>CM033748.1:17629619-18037872 GCA_019671005.1 Hibiscus mutabilis
TGTCAGAAATTTACGGCGTTATGATACGCTTCCTAAAATATGTTTAAGAATTTTTATTCTTTGATTCTGGTTATATGTTTTTTTAATATCAATTCTTTTACCTTTGAATTTTCTCTTAATAACATGATGAGTATTTCGATATTATCGAATATTCATCTGTTGCCAATAAATGTCGATTGGAGATTCGGAATCAATTCACCAATAGAATCTATGAACGAGAACTTTGACAATAAGATTTTCTAAACAATATTACAAAGATTGGATTGATATGGCAGTATTACAGTTAAAAATGATTCTGGACTGTTTGTTTTAAAATTCAAATGTCTGACATTATTATAAAAAATATTTTTAAATAAACAAAATATTTATTTTATATATTGTTTTTTAAAATATAAAAATTGAGATATTAACGAGTAATCTTATTCAAAAGTGCTTTCAATAAAAACCAAAAGTTAAAAATGTCAACTTTTGAAAAATATTTTAAACCTGAAAAGTATGTATTTTAGGGAAAAAATTTTGATACATAAGTTAAATTTAGGGAATTAGGTTTTAGAGTTAAAGTTTAAGATGTAGAGTTTTAAAAGTTTTGTATTTAAAGAAAGAGGTGCAATTTTTTTACACATGTATCTAAATATAACCCTTTATCTTATATTGCTTTTGATCTCAATTTTTTTTGAGTGTAATAAAGTTGTGTTAATTTCCTTGAGTGGTCTCCCAAATATCTGACCTGATTTTTTTGAGTATTATTCGAGGTGGAAAAAAAGTTTTGTTGAAAATGACATGGCTTTTCTGGTACTGAACAACTAAAATGACCTCTCAATGTAGTGGAGGGACTCCTATGCTTCAACCAAAAGTGATGTATCCTAATTCTAAAGTAAACCAAGAAATTCTTATAATAAGACTGGATTATAAGATCAATCTTAAACGTTACGAGTGAATCGATGATCTTAATCCTTTTAAATCCACTTTTAATATAATTAAATCTACTTTCAAAACCATAATTGCCTATCACCATACTGCATGAAACACGTGCTCTAAAAAAATATTACAATAATGAAAACATCATGAAAGACAAAAAGTAGCACGTCCACTGTTTTGGGACGAAAGTGGAGAGTGGATGCTCATTTTCAAGGGAGCTGATTTGTTCTTTATCTCCTTTCCGCATAACCTTGACCATTAGTTTCATTCACGAATCATATCATCAATTAGAATACATGAAAAGAATTTAAAACCAAAAAGCAGATTAACATTATGTTTTATTATAGCTTGGAATCTTCCATTGCGAGTGCCTTCCACCCACCACACACTCACCATCACGGGACCGACATTATCATTGTTTCCAATTGCTTTAACCTAATGAACTTTATAGACTTAGTAATCTAATGCTTTATGTCTCTGATTCTATGATTTTTCGACAATCCCAACACATTTTCTGCCTATAATAGTCCTGACAGAGCAAAAGCCAAGTTGTCCCTTTTCTCTGTCTCCAACTATTTGCTTGTTTCCTTGTAGATAATGGTGAACTAATGGGAAAAATGGGTTTCTTTTTCTTAATGAACTCTTGGTGGGAATTTCTCTTTCCCTGTTCCATTTGCTGCTTTGGTTATTGCTTCCACTGAAATGTCCTTTTTCAACTGTTGCTGCTTTGCTTTCTTTTGATGGTTTTATTCTCTGCTTTCTCCATTTTGGTGTCTAAAATCACACAATTCCATGCTTTCTTTGCTTTGCTTTGCTTGTTTGTCGCTTTTTTGTATGTTATTTTAAATTTCTTGAACCATGAAGCCTCATGCTGTTGGTTTAAGTAATTGTTCTTTAGTTTCCCATGCCAGAACTTGAAATGGGTTTGTCTCATTCTCTTACATTTGCCTTTTGGTTTTGTTGGTGTTGGTATTTGCCTTGGAACTACATGATTCCCTTCCATTGTATGTAGATTATTTGAATTTTGGTTGATTTTGGGTTATAACATCATCTATTATTCCTTAGGCGTGACTGCTAATTAATCGACGAAATCAATCGAGTATTAGATTCGGGTATTTGTTCATTATCGATTTGATGCTTACAACCATGAACCTGGTTTTGCTGCTGCCAATTTTCAATCTCTTTGTTGGAGTGTTGTCAAAAGAGGCTTTGAACCCTAATGTTGTGAATGTTGGAGCTATTTTCTCATATAGCACTATTACTGGGAAAGTTGCAGAGGTTGCAATCAAGGCTGCTGAGAATGATATAAACTCTGATCCAAGCATTCTTGGTGGGAGGAAATTGTCTATTTCCTTCCATGATTCAAATTTCAGCTCGTTTCTCGGCATTATCGGAGGTATACTCTTTGATCTCCTCTTGTTTCCATATATGTTTGGTTAATTTCGTTCATATCCAATCGTCAATCTCTATGTTTACAATGAATTAGAATAAACAATAGGACTTCTGATGTAACATTACAGATATTCATATTATACGCTTTCAATTTCTTTGGTATTCACAGCATTGCAGTTTATGGAGACTGATACTGTATCAATAATTGGTCCTCAAAGTTCGACGATGGCACATGTTCTATCGCATCTTGCAAATGAACTCCATGTTCCGTTATTGTCATTCACTGCCCTGGATCCCGGCCTGTCACCTCTCCAGTTCCCGTTCTTCGTTCAAACGGCGCCGAATGACGAGTTCCAGATGATTGCCGTTGCTGAGATGGTTAGTTATTTCGGTTGGGCTGAAGTGATTGCTGTTTTCACTGATGATGGTCAGCACCGAAATGGTATAATTACATTAGACAATGAACTTGCTCAGAGACGTTGCAGGATTTCTTATAAAGCTGTACTTCCACCTGACCCAACAGCGACAAGTAATGATGTTCGGAGAGAATTAACTAAGATTCAGATGATGGAATCTCGAGTTTTTGTGCTGCACACTTTCTCGACATCCGGTCTCTTGGTCTTTGAAGTGGCCAAAAGCCTTGGAATGATGGGGAAAGGATATGTTTGGATAGCTTCTGCTTGGCTATCCACTGTTTTAGATTCAACTTCCTCACTTAAACCCGAGACAGCAAACTCGGTCCAAGGGGCACTTACTCTTCGCCCTCATACATCTGATTCGGTAAGGAAAAGGGATTTCATTTCACGTTGGAACCAGCTGAGTAATGGTTCTGTTGGGTTTAATCCCTATGGTCTTTATGCATATGATACCGTCTGGATGATTGCTCGTGCAGTAAAGTCGTTACTTGACCAGGGCGCCAACATTTCGTTTTCAAATGATGCGCGATTAACTGATGCTGGTGGGATGGATCTGAATCTTTCCTCATTAAGTATATTTGATGGCGGGAACCTGTTGCTTAAGAACATACTAGAAACAAATATGACCGGTTTGACAGGCCCTGTTCGGTTTAATCAAGACAGATCCCCGATAAATCCTTCATATGACGTTATTAACGTGGTTAAAACCGGGTATCGACAGATTGGATTCTGGTCTAACTACTCTGGTCTTTCCATTGGGCCACCTGAGACATTTTACGGGAAAAAGCCTAATCGTTCTAGTTCAAACCAACATTTAGATCATGTGGTATGGCCTGGAGGAGGAACGATAAGGCCTCGTGGTTGGGTTTTTCCAAACAATGGAAGAGAACTAAGAATCGGAGTTCCAAATCGAGTTAGTTTCCGAGACTTTGTCTCAATGGTCAATGGCACAGATAAGGTGGAAGGATATTGCATAGATGTATTTCGTGCTGCAATTAAATTGATGCCATATGCTGTTCCATACAGGTTCGTTCCGTTCGGAGATGGCCATAGGAACCCAAGCTATTATAAGCTTGTCAGTCAAGTCGAATCTGGTGTAAGTATACCGGAATGAAAAGTTCAACTGGTTTCTTAAATGATTGATCGTAATTTTTCCTATAAATTATGATATTTTGTTCTTGTAGGTCTTTGATGGCGCTGTAGGTGATATTGCCACTGTAAGAGACCGAACAAGAATGGTAGATTTCACTCAGCCATATATAGAATCGGGGCTGGTTGTGGTAGCTCCGGTAAAAAGGATAAGTTCGAGCCCTTGGTCCTTCGCACGGCCATTTACTCCATTCATGTGGGCAGTCACAGCAGCATTTTTTCTCGTTGTCGGATCGGTTGTTTGGGTCCTTGAGCATAGAATAAATGATGAATTCCGGGGGCCTCCTAGTCAGCAAATTGTCACAATTTTAACGTGAGCACATAAACATATGAAGTTCAACTTTTTACACATGCATTCGTTTGTAGCCTTCATTTCTACAAGAAGCATTCCATTGTCGCCACAACTGCCGCCTTTCTAACTACGACTGTCGTGGGAAACTCTCCGAGGAGAGATACCTTGTCTTTTTAGTGTTTTCTTTAGATTATGCGATGAAAGGACAATCTGATTGCACCTCTTTACATTTGACCCATAACTTGTTCATTGTCTCTCTGGTTCCTTACCTTTTGTACTTCTATTTTCCCTCGCAGATTCAGCTTCTCTACGATGTTTTTCGCCCATAGTAAGTTCCTTTCTTTTCGTCATTTCGACAATTTCACTTGTTTGTACTTTCTAGGAAGAATTTATAACTTGGAATCAGCAATGTCCGTCATGGTATTGCACCAACTCTTGAGTTTTTGAAAATTTCAGGAGAAAATACAGTGAGTACGCTTGGACGCCTTGTACTGATTATCTGGCTTTTCATAGTTCTGATAATCAATTCAAGCTACACCGCAAGCCTGACATCGATCCTCACGGTGCAACAGTTATCATCACCCATCAAAGGAATTGATTCTTTGATTAGTAGCACTGAACCAATAGGCTACCAAGGCGGGACTTTTGCCAAAAACTATCTGATGGAGCAACTGAATATTCCAAGATCTAGACTTATTCCACTTGGCTCACCTGAAGAATATGCAGAAGCCCTTGAGAAGAAAACTGTAGCTGCAATAGTCGATGAGCGACCATATGTGGATCTCTTCCTCTCAGACCACTGTGAATTCTCAGTTCGAGGGCAGGAGTTCACCAAACGCGGTTGGGGATTTGTGAGTTATCTGAGGCTAATTCTTCTTTTTCTCCCCCCGCCCGGCACATTTCAGTAAATCATGTCCATTTAAGTTTGTTCAAGTTGTGTGTTGTATGAAAATTATCATAGTGTCTTGATCTTCAACGCCCTATCTCTGTTTTATCATAAACCGAAACTGATCTCCTGTAAATGGTTTTCTTTAGGCATTTCCTCGAGACTCTCAGTTAGCCGTTGACATGTCTACTGCCATTCTTGCTCTATCTGAGAGCGGCGAGCTTCAGAAGATTCGTGACAAATGGCTGTCAAGAAGTGCTTGTAGTTCTGAGGGACCTGAGGATGAATCGGAGGAGCTGGACTTAAAAAGCTTCTGGGGACTATTCCTTATATGCGGAATCGCATGTATTCTCGCTCTCCTTGTGTACTTTCCGTTGATCTTTTTCCAGTTCAGTCGGCACTGCCCTGAGGAACCTGATTCTACAAGTCGTGACAGATCCTATTCTGCACGACTTCGAACGTGTCTGTCATTTGTTGATAAAAAGGTTGAGAAATCTCAAAGCAGCTCAAAAAGAAAGCGGGAGAGTAAGCCTCAAGGTTATCATAAAGAGAATGTATAAACTCATAGATCAGGGAGGATAGAGAGTGACATCTTCCTTGAAAGGAAACTGTCTGGTTTCACCAGCCATTCTAGAGAACCGGCTTCTGTGTTTTCAGGTAGAAGACTTTCCCCACTTTTCCGTGCACCACCAAGTCTTGTATAGTTTTAGCGATGTGAATCGGGATAACATAAAGCGGTACGATTCTAAAGAAACAGTGTAAAAGTAATGTTTCTCAACTAGAACTGTAACACTTCATAGCATATAGAATCAATTATCCAGTCTGCCCTTCTTTTCTTATTTTCAGAATCAATTTTCAAGAGAAAAGATAGGATTCTCATTGATTTGCAAAGATTTAATAGAAAATGTGACAAAAGAGAAACGGAAATTTTCTCTTTTTTGCTTGTTGTACATAATAAATCAAACTGCCTACTTGAATGAAAACGAGAAGGTTTGAACAAAAATCAAAACTTTCAATATGCAAGAAAATTGAAGAAAAAACCAAACTCAGTTGTCCTTGGTAGCTGCAGCCTGCTTTGCACCAACTGCAAAGAATTCTGTAATGACCTCAAGAGGCATGCCTTTGGTTTCCGGTACTTTTAAGAAGACAAACACCCATGCTATAACACATACAACCGCGTACATGCCGAAGACACCCGCGAGACCAACTGATATCAGCAGCACCGGGAGTGAGTACGTGATGATGATGTCACCAATCCAAAATGTAAGTGCGCATATAGCAATGCAGATGCCACGGACCCGTGTTGGGAAAATCTCGGAACACAGAATGTTGGGAATTGGCCCGAATCCCATCACAAAGAAACAGAAGTAGAGCACGACACTAACAGTCGAGATTGAGGCGTGCACGACGCTCCCATTTTCACAACACTTCCTATGACTAAGACAACGAGAGATATTATCAGGACAGGAAGTGTGTTGAGTAGCAAACTCCTGCAACAGAAGGGAAGACGAGAACGGATCAAGGTTAGATTGCAGGCATGGTATCGTCTGATGAAATCACAAAATATATGATTTCCTGATGGAAACAGATATCTTATGCTTACGGATGAGACTTGTTATCACTCCAAGGAAATCGACAAAAGGAAGAAATTTACCTTCAACCAGCAAGATCCATAAGCCTCATGGCGACAACTATACTGGGAAGCATCAACAAGGTTGTAAGGCCGCTGATAAGCAGCGATGCAGAAGTTGAACTGAGGCCAAAGTTAGAAAGAAGAACCCCAACTCCTGCCTGTTCGAGAATCTGGGGAGTGTAGTATAGAACGCCGTTTATACCAGAGAACTGCATTTTAAAAAGAGAGAAAACAAGGATGCTCAATAAGCAAGTAGTCCAGCCATTTCAAAGAATGCAGTGTCTAAGATTACACAGGATTCTGCTACAAAGCAAAAAGAATGGGTCTTTCTAGCAGTGCAGCGTGTTATATTCCGTGGATGTAACTTCTGAAGGTTTGAACAAGATTCTGATTTCATAGCTAGAAATACATGTTTCTATAAATTGATACAATATTCCTAAAACAGCAAAGCAGGTTGTAATGCAGAGCAATAGGAATGAGATTTAAGATGCAAAATAATAAGATAGTAAAGATTGGTTGACATTTCTTCATACACAAGCTAGAAGGGTTATTTGAGCCTTTTTTAAGAGAACAAGCAGATAAGGAGAAGAATCTGGTTAGGTTCTCCACATTACCTGCTGAAGTATTTGAATTCCCACCCCTACCAATAAAGCATGTTTGACTCCTGGTTCGAAGAGATCATGCCAACTTGATCCCTTTGCAGTTTCGGCTGGATGGACCATAGCTGGTCCAACAGGATGCTGCTTCACAAGCTCCTCGGAATAAAGAGCTGCCTGACTCACCAAAGCAGAAGCTTGGACATACTCACTTTCAGCAGGGACATCAGCACCATGCAGAGAAACCATCGAACCACGCCTTGATCCCGGTACGTTCTCTTGATGCAAATAAATTCTTTTAAATCCCCCTTCCTTTTGTCCATCTTGGGTTTCCTTTTCAGACCATTTATATGCCAGCTGCCAACCGCCCCAATCCCCATGCTATTAATTGGTTCTCCGGTAGTTGATTGCATTAGATTACCCTGTCTCGGGCTAGTAAGGCTTCCATGGGCAGCTGGAACAATGTCCTTATCCATGCTGGTTGCCTGCCTTGAGATCAAAGGACTATGCAAATTCTCATCGGAATCATTAGCAGTACCATCAGGTGCATAGTCCTCTCCCTCCATTGCAACATTCTCTTCATCCCACTCTTCATTTCTAGCTTGATTTCCTCCCACACTGAACATGCTTCCAAAGTTCGGAATAATACTTCCTTGTTCAGGGTGCTTCTCGTGGACACTTCCAAAGAGAGTGACAAGAGGATCTACAAGACCCTGACCACTCTGGCTAAGCATGCTTCCATGTCGAGTCGCAAGACCACTATGCTACCATGTTCGATGACTGGTCTGGCCACCCAAGACTGACCTGCTTCAGGTCCATATAACTTGATTCGATCTTTCTCAGATGATATATCTTCGTCTTCAACATCATCAGTTGCCGGGCCAATTATGTACTCCTCTATCGTTGTTTCACCTCCAACAGCAAGTCCCTCAACTAACAAAGCCATCTCACCTGTCATCTAAATAATATCAGTACCACTTACATTATGCATCATATTCAATCCTATGGTGGGCAATCATTGCCACTTCAAAACTTGTGTCTAAAAAACACTCAAAAGTTAACAGTACGTTTCAATTTCCAAAGAACAAATATAAGATTTAAATATATAATCACTCATTTTTTACTAGGTTTTAGTGTTATTAGTATTATTTTAATAATATTATTATTAATATAAAATTAATGAAAAATTAAAATAATAATAATAATATAATATAAAAAATAAAATAAAATAAAAAAAGCAAAAAGAGAGGAAATTATGTGGTTTTGGGATGACCACGTCACCCCCCATAAGCCCCCAATTTCCTATAAATAGGAGGGACAATTCACGCACAAATGGGGAGGAGCCGGCCATGGCATGCCAATAGGAGAGCTATGCTCTCGGTAGCCAAGGATCGGGGCCAATGCTCACGGTCCTAACCGGTTCGATCGGGTCCTATTTTAGGTCCGATCTAGTTAATATTTTCGGAGATGTCGTTGTAGATCTCGGTGAGGTTCGGTCGGGGTTCGTCATTCGAGCTCCTAGTTAGGTATATTTTCTTCCCTTTTATTTGTGTTGTATTTTTTTATGGTTCAATGAAGTAGTAGTTAATTTAAAATTGTGTTTTAGTTTGTATGTTTATTTATGTTTTAGATTAGTATTTATTATGTTTTAAATTTATGTTTTATATTAATATTTTATTTATGTTAAATTTGTTTTTATTTATATGTTAGATTAATATTTATGAATGTTAGTTTTTATTTATGTTAGATTTGTTTTTATTTATGAGTTAGATTAATATTTATGTATGTATGTTTTAGATTAGTATTTTATCTATGTTAGATTAGTATCTTATTATGTTAGTAGTATTTATTTATATTTTATCGCATTGTATTTATATTCGCCATGTTTTAGGTTGCATAACAGATATATAAATTGTCAATGCGGTGCCCTTTTATCTGAGCGTAAACGGGGCCAATATCAGGCGTAGTGATAGTGGTTAGGCGTTTACTCTCGGATAACGGAGCCTTTAAAATTTACTCGCACTTATAACCAAATTTTAAATTAACCATCACTTTAATCCGGAAAATCTAATATTAATAAAGCGGTAATTATTAAAGTACCAATTTTGGGCGGTGTGGGGTGCTAATCCTTCCCCATCCGTAACCGACTCCTGAACCCAACAGTTTTCGAATATCTGGTTTTACGGTGTCTGGCCTACCTAAGTGGCCGGTGGCGACTCTAATTTCTAAATAAAACGCGGTTTTTTTAAAACCCCCACGGAATAAATATTTTAATACCCGAAAGACAACCAACACCTCGAAAACTTCGGTTTTTTTAGTAAAAGGGACATCGCTACAGATGGCGACTCTGCTGGGGAGATTTTTTGTTTTTTAACAAAATAAAGAGAGTCAAAAATTTTCAAATAATTACCGCTTTAATAATATTAGAAGTTCCGGATTAAAGTGACTATTAAATTAATATTCGGTTGTAATTGCGCGTTTATTTTAACGCATTTAAAATTTGGCATATAAACCCGTTTTTAAGTAGGGGAAAACGCTAATGCTTTCAAGGAGATATCGTTCTCCAGTGTAGGCCTAGCAAGTACCTTCGGGGCTCGAGTACCTTATGCTTTCGTAAGGATATCATTCCTTCGTGCAGGCATAAGCGAATGGGTCCCCCTAAATTGAACCCGGTTGAAAGGAGCCTATAATGGGTGATGATCGGGGGCCTTGCTACTTTTAGTAGAGGACAGCGAGGACAATTCGAGTACCCCTAGAACCAAAACTGCATGTAGAGAACATATAGAAACCCACCACTTTAGAGCCATGCGGATAACCTTAGGTGTTTTAGGCGGGATAAATAGGGTTGTTTTGTTTGTTTACCTTATTTAATTTGTCCTTTTATTTATGTATTTATTGTTTTTATCCAGTACTGACTCATTTTATTTTTGCTTTTTTTGCATTCATTCTTGCATTTGTTGATTATTGTTATGTTTTTTACATTTCGTACATTGCATCACATCGGAAGCACGTGCATGCATCTCATTTGCATAAAATCACATACCAAAAATTCTTTCACAAATAATTTTTAAGAAAAGATAAATCCTTTTAAGGACATTTTTTAAGAATGAACTTTTATATTCTTTCAAGCAAATTTCTAAATACATCCCTTTCATAATGGCAATTAAAGAAAAAAGAAAAAAAGAAAAAATGAACATTTCAATTTGTTTTAACAAGTTCTTAGATCCAGTCCCTTCACAAGGACATTTTTGAGCTTTTTTCATCCTCCCACGAGAATAAATATTTTTTAGCAAAGTTTTTTAATCATTTCATTAATACACTTGTTCAGTCATTTCATAGAGACATTATTTCAAAAATAATAATAAGAGTTTCTTTTTCGATCTTTTCACAATGACATCTTTTAATATGAGTATTTAATACGAGTATTTAATCCTTTCATAAGGACATTTTTCAAATGAAATATTTTTCAATTAAATCTTTTCATAAGGATATTGTTAAAAAATGAATTTCTCAATTCTTTCATCTCTTAAGATTTTTCTTTTTCTAAAAAAAAACAAAACAAAACAAAACAAAAAAAGAACAAAAAAACAAAAAGGGGGAAAGAATAATTTCTCAAAAATAAAAATTTTCAATTATGTCCTTTCTCAAGGATCGCTTTTTTTCTCTCTCAAAAATTTCTTAAAGATATTTTAATCCTACCAGTCTTAAGAACGTTTTTCTTAGTTCTTAAGAACTTTTTTCTCTATTCTATCTTTTCAAGGATTGTTTTTTTTTCTTCTGAAAATAGGAGAATTCCTTAATTTTATTCTTTCTTAATGATGAAAAAAGAACAAGATTTTTTAAGTTGATTGAGTTTTCATGTTCACAAAACTGGAAAGAGTTCAATAGAATTTAACAAGTCTGACAAGAAATGTTGGCATAACATGGTTAAACACGATAAAATTTAAAACAATGGATAATTCAAGTATCCATCAAAAAGCCATTATCGAATGGTCAAAGGAAAATAAATCCTTTGGAAAAATCCAATGTCATAGTTGGTATAAACTGATTGTACTTAGGGGAATAGTACAACTAGCCCGGAGCAAACGGCTACCGGTAAAGGCAATTCAAATCCGTTGATCCCTCTGCATTTGGGAAAAATGCAAAAGACATTCATAAGCTAAGTCATATTTTTGTCGTAATGAAGTTATTTTTGTCGTAATGAAAATTTTATTTATTCAGAAAGCATATTCGCATTCTTTGTTCATTGTTATGGGATAGTTTTTCCCCATATTCATATATACATATTTATGAAAAAGCATACTCATATTTTTACACAGAAAATACATGTATACGGCTATTGTGTCCTTGTATATCAATTGCATGAGGGATATTATTTTAACTTAGGTGATTGGTTTTGAGCAACCTGCATCTACTGGAAATCAAAGGCTGCAGAGAAGACGAATTTGTAATTACCTTCAGAGTTATTTTTTGGTTAATTGTTAATGACCTCACTTAAGCATAATTTACTGTACGTGGAATAAAAAACAATAAGCAAATACTAAGAAAAAACACTCCAATGTTCGAAGCCTGGTAATAGGCATATTCAAAACCTGGTAATAGGTTTGTTCGGATAAGAGTGTGGCAACTTTGGGGCACTCATCTGAAGCGATAAGATGGCAATGCACCATCTAACAAAGAAAAAGAAGAGCAAAAAATAAAAAGAAAAAGAAAAGAAAATAAGAAGAAAAAAGAGAGAAGAAAATCGCTTCATGAGTGATGGTAATATTTTCGTCTCATGACAATGCTGAGTAACTCGGGGTATTGTTGTTTGCTCCATCATTATTCTCGAGCCAAAAGAATGTGATGAGTTGAATTCCCCAAGCAAAAAGAAAATAAGCCAAAAATGATGATGATCTGATAGGGTCTAACCCAGTCAAAAAACAAAAAGAGAGAGAGAGAGACCAAAATAACTCGGAATGTATTTTACATTTTTAGATAACAATTCAGCTTTTGAGGTCCCCTATATGCATGACACGCTTGGGGGCAATCGCCGGTAAGTTGTCTCAATGTCGCTTTTGCACTTGATACTCAGGGTATACGATTTGACGTATCACTACGGCTGCCGAGATTTTCTGATCAAGCATTAGCAAAAAAAAGGTGTTTGTATTGTTCCAAAATTTTGCCGTTCATATCAAAATTCAAAGAATACACGGGCAATTAACCTCTTTACTTTTTAAAAAAAAAAAGATTTAAAGCCTAGAGACATAGATTCGGTTCCCCATTAGAATACTTCATTTAAGTTCAAAGACAGAGATTGAACTCAGAGATGGGTTTGAGGAAGTTGGGGCATTTTAGCTCACCCCGATGTTGAGATAGAGAGAGACTCTGCATAATGGGTCAAAGGCAAAAAAATGATGATGAGTTGAATCAAGATTGAGTGAGGCATCATTGTCCGTGAAAAATCAAGATATGTTACTCACAAAAATCCAAGGCGGGTGGGGCCTCATTGCCCATAAAATAGCAAAGATCTCATGCGTATGAGAGTTCAAATTAGAAGAGACCAGAAGTGACATAGAGATGAGAGGACTTGACTAGTGAAAAAAGTCAAAAGGATTTTTTAAGCGAAGAGTTGATATCGACCGAGGTCACTTGGCTGGAAGGTTCAAACAGAGAAGGGACAATAAAGTTTTAAAGGCAAATTTTATCGGGGCATAAGGATGAGGAATGGTTGTAGTCACAAGATGAAGCCTATCTACCCTGAAGAAAAGAAAGAGAAAAAAAAAGAAAATTTTGCACCTTTGCATCATAAAATATGCTCATGCATCATCTGTATCATAGGACTTCATGCACCTTTGCACTTGTTAAGAAGACACGCACTCGAGTGTCAGAAGAAAGAAAAAAAAAGAAAAAGACAAAAAAGAGAGAAAAGACAAAAAAAGAAAAAAAAGAGAAAAGAAGAAAGAAAAGAAAAGGAGAGAAAGAAAATGAAAAAAGAGAAAAAGAAGAAAAAAGAGATTATCTCACGATTTCAAATCAAGATTTTGAATTCTCGAGCCATCACCTTTGATGAATTTCTTTTGATGTCAGGACGGATAGAACATGGGCATCATTTTAAAGGATGTTTTTCTTAAAACTAAATTTCTCAATTTTATCCTTTCATAATGATATTTTTTTCTTAAAATCAGTTTCTTAGTTTTATCCTTTCATAAGGATGTTTTTCTTAAAACTTAGATTTCTTAATCTAATCATTTCTTAAGGATGTTTTTCTTAAAACTTAGATTTCTTAATTTAATCCTTTCTTAACGATTTTTTTCTTAAAACTTAGATTTCTTAATCTAATCCTTTCTTAAGGATTTTTTTTCTTAAAACTTAGATTTCTTAATCTAATCCTTTCTTAAGGATTTTTTTCTTAAAACTTAGATTTCTTAATCCAATCCTTTCTTAAGGATGTTTTTTTTCTTAAAACTTAGATTTTTTAATCTAATCCTTTTCTTAAGGATGTTTTTTTCTTAAAACTTAGATTTCTTAATCTAATCATTTCTTAAGGATTTTTTTCTTAAAACTTAGATTTATTAATCTAATCCTTTCTTAAGGATGTTTTTTTCTTAAAACTTAGATTTCTTAATCTAATCCTTTCTTAAGGATGTTTTTTCTTAAAACTTAGATTTCTTAATCCGATCCTTCCATAAGGATGTTTTTCTTAAAACTAAATTTCTCAATTTTATCCTTTCATAAGGATATTTTTCTTAAAACCAGTTTCTTAATTTAATCATTTCTTAAGGACGTTTTGCTTAAAATTGAATTTCTTAATTTTATCCTTTCATAAGGATGTTTTTTTAAAAACTTAGATTTCTTAATTTGATCCTTTCCTAAGGATGTTTTTCTTAAAACTTAGATTTCTTAATCCTTTCATAAGGATGTTTTTCTTAAAACTAAATTTCTCAATTTTATCCCTCCATAAGGATGATTTTCTTAAATATCTAATTTTATCCTTTCATAAGGATATTTCTCTTAAAATTCAATTTTATTGTTATTTTTATTTTTGTCCTTCCATAAAGATGATTTATTTTTAACAAAATTCTTAATATAATATTTTCGTAAGAATGTCTTCTCAAGACTAATATCTAAGTGCATGCAGGTCAAAGAGGTGGCCGAGGAAGAGCGAAGAGTTCCAGAAGAGCTCGTGATTTTGAGACCACAAACAGGAGACTTAAAGAATTTGGCCGAGGAAGAGCGGAAGATTCTAGAAGAATACGTGATTCCAAGGTATCGGATAAAGAAGCAGTGAAATCATTGATACTTGCGTCACGCAAGAACGAAAAAACCTGCCGCGCTGAAGGCGAGGAGTTCTATATAGGAAGGACTCCAAACTTTACCGTCTCAGAGTGAAAAGTTCTATATAGGAGGGACTCGTAACTCAAGACTTCAGAATGAAAGGTTCTATATAGGGAGGACCTATAGTTCCAAGATCAGAAGGTGAAGAAGTTCTATATAAGAAGAACTTACAAGCCTGAAGATTTAGCTAAGGAAGAACGGAGAGTTCCAGAAGAACATGTGATTCCGAAGCCAAAGACAAGGAAGTAGGTCAAAAATGAGTGCTTTTGATCTTTGCTTTGTTCTCGTTTCACAAGAACAAGCAAAGAAGGGCAACTGTAATCACTCATTTTTGACTGGGTTTTAGTGTTATTATTATTATTTTAATAATATTATTATTAATATAAAATTAATGAAAAATAAAAAAATATAATATAAAAAATAAAATAAAAAGAGAGGAAATTGTGTGGTTTTGGGATGACCACGTCACCCCCATAAGCCCCTCAATTTCCTATAAATAGGAGGGGCAATTCACGCACAAATGGGGAGGAGCCGGCCATGGCATGCCAATAGGAGAGCTATGCTCTCGGTAGCCAAGGACCGGGGGCAATGCCCACAATTGAAGGGAATGGACAACCAAATTGAATTTGGAAAATTGGCCTCCCTCAATTGAAGGGAAATGGCCGGCCGAAGCAAGCTTTGCTTGCGGAGAGGGCAGTGCCCTTGGGGATAAATTTTCCGCGAAGGTTCGATCAACCATCCGATTAAAGACCCTTTTGAGGTATGATCAAGTTAGTTTTTTGGGTCATGATAAGGTGGTGTTGAGATTTTAGTAGGGGTCGATTAAAGTTTTTTCGTTCGAACTTTTAGTGGGGTAAAATTTGATATTTATCTCTGTATTTACTTTTGGTTTATATATAATAATATATAATTTTGTTGATTATGTTGGTATGTTTTGTATATTATTTCTCTTTTATTTTTTACATTTTTTCTTTTTTTATTTAATTTCAGTCTTTTTTATTCGATGCATTTTATTTTTATTGTATTTTTTAATATATAGTATTTTTATATTTATTTGATAAGTATAACATATATATATAATCTGTGTAATATACTTATAATATGTATATAGTATAATATTTACCTTTATATAGTATTTGTATAATATGTATATTTATATATAAGATATGTATAAAATGTTATTTATGTATTTATGTTTACATGTATATATTAATATATATATATTGTATATTATATAGTATTTTATTTGTTTTTATTTTATTACTTTATATCTGCATTATTTATGTTATTTATTATTTTACATAAATATTATATATAACTTTTAGCCTCGTTATTCTGATATTTTTATTAGGAGTGTCATTCCGGCCTTCGGGTGATATCTCCTCTGAATGTCGTGGATACAAAGGTCAGTTTTGGATTTATCATACATATTTAACTATTTTTATCTTTTTTTACTTCTTATTCATTATTTATTTATTTATTTATTTTTCTTTAATAACTATCGTACTCATTATTCTGATATTTTTGTTGGGAGTGTCATCCCGGCCTCCGAGTGGCATATCCTTTGAATGTCGTGAATACCAAAGCGGATTTAAACTATTATTCGTTTTTGGAAATTAATTATTAAATTAAATCAAATTTTTGTTTTCCTTAAATAAAAATAATGCGAACCTTAGGTACCAATTTTGGGCGTGGTGGGGGTGCTAATCCTTCCCCACTCGTAACCAACTCTCGAACCCATATCTGGTTATCTTTTCGGTGTCCGGTCTACCAAAAGTGGCAGGTGACGGCTCCACCTTTCATTTTTTAAAAAGTGAATTTAACGGTACTCTATTGGGAGTATCATCCCGGTCTCCGGGTGTCATCTCATTTGATGCCGCAAAACATTTCAAACTATTATCTTCAAAAAGAAAAAAAAGGTCGCTACAGCATGACGACTTCGCCAGCGACTTATTTTGTTTTCAAAAACAAAAGAGGAGTTAGACCTTAGTCAGGGTTCGCATTGTAGTTATTAAGGAAATTTAAATTCAAATTAATTTTTAATTTTTAATTTTTGTTTGATATGAACTGTCATCATACTTTAGTGTTGAACCCTTAAGTGGGAGGGAGTATTTCGCTTCGTGGGGTTTTCACCTCCGCATAGTGTTGTATCTTGCTTCCGGAGTACTGATCCTTATACTTCGTGGGGTTTTCACCTCCGTATGAATAAGGGTCATATTCTCCCGAATCGATGTCTTCGCGACAGTTCGGGTACCCTTACCCTAGAACCAAACCGCATATAATGAGTCGTAGTATCCCACCCTTTGATCACGTCGGTACTCTGCCCATTTAGGAATGATTTTTTTTAGGTTTTGCTTTGTTTGTTTATATTCCTTTTATATTTTAACCGTTTATTTTCTTTATTTTTCATCATTTAATTCATTTTTTATTCGATTACACTAACTCATTTTCTATGTTGTTTATTTCTTTTTTCTGCATGCGCATTGCACATCATATCATACCATAAGTGTTGATTTGAGAATAATCTGATTTAGAGGGTGTACCCAGATAAGAGAGAAGTCAGTGATACAAGAGCGATAATGCAAATAGCATTGGGTTATGGTGAATAAAGACCAACGAAAAAGATGACTCGACTGTGAGATATGAAGCAAACAAGAGATGATGCAACTTAGGCACGCTATTCGAAACCTAACTCATTAGAATCCAGGTCTACCAAAGAAGAAACCTTTGCCTTCATTCTCCATGCATAGGCTAGCCATCTGTAAAAAAAAAAAACTGAAGTACGTAGATTACGCTGCCATAGGCTAGCTAAAACGTAGAGTGCGAATCGTACTTTACCAAATCAAGATATCAAGACAAGAAGCTACCCATTATCTGTAGTTCATTTCAGCTTCTTGACAGACATCTTCTCCTAGCGGAAGCCTTTCTAAGGATTATTCGCGAATCAATACTGCATTTGCATTCATTTTTGCATTACATACCTACAAACACATTTCTTGGGACTCAATGGAGTAATCTGGGAATCAACCAAAGTTTTGTCGTAAATAAAGAATAAAAATCAAAGGTCGAGACCCGGGCAAGTATTACAACAGTTGAAGTATCGGAGGGATAAAAGTATATGAATTTCTGCTCAGGACAGACTGAAGTTCTGCCTTTTGTCTTATCCATGTTTTGACCACGGCTTGAAGTAATGCACCGAATCAACTTTGCTATCATTGGCCCGAGTGTAGCAAAGATCTTTTTGTAAAGGGCATATGTCATGTTTGGTGATTTTTATTCCAACGAAGAATGTATTTTGCTTAACATACAATGGCCTTGAAAGCATGTATATGTATATCTCTTATTGCCTTTGTAGGTCCCTAGATATAAATTGCAAAATGTGACATTGAGATCAATTGAATATTATGATAACAATAAGGTCTAATTACTCCCCTAATAGAATCTGGCCAGCAAAGTAAGATTACTACTCCTTTGATGATGTTCGATGATAAAAACTCCAAAGTTAACCGTGCAGAGTTGCTTGAAATTAAAATTCTAAGTGTAGTTTTCTATGCACTAATGGATCAAAATATAAGGATACAATGGAATATTAAAAGAAAAAATCACGCATTTGCTTGAAAGCCTGGTAATAGGCATGATTAAAGCCTGGTAATATGCATAATTAAAAGCCTGGTAATATGCATGTTTAAGCCTGGTAATAGGCATGTTCAAAGCCTGGTAATAGGCGTGTTCATAAAGAAAATACAGGAAACACATACATGCATCTAGAATTCTATTCTTAGAATGATATTTTTGCACTCCAATGGTTAAACAAATCTATTTTCTTGGATGGAGCAAAAGTGAGAATTGATAAGGAGTAGTCTTCTGTAGCAACGCGGTAATCATAGGGATGAACCGAGTCATTTAAGGGAATTTTACGACTTTGAATCACCATAATATTCAAAGTCTTCACAGACATAAGCTATGATTGGAATAATCACCGAAAGGTTAAATCTGAGATGCTTTTGCACTTGATATTTAGAGCTCCTATTCTAGTTTATATATATATATATATATATTGATTTTGGTTTCAAGGTCTTGTATGCTAATTCAAAAGAACTCTCTTCATTGGAATGGCAATAAGCAAAATTGACATTTTAAGCAAAAATATTTCCTTGCATTACTTCAGGAGAAAGCTTCAGGATACAAGGTTGTAGATACAAATGATCGGTCTAACATAGAGAAATAACTCATCAAGAAATACAACGAGAATGATGACAAGAGTACATATGCCAGACAGTTCAGAGATTTAAAACAAGTTTCTCCCATTCAGGGAAATAAAGAATGAACCATTGACAGGAACAACATGTCCGAACACAAGGAAAGTTTACGAATCTGAGGCATTCTCTCACCAGAAGTATAAAAGATGGAAGAAGACTTTATGTGATGGGTCAGTGTTGAAAAATCAATTGTGCCCAAGACTTAATAGGGAAAAGTACCGAAGAGGTAATGAGGGTGCATAATAAGAAAATAGTTGAGCCCAGGATCGAATGGGGCAATGATGAGCAAAAGAGTGGTAAAAGTCCCTACAATAGTATAGGGACTAAAAGAGAATGTTCGTAGAAATGAGAAATAGCTCTGGATCAAAAGCGTGTTGTGGGGCATATTTGAGATAAATACCCAACCGATAAGAAGAATATTGAAGAGCATGCAGCAAGGGAATGAAGCGGATAAGAAATCTGAGGACGGCCTTTCAAGGGCCTAGAGTTTTAAAACAACCCTGAAAATATTTCATTTCATTCATCATATAGATAGACATCGCTAAGATTAGGAGCATGCTAACTCGCATTATTTACGTTTCTTATCGGTTTTCTTGACAGATGTTCAAGAATGAGAGGAGGATCATATTTTTATGCTTCACAGCAGAAGAACTAACTCTCAACAAAGATTTAAGAATTTTTTGTACTCAAACGTTTGCGATTTGATGCCTATGACGGTCAGAAACCTAGGCATCCTCCAAGATTTTTCATTCTTTATCTTTTATGGAAGCGACAAAATTTTTTCGGCAATCTTGTGACGAGATACCTTTTCATGCCTATGACGATCAGAAATCGGGGTATGATCTTTCAGTCTTCGACTTTCATGGGAGTAGTGAAAATCATGTGGTAGTTTCGAAATAAGTTACACTTTGAAGTCAAGACGGTCAGAACCCGGGGCATCCTTTCAATTTTCCAGTCTTCAACTTTCACGGGAGCAGTGAAAATTTTCTAATAGTCTCACAGTGAGATGTTATTTTGATGTCAAGACGGTCAGAACCCGGGGCATCATTTTGATTTTCTAGTCTTTGGCTTTCAGGGAAAACAGTGAAAATCATGTGGCAATCTCAAAGTGAGTTACTCTTTTGTGCCTATGACGGTCAGAAATCGGGCACACCATCTAGGGATCTTGCAACAATATACCATTTCATGCCTATGACGATCAGAAATCGGGGTATGATCTTTCAATTTTCCAGTCTTCAGCTTTTATTGGAAGAAGCGAAAATCTTCCGGCAGTCTTGTAGCGAGATATCCTCTCATACCTATGACGATCAGAAATCGAGGTATAATCTTTCAATTTTTTGTGCCTATGACAGTTAGAAACCAGGGAACGTCATCTAAGGATTTTTCAAGCTTTAGCTTTCGGGGAAGTAGCAATAATCTTCTAGTCGTCTTGCAACAAGATACCATTTCATGCCTATGACGATCAGAAATCGGGGTATGATCTTTCAATTTCCATGTCTTCAGCTTTCATTGGAAGCAGCGAAAACCTTCCGGTAGTCTTGTAGCAAGATATCATTTCATATATATGACGATCAGAAATCGAGATATGATCTTTAATTTTTTCGGTCTTCAGCAGCAGAGAAGACTCATGGAGGGCTCTCAACTCTAGGATTTTGTCTTCTCAGCAGAACATTACATTTTGAAGAATTCAAGGGCAATCGAGCATATCGATGCAAAAGATCAAGAGAGCGGGCGGTACCCTCAACCTACTCAGACCAAAATGGTCACTATTTTGTCTTTGCTCTATCCATGTTACACTTCGATGAGCAAAGAGGGACAGCTGTTGTAACCCATTTTTGTCCGGGTTAAACCCAAAATAAGCCCAATATCCCTACCTATTATGCCTAATTAAAAAAGCCCTTTATCCAGTCTAAGATGTCGTATTTGCAGACTCGAAGAGAGGGAAATAAGATATTATCGCTAGAAAAATTTTGATCTGTAAAATCAATGTATTCACTCTTGTTTTGGGTATTTAATACCCTAAAATATTTGTATAAGAAAGCTTTTATCGAATGAAATTAAAAAAAATTAAAAAGTAAAAAAAGGCCAAAATTGCGTGGCTCAAATTGAGCCACGTCATCCACCACCGCCCCTCACTTGGCTATAAATAGCCCCACAATTGAAGGGAATGGACAGCCAAATTGAATTGGAAAATTGGCCTCCCTCAATTGAAGGGAAATGGCCGGCCGAAGCAAGCTTTGCTTGCGGAGAGGGCAGTGCCCTCGGGGATAAATTTCCCCGCGATGGTTCGGTCAACCATTCGATCAAAGACTCTTTTGAGGTCCGATCAAGTTAGTTTTTTGGGTCATGATAAGGTGGTGCTGAGATTTTGGTAGAGACCGGTTAAAGCTTTTTTCATTTGAACTCTTAGTGGGTAAAGTTCGATCCTTATCTTTGTATTTACTTTTGGTTTATATATAATAATATATAATTTTGTTGATTATGTTGGTATGCTTTGTATATTATTTCTCTTTTATTTTTTTGCATTTTTCTTTCTTTATTTAATTTCAGTCATTTTTATTCGATGTATTTTGTTTTTATTGTATTTTTTAATATATAGCATTGTTATATTTATTTGATAAGTATAACATATATATATATAATCTGTGTAATATACTTATAATATGTATATAGTATAATATTTACATTTATATAGTATTTGTATAATATGTATATTTATATATAAGATATGTATAAAATATTATTTATGTATTTATGTTTACATGTATATATATATATATATTGTATATTATATAGTATTTTATTTGTTTTTATTTTATTACTTTATATCTACATTATTTATGTTATTTATTATTTTACATAAATATTATATATAGTTTTTAGCCTCATTATTTTGATATTTCTATTATGAGTGTCATCCCGGCCTCCGGGTGACATATACAAAGGCCAGTTTTGGATTTATCATACAGATTTAACTATTTTTATCTTTTTTACTTCTTATTCATTATTTATTTATTTATTTATTTATTTTTCTTTAATAAATATCGTATTCTGCCTCATTATTCCGATATTTCTGTTAGGAGTGTTATCCCGACCTCCGAGTGGCATCTCCTTTGAATGTCGTGAATACCAAAGCGGATTTAAAAAATTATTCGTTTTTGGAAATTAATTATTAAATTAAATTGAATTTTTGTTTTCCTTAAATAAAAATAACGCGAACCTGAGCTACCAATTTTGGGCATGGTGAGGGTGTTAATCTTTCCTCACTCGTAATCAACTCTTGAACCCATCTCTGGTTATCTTTTCGGTGTTCGGTCTACCAAAAGTGGCCGGTGGCGACTCCACCTTTCATTTTTTTTAAAAGAGAATTTAACGATACTCTATTGGGAGTTTCATCCCGGTCTCCGGGTGTCATCTCCTTTGATGCCGTAAAACATTTCAAATCATTATCTTCAAAAAGAAAAAAGGTCACTACAATTTTGATATTCAAATTGAGTAATAAAAATTTACACAACTCTTCATACCTAAGCTATAAAATCGAAGACCTAAATCCCTAGCTCTAACACCTTAAAACCTAAAACCTAAACCCTAAACTCTAAATTCTACAGCATACACACTAAACCCCCAAACCATAAACCCTAACCCCTAAAATTGAAAGACACCTAATTAAAATCTTAACGCTCCATGCTATTGCCTATTAGTTCGATAATCGACATATGTGATAGTAAACAGACACAATTACTTCACTAATGGACAACTGACAAACTAAAGGAACAAACCTATTATGATCTTAACGCTATCTGTTAATAGACGCAACCACTTCACTATAAATTTTTTAAATTTGAAGTGTAAAATTTATTGAATTATTTCAACTTAGGACCAGATTAATAGAATGTATATGTTATGATGCACAACTGACAAACTAATGAAACAAACCCGTTATGACCTTAACATTGTCCGCTATTAGATACAATTACTTTACTATAGAGTTTTTAAATATGAAGGGTTAAATTCATTGAATTATTTCGAATTAGGACCAAATTAGTAGAATTTATACATTTTGAGGATAAAAATTATTATTATACTAAGTCATCCGTTTCAATTAACAAGAGTAACTTATTTATCACAAAATTTTATTTGAGTGACTGAATTTTACTTTTTAGAGAAAAAGTAATTATACCCTTAAAATAATGGCTTAAATAAAAAATCCCTTAAATTATCCTTTTTGTTTATTTTTAGCCTTTAAATAATTTTTTGGTCAGAATAAGTACCTAAATTATTATTTTTGATCACTTTAAGTACCAAAACTATTTTTGGTCGAAATAAGTACCTAAATCATACATTTTTTTGCTTTTAGTCCCTAAATTATCTATTGGTCAAAAAATCTTTTTGATGCATCAACATCTTATTGGCTGGGATAATTTTTTTGACTTAAATAACTATCAAATTTAAAATGACCAAAAATTATAGCTTAAGTAGTTATTTTGACCAAAAATAATAATCTAAAGACTAAAAATAACAAAAAAAATATATAATTTAAAGGTTGATTTTTCATTTAAACCTAAAATAATAATAGTGAGGAAATTGGAATATATTCGGAGTATAATAAAAAAAAGTAGTTGTTGGATAGGTTTCGTACCTGTTTGAATAGGAAATGTAAATTTTTAAGAGGATGAAATCACGTGCATCCCACTGATTCATGTCACTGATAGATTCTGTCTAAATTGCATGCACGCAGATCTTACTTTGGTCACACCACTTACCCAAAAATGCCTTAAAATCACTAAAGACAACAAAAGGGTTAGGATCTTCTCGGCTGCTAAGCAAAGTTGCAAAATAAAATAACAGAAAAAATGAGAAAAAGGTTTTATTTTAGACATATTCAGCCATATACTTTTTTGGGAACGCTGTTGAAAACTTGGTCTCATTTATCTTATCCATTGGCCATCCTATACATAGGCGCAGGAGAAGAAGAGGATGGAATAAGGTAACATTCAAAACAAAGCTGCTTGTAATTTGGACTTGTAAAAGGTTTAAAATTGTCTAAGATTAGACATTGTTTTCCTTTGTCGGGTTAATATACGTTTCGATATTTAAATTTGATTTTAAAATTTAATTTAGTATTTTAGTGTAGTCTAAGTAAATACTTTAATTTGGTTTCAAGGTTTGATTTGGCATCTAATATGTTTTGGTTCAATTATGTACTTAAATTTGGTAGTTCAAATGTGTACATGAACTTGTTTTTCTTTGTTCAAATTTGTTAAAAATAATAAGTACCTATTTGAATAAGGAAATCAAATTCATGTACAGATTTAAATAAAAAAAAATAAGTTCAAATATTTAATTAGACAAAAAAACCTAAATACTAAATTAAACCTTTGAACCAATTTTAGATATCAAAATATATATTTACCTTATATATAATTTGGCTGTAAGATTTTGATCAAAACAACCTTAAGACAATGTTCAAAAAAAAAAAACTTAAGACAATTCGTAGACCAATCATCCACTAAACTTTGACCAATCAAACTACAAACTCCAACGTTGTTGCGTTGTGAGTTTCACTAAACTCTGAGAAAGGTCAAACCTTGAACCGGTGATTTGCTACTCATTTTGTTTTCTTTGCTTGTTTTTTTAGGACCATGGAAGTTTGTAAGAAAAAACATGTGATTTTTCTAACACGAAAAAGAGAGGAAAATAAAAGGGAGGGGGGAGACAACTTGGATGAGTTCATATATTAATCCACTTTAGCTATTCCCTTATTTGTCTCTCCTCTCTCTCTTTTCTCTTCATTTTCACTTGAAACTGGTACTTTGCTCTGTCTCCCCTTTCCCTCTCTTAGGTTTCTTTCTCTTTTTGTTGTTAATTTGTTATCTTGATATTATTATGTATGTTTACATCTTTATAAGCTGATTTCATATGAAAGATTTATCCTTTTTGATGGATTTTTAACTTCTTTGATACCTGTGGTTCGATGGTAATGGAAAGATGGTGAGTTCGTTTATTTTTTCTTTCACTTTTGAATCTGATATGGGATTGTTTTGATGCTTAGATTTGTGGTTTTTGCATGGGGTTTTCGTATTGTTTGAGGTTTCCATTTCTGGGATCATTGAAAATTGTTTTCGTACTTGTTTTTCCAGTGTAATATATGATATATAATTGGATGAGGAAAATACTGCTGTTGGGGAAACATTGATTGTTTAATGGGCAATACATGTCGTGGATCTTTCAAGGGGAATTATTTTCAGGGCTACAACACTACTTGTTCCACCTCTGATTTTCCCCCTTCTCAACACCTTTCCCAGGAATTCTCCGAAGAAACAACGAAAAAGGATACCAATTTGGCTCCCATCAGCCCCACCAAGCAATCAGACACCATGGGACGAGGCATCGATCACCAGGCTTCTTATGTTTTGGGTCATAAGACTCCTAATATCGATGACCTTTAAACTCTAGGACGCAAATTAGGACAGGGACAGTTTGGAATTACTTACTTGTGTACCGAGATTTCCACCGGCATCGAATATGCTTGTAAATCTATACCGAAAAGGAAGTTGATTTGCAAGGAGGATGTGGAGGATTTGAGGAGGGAGATTCAGATAATGCACCATTTGGCTGGTCATAAGAATATTGTGACGATTAAAGGCGCTTACGAGGATCCTTTGTATGTGCATATTGTGATGGAGCTTTGCTCTGAGGTGAACTGTTCGATCGTATTATCCAGAGAGGGCATTACACTGAGAGGAAGGCAGCTGAGTTGACTAAGATCATTGTTGGTGTTGTTGAGGCTTGCCATTCGCTTGGGGTCATGCATAGAGATTTGAAGCCTGAGAATTTCTTGTTAGTTAACAAGGATGATGATTTCTCGCTCAAGGCCATTGATTTCGGGCTCTCGGTCTTCTTTAAACCCGGTAATCAATTGGACTACCTTCCTTGATTTAGTCCTCTACTTTCGGTCTTGTTTAAACTTTAAATGCAATTCTAACTTAATGTATACTTGCTTAATGGGTGCATTTCTTTCTTTAGTGAGTCTGAGTAATTCGAGCCCCTTTAGTTTTTATAATGAAACCAATGTCTTTTTGAATGTTGTTTAACATAATGTTTGGTTTACTACTTCAGGCGAAGTCTTTACCGATGTTGTTGGAAGTCCGTATTACGTCGCTCCTGAAGTACTCCTTAAAAAATACGGACCAGAAGCAGATGTATGGACTGCTGGAGTTATACTCTATATATTGCTTAGCGGTGTGCCACCATTTTGGGCAGGTATTTTTGATATTTTTGGTTCTGCATCAGAATGGAATTTCAGATAATTCGAAGTATAACATACTTAAGGACCTTCCTCTGGATGTTCTTTAGAAACACAACAAGGAATATTTGATGCTGTGTTAAAAGGATATATTGACTTCGACTCAGATCCATGGCCCCTAATATCCGATAGCGCAAAAGATCTAATCAGGAAGATGTTATGCTCTCGACCTTCAGAGCGGCTGACCGCTCATGAAGTATTATGTATGTGATATGATATTAACTCCCCATTACTATATATTTGAGGTTAATTAATGTTTTGAACCCTCAGTATAGTTTGTTACATTATGTTCTCTTTATTGAAATGAAGTTCAAATTGTGATATCATTTTCTTTTTGAATTGTTTAGGTCATCCTTGGATTTGTGAAAATGGTGTTGCCCCGGATAGGGCATTGGATCCGGCTGTGCTTTCTCGTCTCAAACAATTCTCGGCAATGAATAAATTAAAGAAGATGGCTTTACGGGTAAGAAACAGTATATATATGCACATATATCAGACAAAGTCTTCTTCGAATAATGAAGGGTTGTTACCCAATCAATGCAGCAGAATCAAGCTGTTTGTTTCTTAAACAAGGAATGCACTATTTTTTGTTCAAATATTTGTCTCTGTCTGGCTGCTCCTTGTACTTAATATGTTCAGAGTTCAGTCTTCAGAGCAATGAACTTCATGTTGGCTTTAAACATGCTCCTTTTGCAGTTAAAACCGTCGAATTCATTCTGATGTTCAAAGTTCTGCCCTTTTGAGCTGTCAGGTAATAGCTGAAAGCCTCTCCGAGGAGGAGATTGCTGATTTGCGAGAAATGTTTATAGCTATGGATACCGATAACAGCGGTGCAATCACATTTGATGAACTCAAAGCTGGTTTCCGAAGATATGGTTCTACCTTGAAGGATACTGAGATAAGGGACCTTATGGATGCAGTAAGTTTGTTTTCGAAGCAGATATCTAAATATTTGTTTCATTTTTCAATCTTTTGTTTATTTATGTTCTTATTCCTTATTAAATCTTGTTTGGCCAATTTGGATAGTGTTTGTCTTCAGTTTTCACTAGTGGTTACCGACAATTTTTTTTGCATAATTATGCGGCTGTTGTGCTTATTATGTTATTCATGTGGTAAATGTTAATTGCAAGTTTGCAGCTCAAATAATCTGAGATATTTTATATGTTCGCAGGCTGATGTCGACAATAGCGGGACCATTGATTACGGTGAATTTATAGCTGCAACCGTTCACCTTAATAAACTAGAGCGTGAGGAACATCTCGTCGCAGCATTCCAATACTTTGATAAGGATAAGAGTGGCTTTATTACAGTTGATGAGCTTCAGCAAGCTTGTGTTGAGCATAACATGACAGATGTTTTACTGGAGGATATAATCCGAAAAGTCGATCAAGATAATGTAAGTCATTTCATAACTTGATGACCGGATTCATTACAATATGCTCATGCTAGCCATTTTATGTCATTAATATTTATAGTTGTTTTCTCATATGGTTGAGCATGGTATTGATAACAACGATGTAGAATTTTCGAGAGTCTCACTGTTTGCAGTTCCTAAATTTTGTCTATGACTTGCCATCGATAATACCGTGTTACATTAAACAAAGGAGTGGGCTCTCGGGAAGCAAGTTCTCATTCGAATAGTTCTTTTCTTTTTCCTTTTGTAGGGTTTGTTTGTTGATTAAGTTTCATTGTTCTGCAACATCTGCTTTATTTCAGGACGGAAGAATCGACTATGGTGAATTTGTTGCCATGATGCAAAAAGGCAATGCAGGAATCGGTAGACGAACCATGAGAAACAGTCTGAATATGAGCATGAGAGATGCGTTTGGTGCTCAATAATTTATGGCCAGACACATCATTTACCGGTAAAAGAAAAGCATCTCTGAACCGTCTACTTATATGGTCTTGCATGTGCTGAATACCTTCTGGGATAGTTGAAGCACGAGTAAAATAAAGTACTGGTAGTCTAGTCTGTGTAGGTTATAATTGGGACAAAACGGACAAAAATTCAAATCGTATATAATGGCATAATTGTAAAAAACTCATATTCAGGTCTAGCTTCACCATCTAATAACTCATTCAAGTGGCTTAGAACTATTGTGATACTTTACAAGTTGTGGTGAAGAGTCAAGAAAGCATTTGAAAACTCGATAATTTCGATTCGCACTTTCTCTGATTATGAGCACTGTTTCTAACCTCCTAATTATGTGGTGCCTATGGTACCGACAATTGCTTGTTGGCAGATTGTACAGCCACGGCAGAAGACAGAAGATCGACGATTAAGCTTCATCGGCTAACAGTTTCGGCTCCTCTGATGGAAAAAATGGTTGCAGAAGGTTGTTTGTTTGATGTTATTGGTTTATAATGTTATATGGCTAATCATAAGCTTTTAAACTTCAAGAGTGTGTAGTGTTGCATTTAAATTACGAAAAGTTATAAGCAAATTGAGGCTTTTTGTTGTCTTTTAAAGGGATTTGCGAATGTTGTACTTGGAAACTGCTTCTTTCTTTCCCCTAGGCTTGTGTGAATCAAATGGAAAATTGCATGTATAACAACAATACAACAAAAATTCTTTACCCCTTTCAGTGCCCTTTTTCTATATCTAACACTAAAAAAATTAAATTTTAAACCTTAACCTTAAGTTTTAAATCTTAAACCCTAAAAATACATTTTGCCCTAAATTCTTTAAATCTTAATCCTAAACTTTAACTCTAAACCTTAACCCTAAACTTAATAAAGGCACCAAAAAAGTTGAGGATTTCTGCTCATAATAACACCGTGATTGTATTATAACACAAGCACAATCAGGGTTAGAAATTCATGAATTATACTTGTTCAACAAGCAAGCCATAGCTGCAGATTTCATAAAATTGTACAAAACTATGTCCACTAAGATATTATAAATGAATTTGTACACCCCTGATTTTTTTGTTTAATTAAATAATGGGTAATTATTATATGTATAAGTGCGTGCAAAAAAATTATTTTTATAAGCACTTTAGTTTTAGGGTCAGAGATTTTGTTCAGGGTCTAGTGTTTAGGAGTTTTAGTGGATGAATTTTGAATTTATGGGGTGCGGTTAGAATTTAGGGTCTGGTTAGATTTTAGGGTTTATAGGTTAAAACTTAAATCTCTAACCATATAACCCTAAAAAATAAACCCTAACCTCTAAACCCTAAAATTTAAACCCTGCACTAAAACTCCTAAACCCTAAACTAGGTCCCTAAACTCTAAAGCTAAGGCGCTTATGAAAATTTTTCGTTTCCACCGCCAGTGCATGGGATATTTTTTCTTAAATAATATGCTATTAATTTAAAATATGATGGCCATATTTGGTAAACAACGTTTTGAACCAAAATTAGAGGTTTGAGCTACAATTAGAGGTTTGACCAGTCAAATCTGCTAATTTTGGATGTTTGGTGAATAGCATATTGTAATATGGGATTGGGTGAAACCTCTAGTTTTGAAAAAACTGTTAATAAGAGCTTTTAAAATGAAAGATTTTGACATAAGAGTTGTAAAGACTCTTTTACTCTTAACAATTACTAAAAATCACCAAATAACCTAAATTTAACCTTTCTATTTTAATTTACATGATGACATTTATAAATTAATATTTTTTTCTTTTTTTATTCTCATATATTTATATTTGTATTTAAATAACTCGCATATACTTTTGAAGTAAAACATATTCTCATATATAATTTAAATAAGACTTAAGGGATCAATAAGCCCCTAAGCTTTTGCAAAAAAATCAATCAACCCCTAAACTTTTTTTGCACCTAATTAAGCCCTCAAAATCAAGAAAAAAAATCAATTTGTCCTTTTGACCAACATTGACAGTTAAATTTAATTTTTTTTTAATTTGACACGTGTCGCAATAGTATAATGCCACTTGTTATTTCTAGGAATTTTTAATTTTAATTTTTAAAAAATATATAAAAACTAGAAAAAAATTCTAAAAATTTTATAAAAAATATGGAAAAATCTAAAAATTATTTTAAAAATATATAAAAAAATTATAATTTCAAAATTTGTTCAAAAATAATGAATAATAATTTTTCAAAAGATTAAAATATTTTAAAAATTTTAAAATATTATTATAAAATTATAAAAATAAATTGAAAAATATAAAACAATAAAAGATATTTTGATTTTTAAAATATAAAACAATAAAAGTTATTTTAAAAAGTATAAAACAATAAAAGTTATTTTAAAAACTGAAATAAATTTTATTGTTTTATATTTTCAATTTATTTTTTATATTTCTATAATGATATTTAATATTTTTAATTTTATAAAATATTTTAATCTTTTGAAAAAAATATTATTTATTATTTTTAAATAAATTTCAAAATTAAAAATAATTTTTATATTTTAAAATAATTTTTAGAATTTTCCTGAATTTTTTAGTTTTTTTTATTTTTTCTAGTTTTTATATATTTATAAAAAAATTAAGAAGTGACATTATTCTGTTGCGACACGTGTCAATTTTTTTTTCAAATAAAAAACGTTAAAGTTAACGGTCAACGTTGGTCAAAGGGCCAAATTAATTTTTTTCTTGAGTTTGAGGGCTTAATTGGGTGCAAAAAAAGTTTAGAGGCTTAATTGATTTTTTACAAAAATTTAGGGCTTATTGAACCCTTATGCCTTTAAATAATTATTTTTCTTCAAATATATGATATTAATACATATACTTTAAATATCACTTAAATTTAATAATTAATTAAATTTTGTTAAAAATAATTATATAAATAATATATTAATATATAAATCTTCAAACATGCTTAGTAATATTATATTAAAAAATAATTTTCATGACATAATTAATATTAATAGATACAAGATATTGATAACTAATAAACTATTGAAACAAATATTGAATATAACATGTCCTTATATGCTATTTTGCCTGTTTAAATAATCAAACAACTATCAATTAATTTTACCAATCACTTTTATATAATCAGCTAATACAATCCGCTAGTCAAATCACCTAATGTATCAGCTATTAGCTATCAACTAATGCAATTCACTATCAATTATCAACTATCAGTTAAGTGCCAGATAAGACCAATGTGTCATATTTACCTACCCTAGTGTAGAACCTTCAGATTTAACTCAACTCAATTTATTCACTTGTTTTTTTAATAGTCTAAAGGTGATTACAAAGTAGTATATGTGCATAGATATTCTTAACCTTTTGATAATGTGCATACACCATATAGACGAAACGATTTGAATTCGTGTCTTTTAAGATGAACATCATCCGCTTTTTCACTGTGACACTTATTGGGTTCCAATTTATTCACTTGTTAAATGCGGAGATTAAGTTATAATAGATGGATTGAACATATAGCTTCATTTAAATTATATCAAACTTAAATTGATGTCACATTATTTAATTAACTTTATCTGATATTTTTTCAACTATTATAAAATAGTTATCTTGCTAACTTTTTCTTATATACATAAATATTTTTAGTATAATCATTGATATTTTTATTCATTGATACCTTAATAAAAATATTTTTGGGTGAAGTATACAAATGGTCACTAAACTATCCAAAAAATAAAAAAAATGGTCACCAAACTTTCAAAAGTTACATAATGGTCGTTAAACTTTAGTTTTTGTTACAAATGGTCATTAAGTCGTTAACTGTTGTTGACTGGGTGGCATGGCAGTTACAAAATTTTGTATAACAAAACATTTAATCCTCAATATTTACACATTCAATCAATCTAGACATCAATAATAAAGGTTAAATTAGGACTAAATTGATTGAATGTGTAAATATTAAGGATTAAATGTGTTATTATTCAAATTTTCATAATTGTTACATCATTCGTTTAACGACAGTTAATGGGTCAATGACCATTTTGTAACAAAAACTAAAGTTTAATGTCCATTATGTAACTTTTGAAAGTTTGATGACCATTTTGTATTTTTGGGATAGTTTAGTGACCATTTGTGTACTTTACCCAATATTTTTCGATAAAAGCGGCTAATTTCATTAAAAAAAGAAAATATCCAACTACTTTTTCCTGTAACCATTGACATAAGAAATTAGCCACTTGGGATCATACATTAAAAACTCAATTAAAAGACTTGAACAAAATATAGATACGAACAAATCTGACAACATCGGAAAACGAATCACAGAAGGAGATCAAACTACTGAAAGACCACCGACAATTGCAAATCAAAGCAGAACGTCGTGAGAAAACCATCCACGAATGCGAACCGCATATACAAATTTAATCTAAGAGTCCAAAACAGTGAAGATCAACAAGATAACTAAATAAGTGTTATTTTGATCAATCAAGGTGACGTCAAATTCAGCCCTAAAAAGATAAAAATAAAAAGAATGGCCAAACGACTGTCATTGAAGACAAAATCATGTCAAAAGATAGAAGAACACGTGTCATAAGATAAAAGAAAACGTGTTACAAAAATAAAATTATTCTTATTAAAAATTTAAAAAACAAAAATAAATATATAACAAAAAATACCAGCCATCGATAATTGATATCAATTAGTGTCACCGATGAGAAAATAATATAAAAAGGTAAAGTTGAAGCCGGAGAAAAACCTAATAAAAAAAGTGCTTAAAAGTTATAAAAATACTTTAATAAAATATTAAGTCATAATTTGGAAATTTACGTTAAAGGAACCAATGTCAGCGTATAATGGTATTACAATGTTATTTTAATCTAACAAGAAACTATATTTCATTTAAAAATAAGAAAATGTCAAATACACCACACTAAAATTATTAAAAGAACCTTTTAAGAAAACTCTTGAAAAAGAAAAATTAAAACATATAAAACAAAGGGCGTGAAAAAAAAAATTGAACAAATCTTTACAACCATCCTGATCCAGGGGAGGAGGCATTTGGTGGATGGGAGGGTCAAGGGCCCTTCCTAATTTTTTTTTAGTACAGTTACATTTCTTTTTAGTTTAAACATTAATCAAATAATACCTTTGTTGAGATCTACTAATTGGTCTAGTGGCCAAGGATGTTCATATTGCTCTATATTGTATGAATTTAAATTTCGGTATGAAAATGTAATACCTCCCTAATTAATAAAAAATAAGCCTTTGTTCCTCCCCAATTCTAGATTTACATGCTTAATAGATTTTTGCCCTCCCAATGTTTGATCCTAGCTCTGTTCGTGTCCTGATTCATGTCTTTTCTAACTAGATGTTATATTAATATACGAGTGAAGATAAAAAAAAATCAAATTCACGCATTGCGAACTCATAAGGACCAAAATCATACTACAATGTTGTTGTAATAATCAAAGAGATAGTGAGTTTGAAAATGAGTTTACCCATGGTATAAATATACATATCAATAAATGTGGTTATATATTCGCGACAGGGATGGCAGACGGATATAGTTTTGTGAATTTCGCACTGCATTCGTCCCAGTTGGGGCAATGATGGGTATGAGTTTAGTGGGTAGTGGGTGGGTGTGGATGTAAAAAATTATACCCGTCGTGTGTAGTGGGTATGTGATAGATTTGAGATCTTACCCGCATCCACCCGCCCTACCCCGCATTCGCACGTCCCACACACTAACTACCCGCCATATGAGTTTTGGATCATTATAAATTTCGGAATAGGTTCACAACTTATTCTGTAAACCCTAAGATTTTAAAGGACTTGCCTTACAATTTAACCAAGTCTTAAAGTATAAACATTCTTTACAATTGGCTACCGTCGTTAGTTACTTAGATGTAGTTAAGTAAAATTTATACCTGTGTAAATGTGCTTTAGTTAAGTTAGCTATAGTTAGTTAGTTAGCTATAGTTAAATGTATACATGTGTAAATGTATTATATATATGCACTTGACCAATCAATAAAATATTCGAAGTTTTACTCTTCTTTACACAAATTTATGGTTTATTTTTACATAATTCGATATTAATGGTTGCTTGCTAAGTGGGTACGGACGGGTACGAGCCGGTACATGTGGGTACAGGTTGGATGGTGGGCATCCAGCAGGGGTGTTCAAAAATATTTAATCCGACCGATCCGATTATCCGATTCGAAAATTCGGATATCCGATCTGATTTTTATTTTCGGATCGGATATCATATCCGATTTTAAATTTTCTGGATCGGATACGGGTCGCAATATTTCAAGTTTCGGATTATCCGAAAATTCAAAAATTTAAATTTTTATGAATATCAATTTTGTTATTTTTAACAATTTGGTGCTTGTTATATCCGAAAATTAAAAAAATCGAAATGTTCATAGATGTGAATCTTGTTATATTTAGTAATTTGTTGTTTGTTATATTCGAAATTCTAAAATTTTCATAAATACGAATTTCAAATTCAAAAAAATAATCAAATCAAAATATATTTTTGAATAATCAGATATTCGAATATCCGATCCGATTATCCGATATCCGAATATCTGAATATCCGAATCGGATACGGATCACTATATCGTTGATCTAAAAAACCGAATATCTAAAAAATTTGGATCAGATCCGATCTAATATCTGACAATGAACACCCCTAGCATCCAGTTAGTAGTGGATGCGTGGGTGAATTTGAGAATGTACCCGCTTGTGCGGGTGTAGATTTGAAAAATAGTACCCACCATGGGTGGTGGGTAAGTTGATATAAAAATTTCAAGTGGGTATGAGTATGGGAGAGGGGTATCCGCACCCGCTCCGCCCAATTGACATCCCTAATTTGTGAGGAAATAAACCTGTTGAGGATTATTTAAGCTACTCCTTAGAAGTTTTATTCGTAAATTCACTTGCCCAATTGACATCCCTAATTTGTGAGGAAATAAACCTGTTGAGGATTAGTTTACGCTACTCCTTAGAAGTTTTATTCGTAAATTCACTTGCACCTTCAGTCGTGTGCATATAGGGATGGACGTAGGACTTTATGTTAGGGAGGGCGAACCTATAAAATTTTAAAGAGTGAACTTATAAAATTTTAAGGGGCGAAAATAAATTTTCAATAAAAAATACATAAAAAATTTCTAAAATATTTAAATCATATATGAATTTTAAATTTTTAGAAAGATCTATCCATATATGTTGTAGTCACCTATTTTATTAGGCCTTTTAAATTTTGTTATATATATATGTATAATATATTAGAGTCTATAAAAAATATATTAGAGTCCATATGAAATATATAAAGAGTCCATTTAATTAAAGTAAGGATTCTATGTACATGAATGAAGGTCCGATCGGCCCAAACATTTTTTTAAAGAAAAATCCTAAGCCTAATCCTTTTTTTTTCTTTCCATGCACAGCAAACAGAGAATTTGATCCAACGGTCCAGATCAAGGCGGACAAAACCCTAGCCCTTGAGACTCCGCGCCGCACTATCGCCCACCGTTAGATCAAGGCATGATCTAATGGTCCAGATCACTTCAGGGAAATCACCACTCGCGCGCGCTCGATGTTCGAGCTTCCACTGAACCTTTCGTCTTCCCCGATCAACGTCTACCAAAGTCGTGACCACCACGATCCGTTGCCGTTGCCGCCGAATCCTCCGCTTGTGCCTCACTCACTTGGATGTGTTCTCCAAGCAAAACCACAAAAAAAGAAAAGAAATAAAAAAATCGATCAAAAAGGGCAAAAAAATAGAATCAAATCAAAATACAAAAGGGGGAAACATATCACTTATAATTCAGGGAAGGAAATCGAGAGATTCTTCCCATGTTCATCACTGTAATCGGCTATAAAAAGCCATGTAATCACATTGTAGATGACACAAAAATACATGTATATGAAGCACACTGAATTTTGGGAAGCAATAAAATTTGAAACTTTGTTGAGGTACACCGTTTTGTTCTTTTTTTGTTTTTATTTTATTTTATCCTTTTTGTGTTCGAAATGAAAAGGTAAGGAAAGAAGTTCATTATCGTTTGAGTTGCCGCCGTCTGCCGTTGTTGTGGTCGTCGTCGGTCGTTGCCAAAAATGCTTGCATGGTTGTCGAAGCCACGAACAGGGGACGGTTCTGGTGTGGTTAGGTAGACTGGGTGTAAAATGGGAGGTTTAGGTTTCGGTTGAAGAACACCTAGGATTTCTGGGTGGTGTTCTAGAGTTTAGGGGGTTTGATCGAAAAAAACATGTTTGGGGTGAGGGTTTAGTGTTTTTGATGATCTGAGTTGGATTTAGGGGGAGAACGAGGGATGAGTTCATGTAAAATAGAGAGTTTGATCCGAATTCGGGATTGATTTCTGGGATTTAAGTGTTAGTGTGAGGAAAAATAAGAAAAGGGAAGAGAGGGCCGGATGAAGTCTAAGAAAATGAGGGAGGGGTGAATTTTTCGGAAATTAGGGGTATTTATACCAACCAGCAAACCGACTCGGTCCTAAACATGCGACTCGCGCCTTATTTTGATGGATCTTGCACCGTGGCTCTCCAACTTATATTCTTTTTTAATTTCGTTCCTATTCTTTCGATTATGCTTTTGGATTATCTTTTTTATTTAATTTGGTCCTTTCTTATGCATTTGTTTTATGTTTTTTTGTGTCATTATTTGTCTCTGTCACCATATAATTTTTAGGATTAGAGCCTTTAGTGTTGCCCTTATTTAGGACCTCTTAGGTTAAATAATTAGACCCCTAATTTAGGATTTTTAAAAGTAATGGTAGAATCATTTTAGCCCAGTTATTAATTTGGTGCCATAATAAATTAATTTCTTAGGTTAGATCCTCTATATTAAGTTCATAAATCATACTTTAGGTTTAGTTAATTAGGCTTTAAATAGCGCTTATAATTAAGGTCAGTTTAAATCCTTAAATAACTTACATCTAGTAACTTCACTAAATATCACCTCACTCAAATCACTCTTAATTAAAGTGAAATCTTAAATATTAGAATGTAGGCTTAATTGTGACTTATGCATGTAAATGTAAACCCAAAATACGTTGGAAAATATAAGCGACCAAATAAATGCCGTTTTTACGGGCGTTGTGGGGTGCTAGTCTTTCTCCACATGTAATCGTGTTCCGTACTCGAGATTTCATAATTTTTGGTTTGTTTTAGATTTTCGGTTTACTTAATTAAAAAGACCGTTGGCGATTCCGTTATCACATATGCCTGTACAATTATGCTTCTTCGCGGTATTAATTTAATAACAAAACATGTATGATCCAATGTTTGCCGAAACTTAAAACATAATGAGGGGATGCTTGCCACAAAAGCCTATCAAAAGAACCAATCGTAAAGACTCAGTATCCTTCCTTTGAAACCACTTTCTGCAACATCACTTGAACTTGAAGGCAACATACAGAAGCTATATATATATATATATACCCAAACTCCTCCATCTCCATCCATCGATTCTTCTCAACTTCTTTTCGAAAACAAAAATGGCCATCCCTTTGCTTTCCAAGCTCTTGTTTCTGCCATTCCTGGCTTCCCTTTTCATGTTTTCAGCTCTGGCTCATGATTTCTCCATACTTGGTTATTCACCGGAGCATTTGAGTTCCAGGGATAAACTCATTGGGCTCTTTGAATCCTGGTTATCGAAGCACGGGAAGATTTACGAGTCCATTGAAGAGAAGCTGCTGAGGTTTGAGGTTTGAGGTTTTCAAGGACAACTTGAAGCACATTGACAAGAGGAATAAGGAAATCAGTAGCTACTGGCTCGGGTTGAACGAGTTTGCTGATTTGAGCCATGAGGAGTTCAAAAGCCAGTATTTGGGACTCAAACCACAGGTTTTTAGAAAGAAACAATCCCCTGGGGACTTCACTTACAGAGATGTCATTCATCTGCCAAATTCTGTTGATTGGAGAAAGAAAGGTGCTGTCACCCCTGTCAAGAATCAAGGCTCTTGCGGTAAGGAATTTAAACCAGAATTCTAGCCGGAATCGAAAACTCGAACTATGCATTAATATTGTGCTTGCAGGTAGCTGTTGGGCTTTTTCGACCGTGGCAGCCGTTGAGGGCATAAACAAGATAGTAACAGGGAACTTGACTTCCTTGTCCGAGCAAGAACTCATCGATTGCGACACATCTTTCAACAGTGGTTGCAACGGAGGTCTTATGGATTATGCATTCGTATTCATCGTTGCCAATGGTGGACTTCACAAAGAGGAAGACTACCCTTACCTTATGGAGGAAGGTACTTGTGAAGAAAAGAAGGTCTGTAGTCTGTACATACACACATACATAGACCCTGTTAATTTTAACCTGGTCCATCTTATCTTGATCTCAATCTAATCCGATTTGATCATAAAAACTAATAAATTGAACATGTTCAACCCGAACATTATATAACCGTAATAAGTAACACAAACAGGACATACATACGTACACTAATGGCCTGTATGATAAATAATGTCTTTGGTTATATATCCAGGAGGAGATGGATTCGGTGACGATTAGTGGTTACCACGACGTACCAGAAACGATGAGCAAAGTCTCTTGAAAGCCTTGGTTCACCAACCACTCAGTATAGCCATTGAAGCTTCTGGCAGAGATTTCCAATTCTACAGTGGGGTAAAAACCTTGTTGTTTTAGCTCCTTTTTCTCCTGCAATAAGGCCATAAGGTTTCACATCACAGTGTTCCCTCAAATTCTTGATTTCCAGGGAGTGTTCAACGGTCCGTGCGGAACTGAGCTCGATCACGGGGTTGCAGCAGTTGGCTATGGAACATCGAAGGGGGACGATTACATAATCGTGAAGAACTCATGGGGACCGAAATGGGGAGAAAAGGGGTACATAAGGATGAAGATGAAAACTGGAAAACCTGAAGGGCTTTGTGGTATTAACAAAATGGCTTCATATCCTACCAAGAACAAGTGAAGATATGGTGTTCAAGAAACTTATTTCCCCTTCGTTTTGAAGCATTTTCTCCATATATTTGTTGGCCTACCTTTGCCATTTTCCTTGACTAATGCTTAATAAAAATGGTTTACAATTTCAGTTTCCCTTCAAAAAGTTGTATAAAAATGAATAGAAATCATCTGCCCTGCCCCTATACCCCACACTAAAAAATTAGGTTTAGGGTTTAAAGAATTAGGAGCATGGTGTACTTTTTAGGGTTTATAGTCTAAAATTTAAAATTATGACTTAGAATTTAATTTTTTAGTGTTGGGCATAGAAAGGGCATCGAAAGGGGAATTCAACAAATGTCCCAGTAGAAAAGCGGATAATGTTACTAAGAGACACGAGTAAAAATTGCTTTGTCTATAAGGTGTATGCCCATTGTCAAAGGATTAAGAATATGCATAAACATATATTACCTTATAATTATCTTTAGAATATTAAAAAAAACACCGGTATGAGCTAGTATATTTGTGCATCTCCTTTCCTACTTATTTTCAGAAACGTTAAATTATGGTTCTGATCCCTCTACTATACTAAACCTTAAGATAAATCCATGTGCTTTCATTTGACATAATTTATTTTTCTACTTTCATAATGTAATTAGTTAGTCCAAATTCCGGCTGCTTGCATTTAAAACAACAATTTTTAGTACAAGAACCTGTAGCATAAATTTTTACCACAGACAATACTTTGTGGTCGAAGTAGTCCGGTCTGAGGGAAAGAAAAGTCATAGCCTGAGTCGCAGCAGTAACAGTAGCATCACTGGGAATTCGACATCGAAAGTGGACAGAGAGAAGGAATATGTAACGCTCGGATTACCGGTGGTAGGAGACCTCAGAGCCGAGTTCACCAACTTGAAGAAAGCAGCCACTTTGGATTGCAGCACATTTTCAGGCACTTGCTCAGTTCTTGCTGCTCGTGTAGTGGAAACCAAGCAGGTTGTATTGCAATGTATGGCTGATGGAAAAGGGGATTCGTGCAAGAAATGTAAGGGTTATCGATGATGCCGAAGATGAACTGAAGGTGTTAAGAGAGGAGCAAAGAAGAGTGATGGATAACATAAGAACTAGAGTATTATCAAGCAGGGGATTCAAAGGATCCTTTCCAAGTATTTGTTATCATTAAAGACTTCCTCGGCATGGTCGAACTCGACCAGGCCTGCGTAGAAATAGATAGGAGCCAGCAAAGGAGGAAGTCATCAACTGCAAATTATGGACCACAATCACCAAATTCACAGGAATCAAGAACCAAAATGAGGCTCGCAGTGTTGCAAGCAAATTTCAAGTCAGATAAGTCAAGAAGCAATTCTAGCGAATCGGATGTAGATTCATGAAAACGAAGAGATATTCGTTGTAAAGGCAATGTAAATAAACCCGATACAAAAGATGTAGATTCGGTATAGGTATAGGAAACTGTTTTTAAAGTTCTTCCATTTGTTTTGTACCAAGTATTGATGAAAAGTGGTAATATTTGCACGCACAGGCTATAAGTAGAGAAAAGAGAACACTGAATTTGATAGGGAGAATTCTACCACTAACCAAAGTTTCAATCATCTCTAAAGAGTTCTATGGCCACTTGTTCAGTACAGAAAATTAGTGCCCACATTCACTGTTTCTTCTTCACAACAACAACTCAAAAGATAAAAATGGAAAAATGTTGTGTCATCTTATGAATGGCTATTTGTTGATGAATCTTAATAGAAAACGAAGAAATCTTTACCCAGAATCCAATGGTTTTATAACTTTGAGACTCTGTCCCAGTATCACATGATGAATAGGTTATTTGCCAAGAATGAGAAAATTGATTTATATTTAAAATTTAAGTTCTAAAGTCATTGGCCTATTAGCTCAGTTGGTTAGAGCCGTATGCTAATATTTGAGACCTGCATGGGCCAATTGTTTACGTTTTTGCCGTTTTATTTCAATTAGTGCTACTTTTACCGTTTCAAGCGCAATTCCTGTTCCTATTTAATTTTAATATTCCATTTTTTGCTTTCGTTTTCATCCTGTTTTATTATTCTCTCTTTTGGAATATAAAGCACGAAAATCTTTCAGTGTCCTAAATTTACATAACCAGACACATCTTTGTTATTGGGATGTGTTATAACTTGTAATTTGGCGTACCTAAGTAAGAATAATGATCTTTTCTGTAATGAAAAAAGATCAGGAAATGCATGTATAATTATTTTCTTGACATGCAAGATACCGCTTATAGATTGAAAAAGATTCGTAGATAAGATTTGAAATTCGAAATTTATTAAATATTTTTCTGAAGATGGTTGTATGAACCAACTAAATTAAACTATTCCAAAAACTCAAAATATTCCACAAATATGTTGGAAGAAAATTTCATCACAAGCAGGCAGCATCTCACCCTGCCTTATTGTTACATGCTAAACTCTACCATCAAATAATAAAAGAAATATAAATAGGATGGTAGCTCAAGCCTGCATGAGTTCCAATCTAAGTTTCACATTTCATTATTTGATTTAAGTGGGAGGAGCCACACCCACGAGCTTACTGGCACTTTTATACGGTATTGAATGGTTACCAACTTCAAGTGCAATCGAGATCGGAGAAGTTTAAAGACGCAATCGTATAGCCGTCCCCCAAGAAACTGGGCAACTTCGGGATGTTTTACCTGTGAAAATACAGGGTCAAAGAGCATAAAGTTCTGCAAATTGATGAAATGTTGCAACTGCAATGCAGATACAGGTGAAAATTTTACCATTCCAATCTTGAGTGAATCACACTTGAACTGAGCATAAAGATTAGTCTCTATTCCACGACCCTGCAATATATTATATATATACATATCCAACATCAAAACAAAATAAAGAAACCCCACATATTAGTTACAAACAGTTGATTGAAAAATGTTAAATTCCAGCATCAAACACTGAAGTAGCAAAAGAAACCATAGTCAGCAGTTCAGTAGACCTATTCAACCAATACATTATAAAGATCTTTATCATTGATAATTTTGGTTATCGTTAAACATGTTAAACATTGACACCAACTGGAAATCTGTTGGATTATGAAAACACCTACCATGCCTTCCAAAATAACCAGGTCTGCATCACTCGACAGGTAAGCGAGCTCCTGTGATACTCTTGTAAGATCAATAACCTACAAAAACAGACGAAGCTGTTACTTCAATGACCAAATGAAAATTCTTTGTCGGGTTTGGATGCTTTAGGCAAAATATAGTATAATTATATCTTACCGGCAAATCATTACCTGAATTGGCAATCAAAAGATTTTTAGTATCAACACCAATAAGGTTACCATTTTCATCCTTCAACTGGTAAATTAGCTTTTAATATATTAGAAACAGCCCAAAAGAAGAGGATAAAGGAAATATAATGATCATTATTTAGAAATTTTTTTCTTTCCATCACCTTTGATAAAATTTCAACCAATTCAGGATAAGCTATATCGTTGATGGAAGGCAAATCATTACTGCCAAGACAACCTGAACAAAGAAGAAAACATTATAAATAAACATAATTCTATTAGATTTTTTTCACCAATTCTTACTGATCACGATTCGATCTGTTGCTTACCATAGGAAATAACGACCACAAATAAGTGCAAGGATTTTTTTCACCTCGTATCAACTATTGAGAGCTTCAGACTCCTTAGAAGTACTACTTTTTTAGCTTCTTGTTTTCTGCCTCTTTCGCTTTCTTCATTTCCAATTCAAGCTGCTTGCAGTTTTCCTCTTGTGCTCGGACAAACATCTCAAAAAGCTTAATATAGTAGACATGACTAGAGAAGAAGTTGCAGATAAAGGAAAAGTGATAAATCTGAATAAAATAGAGTAAAAGAGTAAGACCCAAGGCATAAAATTGCTATACATCAGAGATTCACAAGGGTGCATGTTGGCTAATAGTTTTTCTAAAGCACAAATTACTTATACTTATTAGGACAGATGCTAGTTATGATATCTTGTAAAACCTATATTCGATTTTGATATAACAAATTGTTTAAGGACCAAATTGTAAAAGAAAATAATTTTTTAAGTATTCAAAAGTCTCACAAAATGACAAGGAAAAGTTTTTCTAAGTCCAAAAATTAAACCCAAAAATATTTCTAAGTATTTCAAAGCCAAACTTAACAAATACGACCAGACGTATCGATACACCTTAGGTGTTTCTATACGGTTTTTCACTATTAGAATTTTATTTATTAGAATTTTATTTATTCAAACTGTTTTGATACGGTTATGCCCATTTTGATACGATCTTCATCTGGGCTTGTAATTTAGGTTACGCGTATCGATACGGTCATGTCTGTTTCGATACAGCATTAATCTAGGTTTAAGTTATTGCTTAAACGTATCGATATGGTCTCCACCGTATCGATACGAGGTATTAAGATCTTCAAAATCTTTGCATTTAAAATATGAGCGTTGTCTTGTCAGTTATGGGAATCAACAAACTTTGAAAATTGGTTAACCCGTATCGATACGTCCCTAGGCGTATCGATGCATTTTCACTAGACTTTTTCCTCAGATTGAGCAAAAAACATATCGATACAGATATACCGTATCGGTACGCCCCTAATTTACTATTTATCCATTTTGATACACCTCTATGCATATCGATACACTATTGTACAATGGCTCTTTCTTCTTTTGACAGGTACCAATAGGACTCTTCGTGTACCGATACGGTAGGTCACCAGACAGCATTTATTGCACAAAAAATAGTCCACAACGGCTCTATTGATGACCTCAACCACCCAAACGGCTAGAAATTAATGAGAGGTTATAAATTCAAGTCTCCAAAGCTGCTACAACAACCATTTGAACATCCATTGAACAACACTCAAGCATTCAAGCAAAATCCAACCACTTTGAGCTTTTAGAGTCAAATTTTTTGTACCCAACTTGTGTATTTTCATTGTAATCTTTAGATTCAAGTTTGGGGTTGTGCGAACTTGTAATTGAGTAAACAAATTCACCTTTGAGAGGATATTTCTGTGTATGCAAACAACTTCTTGTAAAAGAGCGAACCTTGATCAAGCTTTGGGTAGAAAGCTTTGATCTATTATAATGGTTGCCTCATTGGCCTAGAAAAGGGGAAGAATTCAGTAGTGAATTGTTTGAAATCCTTAGTGGGGAGCTAAAGTAGTGGATGTAGAGCTTGTTAGAAGCTTGAATCATTATAAGTTCTTGTGTCTTCAATTTTTATTTTTTCATTTGTTTCCCTTCAATTTTTTAATTGCCAATTCACCATCTCTTGGCTATTCGTCGTTGATTGATCATCCTAACAATTAGTATCATAGCCTAACTCTTTGAGGGATTAACATCCACTTGAGATGTTCCTAGAAGTGATTCAATCAATCGACATTCAAGCCATGACGTCTACCTCCGGCCACAACATGTATGAGTCACAATCTATCACTAGATTGCTTTTTTTCAACGGAGACAACTATCCAAATTAGAAGAACCGAATGAGATTATTCATCAAATCTAACGATTATGTCCTTTGAGATGTAATCGAAGATGGACCATCTATCCCGATGAAGCAAGGAGGAGAAAGTAAGTTCCCAAGGCCAAGCAAGAAATGACCGATGAAGAAAGAAATAAGTTGCAAGTAAATGACAAGGTCTTGAACATGCTCTTTTGTGCGCTTGAACCCGATGAGTACTCGAATATGTCTTTGTGTACAAGTGCAAAAGAGGTGTGGGGCAAGCTCGAGACCACCTATGAAGGCACCAACGACGTAAATGAGACCAAGATTAGACTCTTCAACTTAAGTTACGAGAAATTCAAGATGGAGCCCGATAAGAGTGTCACCAAGATGTTCGACCGCTTTTTCATCATCGTCAATAGTCTCAAAGGCTTCAGAGAAATCATCTCTGAAGATAAGCTTGTTCGGAAGCTCATCTACTCTTTTCTGAGTCATGGGATGGGAAGAAAATCACCATCATCGAGGCAAAGGATTTGAAGACCTTGAAGCTCGATGTTCTTATGGGTTCTCTTCTTACACATGAGATCATGAAGCAAGGAAGAGAAGAAGAAAAAAATAGAAGAGAATAAGGTAAAGATGAAGGAGGTAAAGAAGAAGAAACTCAATATTGCTCTCAAAGCTTCTCTTGAGGAGAGTGATTTGAGTGAGGAGAAAGATAAAGAGATGACTATGCTAGCCAAAAGGTTCACAAGGTTCATGAAGTCCAATAGATGAAGAAAGTTCCATCGAAGAGGAGACTTCAAGAACAAAAACAAGGAGAAAGAAAATGATCAACTCATATGCTTTGAGTGCAAGAAGTCGGGGCATATAAGGACCGATTATCTTCAACTCAAAAAGAAGAGCTTCAAGAAAAAGAAGAAGCTCAAGGCTCATGTTGCTACTTGGAGTGATGAGGAATCATCCGATGAAGAGTAGCAAGAAGTGGCTAATCTTTGCTTCATGGCTGAAGAATATCCTATGGTAACCTTTAACTCATACACTTTTGATTTTACATTTGATGAGCTTTAAGAAGCTTACGATGAGTTACAAGAGGTTTATGACGAGTTGGTAGAAAAATTCAAGGAATCGATTTTGAAAAACAAGAAAATGATTTCCGAAAATACAAAATGATTCTCTTTCTAAAACCAACTCGGAACTTGAAAAGAAGGTTTGTGATTTACAAGAAATTCAAAAGTATTTTGAAAAGAAAAATGTTGATTTAAACAACCTTCTTTTCAAGTTTCATGATCATTACCACAAGGAGGTGAATGATATCAAAGCTTCCTTGAACAAAGTTGGGAAATCTAGTTTTGAAAAAGGAAAATCTTCAAAACCCAACTATGTGAAAAGGAACTTTGGTGGCTACAAACAAAGAGGCTTCCAAAGGCCCCATAGAGGTAAAAGAATTAGAAGTGTTTGGGTTCCCAATGACCTAATTGCTTATAATGATATTCATGTTATTCCTTCTTGGATTCCCAAGGGAACCAAGATTTTGGGAGCTAATACTCATGGACCCAAAATGATTTGGGTACCAAAAATCAAGACCTAATCTTTGTTTGTAGGGGGAGCATTGCTACAAGGCCAAAGCTTCAAGTGCAAATTTGTGGTTCCTTAATAGTGGATGCTCGAGACATATGACCGGAGAGAAGAGTAGATTCGCAGAACTAAATCTAAAGAGAAGAGGATTAGTGACATTTGGTGACAACTCCAAAGGATAAATTGAAGGAACTAGTTCCATTGGTAATCACTATTCCACACTTATTGAAAATGCCTTATATGTTAATGGTCTTAAACATAATTTGTTAAGCATAAGCCAACTTTGTGATAAAGGTTTCATAGTGATTTTTGATTTATATGGTTGCAAAATTATAAACATTGAAACCCACAAAATTGTGCTTTTTGGCCATCGCATAGGAAACATATACATGGTGCATTTAGATGACATTCATATTGCTAATGCATGTTTTGTTGCTAATAATAAGCATGATTCATGGTTATGACATAGAAAACTAGGGCATGTAAGCATGAGTGTTTTGGAAAAATTGGTTTCAAATGATCTTGTAAGAGGTTTGCCTGAAATAAAGTTTTCAAATGACAAAATTTGTGATGCTTGTGCAAAAGGCAAACATAAAAGAGTTTCTTTTAAACCTATTAATGATGTTTTTACAAGTAGAGTTTACAATTGATCCACATGGATCTTTTTGGTCCTATTAGAACAACTAGCTTGGGTGAAAAATCATATGCATTTGTCTTAGTAGATGACTATTCTAGATATACTTGGGTTCTAATTTTAAGTACCAAAGATGAGGCTTTAGAAAATTTCATCACATTTTCAAAGCAAATCAAAACGATTTTGGTCAATCTATTTCACATATTCGAAGTGACCATGGAACTAAATTTCAAAATCTAGGTTTTGAAGAGTTTTGTAACTCCAGTAGCATAAACCATAATTTTTCAGCCCCTCGAACACCTCAACAAAATGGGGTTGTTGAGAGAAAAAATCATACTTTAGAGGAAATGGCTAGAACCATGCTTTGTGAAAACAATTTGCCTAAGTATTTTTTGGTGGAAGCCACTGATATGGCTTGCTATATTATAAATAGAGTAATGATTAGGCTTATTTTAAAGAAAACTCCTTATGAACTTCTAAAAAACAAAAAGCCTAGCATTCATCCATTTGGTTGTAAATGTTTTGTTTTAAACAATGGAAAAGATAATTTAGGCAAATTTAATGCTAAAAGTGATGAAGCTATTTTTCTAGGTTATTCTTTAAACTCTAAAGCCTATCGTGTATTTAACAAGAGAACTTTAGTAGTAGAAGAGTCTATACATGTGGTTTTCGATGATAACCTCATTCTGAGGAAAGATTCTTGTGATGATGATGATGTAGGGATTTTTTATGCCAATGATGGTGGAGGACAATCATCAAAGGTAGATGAAGTTCCATCAAAAGAAGAACAACAAGATCCACCTCTAGAAGCATTGAAGGACATGACTCTAGAGGAAAAGAATGTCTCCTACCCAAGGGAGTTTAACTATGTCAAAGGTGGTGAGATTTTGGGTGATCCATCCAAAGAGGTAACCACTAGACTCTCTCTTAAAAATGCTTGCAATGTTGCATTTATTTTATGCATTGAGCCTAAAAATATCAAAGAAGCATTAAAAATATAATTATTGGATATTGGCTATGCAAGAGGAATTAAATCAACTTGAGAGAAGTCAAGTATGGACATTAGTTGATAGGCCTAGTAATAAGTCTACTATAGGAACTAAATGGGTTTTTAGAAACAAACTAGATGAGAGTGGTAACATAGTGAGAAACAAGGCTAGACTTGTTCCTCAAGGTTACACTCAAGGAGAAGGAAACGATTTTGATGAAACCTATGAACCCGTAGCTATAATGAAAGCTATTAGGATGTTTCTTGCATTTGCATGTTATCACAAATTCAAGCTTTTTCAAATGGATGTCAAAAGTGCTTTTCTAAATAGTTTTATTAATAAAGAGGTGTATGTAGAACAACCACCCGGTTTTGAAGATCCAAAATACCCAAACCATGTTTTTAAACTTTCAAAAGCTTTATATGGTTTGAAATAAGCTCTTAGAGCTTGGTATGAAAGATTATCAAGTTTTCTAATTGAAAAAAGGTTTTGACAAAGGAAATGTGGATACTGCACTCTTTATTAAAAGAAATGGCAAAGAAATTTTAGTAGTTCAAATCTATGTTCATGATATAATTTTTGGTTCTACTAATGAGTTGTTTTGCCAAGATTTTGCTAAGTTAATGCAAGGTGAGTTCGAAATAAGCATGATGGGGGAGCTTTCATTCTTCTTGGGACTCCATATCAAATAAATGAAGGTTGGAATCTTCATCAATCAAGCAAAGTACATCAAGGACATGCTCAAGAAGCTTGGCTTAGAGAATGTGAAACCTCAAACCACACCAATGAGCTCTTCTACAAAGCTTAACAAAGATAAATGAGATAAATGTGTTTATTTAAATCTTTATCGCTCTATGATTGGATCTTTGCTTTATCTTACCGCAAGTAGACCTGGCATTATGTTTAGTGCTTGCTTGTGTGCTAGATTTCAAGCTAGTCCTAGAGAATTACACCTTATAGTCGTTAAGAGAATCTTTAGATACCTTAGAGACACACCTTGTTTAGGCCTTTGGTATCCTAGAGATTCTTCTTTTGATTTGCATGCTTATTCGAATGCGAATTATGGAGGTTATAAGATAGATAAAAAAAGTACCTCTGGTACTTGTCAATTCCTAGGTAGCATGCTTATATCTTGGTTCTCTAAGAAACAAAATAATGTAGCACTATCTACCACCGAAGCGGAATACATATCAGCCTGAAGTTGTTGTGCTCAAGTCCTTTGGATAAAGCAACAACTTTTAGATTATGGAATTGATGTAGGTACCATCCCTCTTAAGTGTGACAACACTAGTGCCATATGTCTCACTAAGAATCCTATCCAACATTCTAGAACCAAGTACATATAGATAAGGCATTATTTTATTAGATATCATGTCTTGAAAAACAATGTTGTTCTAGAATATGTAGACACCCTAAATCAACTAGTGGATATCTTCACCAAACTATTAGATAAAGAGCATTTTTGGTCTTTTAGGAGAGAGTTAGGTTTAACTAACCTTTTGTTAGGATGATCAATCAATTGAGATGGTGGCCAAGAGGGGGTGAATTGGCAATTTAAATTTTTTAGAAGCAAATGGAAAGAGATAGACAATGGGACACACTGCAGTGTGATAGAGGCATTAGGCCTTAGAAAATTTCATCACATTTTCAAAAGCAAATCAAAACGATTTTGGTCAATAAATGCTTTAGTGTGATAGAGGCATTAGGTTTTAACCTCTCTATTTGTCACCCCTTTTAAGGAAAAAGTTAAGGTTATTCCGAAGCAAAAAAAAGAGAGATTTGAAAAAAATATAAAAAAACACACTGCAGTTTCGAACAATGCAGAAAAAAATAGTGCAGTTTGGTTCGAACAGTGCAGAAAAATACAGTGCAGAACAGGTCGAATAAACTGTTCGAACAGTGAAAAAAACAATAGTTTGGCTTGAGTAGCAACAAGAAACAAAAAAAAAGAGAAAAAGAAATAGAGAAGTTCGAAAGAAAAACAGAGAAAGAGAAAGAGTAAATAAGCTTTGATTGCTTGGTTTCTTGTTTTCTTTTCTTTCATTTTTACTTCCCTTTGAATAATTCTTTGGAATAATTTTCTCTTTGTCTTGAATTTTTAAACCCGATTTTTGGTCTTTATCCTACCCGAACCTTAGCCCCATTACAACCCTTTTAAAGACCTCTTGATTATTGCATCATATTCATACTTAGTAGTGGAGATTGGATTTAGTTACAAGCTTATGGTAATGTTTTGATTAGTTAGGCTTGAGCGATTCTTTCACCCAAAACACCTTGAGCGGAATGAGTGAACCACTTTGATGTACTAAGTCTTGCTTCTTTGAGATTAACAGATAATTGGAATGTCATGCTTTGCTTTTACTCACTTTTAGTTATGCCTTTGCTTGATTACTCTTGGATTTCATCATTTGCATAGATTTTGATTTACTTGAAAGACTTGGAAATAAGTGTGGGGGAATTTGATGAGTGATTTAAATAGTTATTATTTTGTTATTAATTACTCATTGTTTGTCGGTTTATGCTGCTAATTTGGGCATTTTCTCTTATTTTCTGTGCATGACATTGGATTTCAGAAACTGTGCTAAAAAGGGCAAAGTTCTGCAGTTTTATTTTTTGGAGTCAAGGCTGGGTTAGTGGGTATGAATATGGGCATGAAAGGCTGACTGGATGCCACATCGGCAATTCTAGAAGATGACGTCAGCAACGTCGGATAGCTTATCAAGCCGCGTTTTGATAGCTTATCAGACAGATTTAAAATTTAAACTTGGGATTATCTTTTGTTTAGGATTAAAATTTGAATTTTATTTTGAGATTTATCTTTATCTTTATTTTTAGGGTTTTAAGATACTATAAATACCCTCTATGGGGTAAGTTATCAATCATCTCTTGTTCTTGGCTTGTTTATGTTTTTAAAGCTTTATAAATTTCCTTTCTCTTACGCTATTCTTTTAAGTTCTTTTTCTTTATTTTAATGCTAAGTATGATTTCTTCCATAGTCATGCTTAGCTAAATTTACCATTAGTCGATAGCTAAGCGAAACCCAATTCATTTCGTGAGAATTGCAAGAGCTCTTCATACCTTCAAACTTCTTTCTTGATTTTCGGCATTACTGGATTGGTAATCGGCTTTTCCTTTAAACATCTCAACTCCTTCATTCCAAAAGCACGCATTGGTTTGATCGATGTTTTGATCTACTATTGGGGACAAGAGTAGGCTTGTAGCAAATTCAACTCCCTAAGAATAAACTTAGCGGCGGTCTGCTAAGGGAAATCAAGATCGGATACGATTCTCGTTGAGGCAAAATTATCTGAGCATGGGCTTTTCCAGCATAGTATACATCATTGGAATTAGCATCGATTGTCGTCGTTAATCCAAAAAAGTGCTAAATTCTAAGGATTGACCTTGGAAAATTAGTTCACCATAGAGAAGAGCAAGTTACAAAGGTTGGGCCTTGTAGACTGTAACTGGCAAGAACTCGAAGTAAAATCTATTTCAATGATCAAAACGAGTTGAGGCGACGCAAAGCTGGAGGCTATATATTGTCATAATTACTTTCAACTATTTACTTTCCTTTATTTATTATTTTCGTTTGCTTAGATTTATGCAACTCATTTCGCTAAACCCTTTTTTTACTTGCAGATTTCTTGGTTAAAGATCGATTCAGACCAATATTGGAAACTCCTTAGTCCATGCGGATCGACCCTTCGTCTCTATACTACGTTTTTATTTATTTATTATGAGATTAAGGAATATTTTATTTGACAAAAATGACGCTTGTCAGTTACTTTTCCTAAAAATGCAATATTTAAAACAAGATTGCAATATTCTTTATATTTTATATAATGTTTAAATGTTGTAATGCATGAATGCACGAGGTATCATTTTCAAGAACTAGTCATTAGAACAACGCCCATCTAACTAAAGGGTCGAATACAGAGAAAAGGCAATATGTTCACTATCTCCAGCCCTTTTGGTTGATCACTTTGTTTAGCCTCTGAATCAACATTTGTCCTAGCTCGGTGTCAATATCAGAATGTTGTTGCAGTTTCACGACTTCATTGAACGAAATCTACACATGCTAGGCAACCCCGACAGTTGACTCCTAAAGTTAATCATCTCACAACTCTGTTCTTGGATAACCTGGATTATTGTCGCGGCTTGATTTTCAGTTGTTTTATCCCTCATTACGGTACCTCTTCGAAAATGTCGAGCCGATCTTTCAATTGATGTATTGCGTTTCCTAATTCTGACACTTTTCTCAGCTTATCATTTTTATCAGTATTTCCCCTAATTATGGTATCCCTCAGTAAATTTCACCATTTATGAATCTTGGATATCACCTATGCATTCAAAGTTTTATGTTCTTCCTCGAGTTCTTAGTTGTCTACAACAGCCCTTGAATACCCTTCAATTTACTCGTCTTGAATGCCCCCTTTAATTTATCTATTATCTATCCTTTTTCTGGTTATCATCGTCCTTTCGGCTACTACATCACGTTTACCTCTGTAACTGCCACTGACTGTATTCTGGATCTTGAACTATTGTTGAGCCTTGTATAAACCTTATCCTTTTAACCACTAGAGCAGTGTAGCAATGTCTCGTATTTCTCTATTGTTGGTGTTACATGTATCCTCCCGAAAAGCGAACAATTATACCAAGATTCATAAACAGGTCATGGCCTCAACAACTTTTGATCCACTTGACTGTCTAACAGCAATGCTATAATTCAAAAATCTTGTTAAAAATGGTTCTTCACATGCTCGTCTTATAGTTCTAAAATTAAACTTGGCTATGGCAGAACTTCACTATGTTCAAAAATTTTCTGGTACAACCTTGCATTAATGACACCTAGCCTCCACAAATATTGTCTTCGTTTTTGTAGTGAGTCTTCTCGAATCCAGTCCACAGTGACATATTGCCCCCACTTGTCTATCAGACCCTTCAGTTCTTATGACCACTGCCTACTCGACTAATTCTCGAACCGATACCTCCAGGAATGCAATGTGATGCAACATTTATCGAATAAAACACACCCACACAAAACAAAAACAAAACAAAAAATTGTGTCAGTATGGTGAATTAATATTGTAAGAAAAAAATAATTGTTATAGGAAAAAAACAATTTATATTGTGTAAAATAACCAGAGAACAATTTATTTTGCACACAAAAATAAACAGAGAAATGAATTTAAATCAGCAACACCCTGTCCTAGGTCCCTATCTGGCTCTAGCGGGGTAGATTTCTATTACAACATGTGGGTTTCGATCTAGAATCTGGGTACCCGAACTGTCGTTACTGGACTAGTAAGACATCGATTCGGAAGTATACGACCCCTTATAGCGGAGGCGTAACCTCACGGTGTATAAGGTTGGTATACCGGAAGGAGGACAAAATTTCGATCACAGAGCTGAATAACTCACGTAAGATCATGCCTCACTCCCACTTAAGAGGGAAAAGCCCGGGTAGAAGGCGTAACCTGCATTTTTCCTGAAAATTCATCCAATAATTATGAAAAAATTAAATTCAAATTACTGTCCTAAAATGTCAAAATGCCATGCAAAATTAATTAGGCCTGACTCTCGATTTTTTAAAAATCCCCAGTGAAGTCACCAAGCTGTTGCGACCATTTTTTGGAATCGGGTGTGCAAAAATAGCTTGACGATTGATCTTTTAGAAAATTAGGGTTTTTTGGCCATTTTTAATTTAATCTTGGAAATTTAGGATTTTTCGTATTAAATTAGATTTTTCTTTATTTACCCTTTTAAAAAACATTTTGGAGTTGCCACTGATCACTTCGTGGTAGACCGGACACCGAAAAATAAACCAGAGATTATGTCTTAAAAATTGGGTTCGGGAGTCGGTTACGTGTAGGGAAGGATTAGCACCCCTACAATCGCTCGTTATCGGTACCTTTAATTTGACGAGGCATTTTGGAATTTCGAATAATTATTTGAATTTAATTTATCCTGTAATTATTAACTGAATTTAAATTCCGGGTGCATATATCCTTTTATAAGGAAATTCATTTTGTTCGAATATGATATTAAATGCGCCCCGTTAGGTGGTACCCCTATTCATATTTAAAAATAAATTTCCAACATAAAAGGTTTTTAATGAATGTCCTTTTATTGTCTTGTTGATTTTAAGTATTAAACCTAAAAAGACTATAATTAATTAGTTATTTAAAAATATGAATATTAATTAATTTAATGGCTTTTATGAGAAAATGTCAATTTCTTGAACACCTTCCATATATTTAAAGCCTTTAAATTAATCATATTCTTAATTGATTAATCTTTCTAGTTAATTAAAGTTTTAGTCCTAATTAAGGCTCTAACAATTTATTATTCAATATTATAAGTGGAAATGTAGATTAAATATACACCTTTAAAACCAATGTTGAGATAACACCCATTGTAAACAATGGAACATCATCCAAATTTGGGCCCCAAAGGCTCTATTTAATATAAATTTAATTAAATATAATGTATCTTAATTAATTACTTAGTTTTAGTTAAAGAACTAAATTAATTTCCAATTATAAGTCTAACATATATTAAATATAATTGGTTAAAATCCATGTTGTGATAACACCTCATTGTAAACAATGAAACATCATCCAAATTTGGATTTTAAAATTACATTTAATATCTATCTAATTACTACAATTGTTTATCCTAATTAATTATTGAATCCTAATTAAAGATCCTAAACTAAAAGGCTCTAAACAATTATTAAATCTAGATGTATTTAATTATCTAACAAAATATACTATATGCTTAATTTAAAAAAAACACTCAAACATATAAATTAAAGGCAATTAAATTAAAATAATGACTAAATTAAAACAATTAAAAAACTTATTTTTATTACTATAAGGACTAAAATGAAACAATTACAAATTCTAATGTCCAATGACCTAATTGGAAAGAATACAAACTAAAGGGAACAACTATAGAGTTCGGGTGACCAAATTGGGAGAATTATGAAGTTCAGGGTCAATTTAAGGGAAATGAGGACCAAATTGAACAAAGGCAAAACCTAGGGCCAAAACCAAAGGGTATCCCTATCAAGGTGCGTGGATTTGACCCGACCCGGATACAGACGCGCGGATCCTCTCCCAAAACGGCAGCGTTTTGAAAAGGCTTTAAAAGCCAATTTTCAGTTTCAGCCCTCATTTTCCACTCTCCATTCTCTCTCATGTCTCTCTCACTCCCTAAAATCCTATGTTTGTAACATATTTGAACCCAGAAAAAGCCACAAAAAGGGATTGAAAACCATGAATTTTGGATGAACATTCATTGAGTTCATCAAGAACTCAATGAAGTTCATCTTTCTCGGTCACACTTTGTCGTTGCCTCCGCCTATAGATCCATTCCGCCACCTTCGACCAAATTTTGACGTGTTTCTTGGCGGTACCTACGACCTCCGACCACCGTCAACCGTTGGTCGACCGCTGTTAGGCAATTTTCGACCACCGATCGGAACCCTAAAAACATTTTCCTCTTTTTTCGAGCCTAAACCCTAAACTAATCTCGGTTCATCAGAACCACCATTCTTCGACCAACTTAGACCTAAAACTACCTGAATCAACCCTCTTCGATTCCGCCGTTACTCAAACCCCGGCCACCACAAGAAAATAAGTTCTGATCCCTTTTATATTTATTTTTACTACTGTTCTTTGGCTAAACTAACATGATTTGGATTTTTTTCAGGAAACAAGAGCCTGGAGGAAAAAATTACCTTATGATGGCGATTTTGCAGTTTCGGTCATCATCCCCAATGAGTTCCTGGTGATCGACGAACTTCTCGGCGGCGACCGCTCGACTACCTTGCTGGCTCAGCTCCCGAGATAATCCCTCTCTCCTTATTATTATACTTATTATTATATTTATTAGTTTATTTATTATTATTATTATATTTTTAATGATTTTTTTATTAATTGAACTGACACTTTCTCTCTCTGCCTTTATATAGGGTAGTGGAAGATGACGTCATAGGGTGCCAGTTGGATCCAGATCAGTTAGAAGAAAACCACAATCTGTGGCTATCCGTTTTGGCCAATGAGAGAGTGCCACGCGGCACTTTTGGGCGGGAGAAAAGGCTGATTTTGGATAATTTGTGTTTGTTTAGATGTATATAACAGAAAATGGGCGGGAATTATTATATATTGGGCCTTGTGAATTTGTATTTGGGTTTTTGACTTGTAAAAGGATTTTGGGTATGTAAATGGACATTATTTGGACATTTGGACTATTTTTTATTTGGGGTATTTGTTTATTTACTTTTTATTATATGTATTTATTTATTTTTGGTTTTATTTATTTAGTATACGGGTACCCCAGACAAAATACGAGTATTACAGTACCAATACATTTTTCACTAGACTTTGTCCTCTGATTCTAATGAGTAAAAACTGTACCGATACGGATATACCGTATCGATACACCCCTGATTTTACTCTTTATCTGTTTCCATATGCCTCTACGCGTATCGATATGCTATTGCACAACGGCTCTTTCTTCTTTTGACAAGTACCGATACGGCTCTTCGTGTCCTCAGACAACATTTATTGCGGGAAATATGGTCATCAACGGCTCTATTGATAACCTCAACCACCCAAACGATTAAAAATCAATGAGAAGCTATAAATTCAAGTCTCCAAAGCTGTTCCAACAACCATTGAACAACACTTAAGCATTCAAGCAAAATCCAACCACTTTGAGCTTAGAGTCAAATTTTTTGTACCCAACTTGTGTATTTTCATTGTAATCTTTAGATTCAAGTTTGGAGTTGTGAGCACTTGTAATTGAGCAAACAAATTCACCTTTGAGAGGATATTTCTGTGTTTGCAAACAACTTCTTGTAAAAGAGTGAACCTTGATCAAGCTTTGGGTAGAAAGCTTTGATCCATTGTAACGGTTGCCTCCTTAGCCTAGAAAAGGGGAAAAATTCAATAGTGAATTGTTTGAAATCCTAAGTGGGGAGCAAAGGTAGTGGATGTAGAGTTTGTTAGAAGCTTGAACCACTATAAATTCTCTTGTCTTCAATTTTTCTCTTTCCATTTGCTTCCCTTTAATTTTTTAATTGACAATTCACCCCTTCTTCGTCATTCGTCGTCGATTGATCATCCTAACATATCTAAACTAGATTAACTTTAATGTAGGTATCCAAAGTGATTTACAATAGTTGCATACTGATGCAAAAACAACAATTGGTTATAGATCAAGAGGTCACCGCCATCATATAGGATAACATTTTTGGGGATTAGTAGAAATATTTCTACAATAAAAGAAAACCATTATATTTCCGTTTGTCCCAAGTTTAAAAAGTTCTCCCTTTTGGCCCCACTTTACTTGATCGAAAAGTAACAATGTAAATGAATCAATTGTCTTGATAAGCATTTGGGTCCTAAAATGATGTAGGGTTAAGCATTAAACAGGCCTGTTAAGGCTAAACAACTACCTTGCTCAAATGGGCAACGTGCAGGATCTTCCCCAAAATAATGAGGCAATGAATCAGCATTTTTATCCTGAAGGCATCAATTTAAAAATGTTAATGAATTTGTTTTCTTGCAGGCACATCGAATATGCAAGAATAAAGCCTCCTTAAAAGTAAATCATACCACACAAGACTGAAGCAAAATCAAAGACTTGACTTCCCCTTCAGCAAAACCAAGGAACTCCCTTACAGTCTGAAGGCTTAAATAAATAAAAGCATTAACTTTCATAGAAATATGAAGAATAAGAAGCAAGAACAATGAGAATTAGAGAGAATACAAGTTATTTGAAAGTGACTACTGATCCAAACCAAATATGATTTTCGAAACAAGTGATAAAGTTGTAGAGCAGCTCAATGGTCATGGTACTCTTGATTAGCACTTGAACATTTCAAAGACTGAAGAAGTGCTGCCTTTAGGGATATAAGTGTCACAAAAAACGACTATTTGGCAAAATAATTTGGTTGGTCGGCGGAAGGCCGGGGATGCGCGAAACAGCCTACGACGGTTGGGATTGGCCGACCAAGGTCGTCGACAAAAGAAATGGCAGCAATTGCGTACCTTTTCGCTGCTGGAACGATGGACGCATGAGGACAGCAGAGCGGCAGAGCGATCTAAAATGACCGGCGGCAAGACAAGTCGACCGGATCTCAACGGCGGCGACGGCATAAAGAGTGATTAGGTTTAGGGTTTATGATTTTAGGAAGATTTGGAGATATTTGATAACATATCAATTTAAAAATAAATATAAAAAAGTTTATTAGATCTTTTTTTATTTTTTTATTTTTAAAATAATTTAAATTATAATCCGAGTTCTTGAAAATTTTAATCTTTATTAAAAAATTTAATGATATTGAGCGGTGTTTAACGTTAGTGGTGTTCAACAGTGTTCGAGGCACGTAGAATTTTCATATATATATATATATATACTACTGATATAGATATCAAAAAGGGTTTTTTTCTTATAAAAAATATTTATTTATTTTATTGAAAAGAGAGGTATGAAATGACTAAGTTAAATGTTGGATTCAAAATTACACAATATTTAACGACATAAATATGTTTGATCACTCGATTAATTAATGGATTATAAATACATAATAGGTAATACATATTCGCATACTTAAAGAATCAAAATGAATGTTACTTGCACATGATGAACACGTAGGATATGAGGTAAAGTATACTAATGTTTCTAAAATTTCAGGGGTAAAATATATAAGAGGTCTCTAAACTATGAATAAATGATATTTTTTGGTAATTGGATTTTTAAAAGTTATAAAACGATTTATTCAAAAAAAATTATAAAGCGATCGTAAAATTTTTAAAACATTTATAAAATGATTATCGCGAAGTTGCAAAATAGTCATCAAATTATCAAATTGTTATAAAATTATCATTACATTTATCAAATTGTTAAATCATTAATTTTGTATCGAACTATTACAAATGATCATTAAATTTTACAAAATGTGCACATATAGGGCCGGTAGAAAAGGGATTGCGTTATTTTGCCTTGATGTGAAGTGACTATTGTTTAGCTCCTTAGTTGGAGCACTATTCGTGTATTGTGGCATGGCATATTAACGAGGCATTGAGTCTCATAAATGATATGCCTTTCGAACCAGATGATGTTATATGGAGAACTCTGCTTAGCATTTGCAAGATCCATGGGAATGTAGAGGTGACCGAGAAAGTGGACCCTCAAGATTCATCTGCGCGTATACAAGGAAGATGACGAGGTATAATAAGCTCGAGAAGGAATCTGGGTGCAGTTGGATTGAAATAAAAGATGAGGTTCATGCATTCCTTGTTGGTGAAAAGGCTCATCCAAAATGCAAAGAGATACATGAGATGATTGGTATCTTAGTTGATGAAATGAGATGTTATAGATTTTTGCTTGAAGAGGAAGCAAATCAGTTACAGGGGAAAGAAGAGCTGAAAATCAGCATGTGTAATTTTTGAACTTTATTGCCATAGAGACATGGGAATTCTTTTTTCAGCATAATATATCCATAAAACGCAGGAAATCCTGCTTTAAACTACTATTAGCTTCACTTTTCGGTGTTCGATATTGTCAAAGATTGAACTTTGATCACCAGAAACTAAGAGTTCAACACTTTTCCAACTAATATATTAGTATTACTTTTATTACCTTGCATGGAGAGGTGCTGTCTTGAGCACTATTGGGCACTAGCTTGACCTTCATGCGTGCGCTGCCTCAACCACCCTCGGACACCAATCAGGCCCTTTGTGCAGGCACTGCCTCGACCACGATCGAGCACCAGTTGTGAATGAGAGCTTGAGGCTGCTGGTGAACGATTATGGAGATGTAAACATCTGGCCAACTTCGATCTTAAGCACTGAAATGAGATTGGTCGTTCACCATTATTTCATGAAGGATGCAAGCAGATTTTTTTCACCTCAAAGAAAGTAATGCAATGAACACATTTTATGAGTTTCGGTCAGTAAAAAGATATATGTTTATATTTGTGTGCGGCAAGAATTATAGGGCAATCTCATCAGGTACATTCAAATAACCCATAGTCCATAAGCAGCATGATGAACTGCTTCCATTGCCAATGATACATCACTAGGATAACCTTAGCTTACTCCCCTTACGCTCGTACTTCAAGGCAGCAAGAGAAACTAAGAGTTATCACTTGAGGAAGAAGACACGCCAGTGCTTATCCTTCATAACTCGTCTCTTTGAAGGTTCTCCCTTCCAGGTGGGATGTATGACGTATATGCTTTAATAATGGACATGTACACATCGACTCCTTTCAAGTACTCAGCTTCGTTTAGAAACTGCAGTAGGGAAGAAAAAACAACAGTTAGTACTCAGATCACATTCCTGCTAGTTGCTGACTATGAAATATGAGTGCTATCCAAGTTTTTTGGAGTCGGAATTTAAAGCTACATGGCATTTCATTGTCATACATCTAACCAAAAACAAGGCAAAAACGCAGCAAATGGTGAGTGCTTGAAATTAAGATTGAACCGGAACAAGGAAAGGAGAAGAAAAGAAAAGACTTTCAACAGATCCAAGACAATGGTCCAGCAATTAGAATACCAAATGGCATCAATGATGGGCAAGTCTATTATAATGTTATATATAGGAAGTATGTAAGTGACTTAAAGAGGGTAATCATCTCCATCTAGTCTTTGCGTAGAATGGGTTTTCAGTCCAATAAACAAACAGGAAAATAATGGAAGCGGCTCTCTTAGGGGTTTCAATGATACAAATTCAGTTGATTCATAAACTGCAGAAAACATAAAAATAACGCCTCAATAGTAAATGACAACTGGATGGTGTTTTAGTTCCTCTAAATATGGCAATACTAATACAAAATGTACCTCATTGTGGTTAACAGTCCTTTATGGGAATGTGCATGAATATGCAAGCATGCACATTGACATATGACAATAATAATACACAATGTACCTCATTATGGTCATGAAGTAAAATAGGAGTGTTAGCCATAGGTGAAAAACCAATAGCTGCCAGACCCGCTTGCCAAAAATTGTAAACATCTGTAGAGGCCGGAAAAATCTCTGGCTTCCCGACCTTTCCGTTAGCTTTCTTGATAGCTTCTTCCAACAGAGTCCACCATGGATTAGAACTGTCAGTGGCAGTTATGAGTGGCCTTCCCAGGTAATCAACGGTAGTACCCTTTTCCTTAAACTGCAGACAGAAGTAACAAGTTTATGAAAACATCAAAACACCATGTGAAACTCACACAGGTGGGCAGCCTTTTCCTTTTCCCAAAACTTACCACCTTTGTTTCCCATGGAATGCACCAATTTTGTATTTAGACAGCAACTCCGATGATATAAAATCAATACAATTTGATAAGTGCCACTATCTTCAAAAAGCGGGAGAGGGGGAATGTTTATAACTGTTGGTATGAACAAAATAAAATACTGAACATGGTACACCACCCTTTTATTTATTACTGCATAAATGCCAACATTTTCTAAGAGAGAATGCTTCACTTGCTCTACCTCAAATGACATGTTTCGTGAAGTAGGTGCCCATTCCTCAGCTATCCGTTTCTCCAAGGATTCTGCATTAGCTGTTGGTGGCACTCGAATATCAAAACCAGCTTCGGCTTCCGATGGCTGCAAATTCATAACAAAACCCTGGCAGAAAAATTTAAAAGAACCTGAGTATGTTAGAGGCATATATTACATGTATCGTCATTCTTTTACCGTGAATGCAAAGAATATATGTCTGCATATGGCTACTGTCTTGTCAACAAAATTGATTAAAGACCAGTAGCATGATTGTCTGTAATAATGGGAAAGAGAAAGACCAAAAGACCTAACTGGCCATGCATTAAACGATTGAGCATTTTTAGCACAGAAAGTTTAGTCTTTAGTTCCTTTGGTAGCCAAGTGCTCCAAGGAACTATGAAACAAAGATTAATGCATATTGTTTTTCCATCTTCGATGAAACAATGCAATTATGCCACAGCATTCAGGTACTTATCTAATAATCGCTACTAAATGCTTCAAATTGGCACAAGCAAACCAGCTTCTGTAATTATTCAGAAAACTTTTCTATTCCAAACATTTCATATCCAGTCAAAGTCTCAAAGGATGCTTCGTATTAATTGTCCAATAGTGTGCACCTTATGATCTGTATAAAGATTACATGCAGTAATATTTTCTTAAGAGAACCAATTATCCATTTCTTTGAGTTTTCCTAAGTGTTTGAAGAATGAATTTGGAATAAACTTATAAGGCCTCAAACTATTAACACATCAAAGTAAGGCCACAAGTACATTACAGATTGCACAGAAGACGTGCAACAATTTTGTTATATCTTCGGTGCTTTTATGATAAACATCTGAAGCAAAACTATTAAGAAAAACAACTGGAGCAGTCGAGCATAGGTACAGTATAGTAATGTCTACTGGAGTCATAATTAATAGTAATATATGTAAATCAATTTAACTAAAGGTTTCAGCTCCTAATTATCTAAATTTCTAGAGACTTACAGTGGGAGAAGGCGTGCCAGCCTTCAGCGAGACCATGTTAACCGAAATGACATCCCCTTCACCCTTCAAACCAGCTTTGACCAAATCAAACTGTGAGGCCCTGAACCTCCTGATAATCTCAATGCTCTTGAAAAGGTTCTCCATTGCACTATTGTCGTAAAGCTTCGCCCCATGTCCGGGAGCTCCTGCAGACTTTATCACCAGCCACCAATGTCCTCTCGGCATAGAATAACCTGTAATTCTCATTAGGCGAAGCCAACCCTGTTTCTCAAACAACATAAATATCATCATAAGTTCATATAACTATTATGCTTATGAATAAGAAGCATTGCATCATTGCATATAACTATTAACTATCAGCCACTAAATGAACTTTAAAAAGTGATAAAATTTGGTTTTTACCTTCATCAAGCACAATATCAACATTCATACTCTTGAAGACATCGGAGTGAGCAAGCTTCTCAACACCGTCATGGCCACCAATCTCCTCGTCAGGGACAAACGACAAGTAAAGAGAGCGTTTTGGGTGAAACCCAGAAGGCTTCAACTTACGAATAGCCTCCAGATACTGCATCCCAACGCACTTCATATCCTGGGAGCCTCGCGCAAAGATATTGCCTTGTTCGTCGATATGGGATGCAAGAGGAGGATGAACCCACTTGGAATGTTCAGAGGGGACGACATCGGTGTGGGAGTTGAATAGGATAGAAGGAAGGGAAGGGTCGGAGCATGGCCATTTGAGGATTACGAGTGGTTTGGCTTTGACGAACTCTATGACTTGGGATTCTAAAGAAAGGGACTTGGCTTGGGTTAGGATGAATTGGGTCGATTTCTCATATTCTGGGGATGGTTGGGCTGTGTTGATTCTGAGGTATTCTTGGAATCTTGTGATGATTTCGGATTGCTGCTCGTCTTGTGTTGGCGTTGTTGTTGAATTTATGAGGACCGTATATAGAAGCAGAGAAAAGAGAAGAAGATGATGAGTGAAGTTGCACAGTTTTTCCATCGACTTGATTCAGTCGCTTCTTCTCAACTTTGGGTTCGCTGTACTCATCCGTCTCCAGCTATACATGACTGACCGAACAACTTATCACAAAATCCTATGACATAAATTCTTATCATTTTTTTTTTAAATTTACGTAAGATTAAGTAAGAATTTTGACATTATTATATAAAAAACTTTTTTAAATAGTTATTTATGAAAATAACCTCCAACTAATATTATTTAGAAAAATAACTCTAAATCGTTTCGAACCTCGCGAGTTCCGTGTTAAGTAAGTTGGTAAAAAAAATTAATTCCCCGCCTTTTTTAACTATAACTCGCTTTCTGTAGAACGCGAGTTCACCTTACGTTGACGATTTAGAATATTTTTAGATAACATTATCAGAAGGTTATTTAAGTAAAAAAACTATTAAAAAGGGTTTTTTATATAAAATTGCCAAAAAATTCAGTAGAAATGAAATTTTTATTAATTTGGGTAAGAATTTATATGCACCAATTGAATAGGAATTTATGTATACAAATTCTTATCAACTTAACAAGAACTTGTGTAGGGTCGCTTCATTTTAGCCGCACTCTTAAGGGTGTCTCACGCCATAATCTCTCAAAATATCTCGGACAAAAGGGGTTTTTTCTCTTCTAATTAATTAGTATCGATCTGCGTGTATACTTTAATTTTGATGTGAGTCTCTCAATGAAGATTTTTTGCATACATGAAATCTCAAACTCGAGACATGTTTAAATAATTTTAAGATGCTTACCACTTGGACCAACTTCGTTGATACAAAAGAAATTTTTTTTACTGAATGGCAAGTAAAACTCTATTGGTCCCTGAAGTATGAGTAAGTTTCTCTTTTCAGCACTAAAGTTTTAAAAATAATGAAATGGTCATTAACATTATCGTTTTATAATAAATTAGTCACTCTATTGTTAGCTTCAATTAAACCGATGACATGACATGTTAAAAAAATATTAATATCCATTTTAGTCCTAAACTATAAAACTTCATTTGATCCTTTAACATATTTTTAACTATAATTTTCAAAAAATATTAAAGAAGGTTACGAATCTAAAATAATTTATACATGCAGGCCCTCGAAAGAGCATTAGTTGCTGCAAAGAAAAAAATTTCCGGCCACAAAATGCATTTAACTAAAGTAATCGTTTGTATCTAATTTATTGATTGATTAAGCTAAATTTAATATTATAAATACTTTTTACAGGGAAAATCCTTCTAATTTAATTGTTCTATTTATAACACTAAAATTAAACTTATAATCTTATTTAATAGCATCTCATCCCAGTACTGGTTGTTGGTTGAGGTTAATTTTTTTAAGAAGTTATTGATAACTTTGCATGAGAAATAAACAAACAAAAACGAAAATAAAAATGATATAAAGTTCAAATATTGAATTTATGTTACTCGGAATAGTTAAAGTAATGGGTGTTATACACAAATTATAATAATCTATTAAACATGTTATATTTCATATTTGTATAATTATATGTAATTACATTTAAATTTAATTAGCGGACAACTTTTTAAACATGTCGCAAATTCACAAATTAGTTTTCTCAATATACATATTTTTCACTTTGCATCATAAACTTCTTAATGCCATTTTGGCCTTTAGAGTATATTTGTTTCGTATTTTGTACTCTAGGACAATTTGTGTCATGTATATGAGTTTTGGTTTTGTTATTGTCATCTGTCACGTGACTTATTTTTATTGGTTCATATTGTTTTATAATGTAGAAGGAAAGAAAGTATTTTTTAAGGGTCAAATAAAATAAAAATTTATGGTGTAAATTGAAAAAAAATGAGTATATCTAGAGATATAAATTATGAACTAAACCTTTTTAAAAACGAAATAGTTCAAATTACAATTTTAAAAAGTCTCAAAATAGGTTAATATTCAAATTAAGCAATTTGTAGTTTTTTGGGTATAAATTTAAACTATATGGGCTTAATAGCTATTTTAGTCTTTATACTTTAGCAAAATTCTTATTTTTTTTCTTCAGGGGCAGAGTCTTTAAAGGACTAGGGATCATAGTTCCCTAAAATTTTATGAAATTTAAATTTTATCCTTAAAAATTTTAAAATATTTAATTTGACCCCTTCAAAATTTTTAAAAATTCATATTAAACTTTAAAATTTTAAATATTTTTAATTAAATTTCCTCTCAATTTTTTTCAAAGTTCATATTAAACCTCTTAAAACTACTAAAAATTTTACTTAAACCCTCCAAATTTTTGAAAATTTTCGTTTAAGTCTTTAAATATTTTTAAAAATTTAAATTATCCCCAAATTGTACCACTGTTTGGCCCTTTGATTATTCTGTCACCCTGCATCTTTCAATTCGTTATCATTTTAGTCTTCGAATGTTTTTCTTTAAAAAAAAGACGATGTGGTTAATAAGTCTCGTCAAGTGTAAAAAAAACATTTATTACACGGGATAAAACCTGATTGGACCTCGTGATAATTTTTATTGAAAGATATCAAATAGCTGAAGTGATAACATATAAAAATTGAGACGTTAAACTATGGGTGAGAATCAGGTGGGACATTGACGGGTTTACATTTTTTACTTTGTTTCTAACATTTGTAATTATGGTTTTAGAGAATCTTTATTAAATATTTCGGAATTTTTTTTTGTCCCTATGCCCTCTTCGAGCGGATCTCTGCGGTTTTCGGAAAATTTTCATCCCAAAAACTAAAAAAAAAACTACTATTTTACTAATTAAAATAAATGACCAATTCAGTTTAAAATATAAAGTTTGGATATTTCGATTAGAAGCAATTACGAAATGATAAAGATTAAAAGGGTGTTGTGTTGGGGAAGATTTAGACAAGGTTTTTTAGCTTATATCTAAAAACTAAGATAGAAACATATTGAGAAACTTGAGTGTGGCTAGGTTTGAGAGAAAGTTAAAGTGATAATAATATAATTAGGATTTTTTATTAAGATATGTATAAGGGGTATAAAGATAAATAAATATATATTTTTTAAAATTCTTGTAAATTATCGAGATCCTTACGGATATTTGTTGGGATCTCCACGATTATTTATATGGTTACTGTTCTGTTATCCCTAAGGATCGGATATAACAAACCTCATCCCCATCCTCATTTGAGCTTCGGTGATAAAACTTTGTCTGTCCCCGTTCCTGTGGGTGAAAATTTCATTTATTCCTCATCTTGTCGGTTCGGATCTCCATAATTCTCGGATATTTCCCGTCCAATTCCCTCTCCTACGTTAAACTAATCAAAATTAATAAAATGGCCAAAGTAAAAATGTTACTACAGTAGGATGTTTTTAGATGTTAAGCCATCCATATATATAGACCTGCCAAATTTGGCCCGAGACTCGAAAACCGAACCGATTTACCCGAATCGAGATCAGAAATCGACCCGAACACGATAATTCAAATTTGATCCGAAACTCGAAATAAACTTAACCAAACCGAAACTGAACCAAATTTTAATTGAACCGAAAATAGACCGAACCGATTTTCAACCGAACTAAATGGACCTGAACCGATTTTCAATCAAACTGAATGCATCTGAACCGAATGCAACCTGAAATAAAGAAAATATATTAAAATAAATGAATAAAGATAGATGTGAACTGTCGTACAACTCGCCAAAATGCCAAATATATAGGCTATATAAAATCATATATAGGGAGGAAAAAATAACTTGGCCTGAAAACATCGATTTCCCATTAACCCAATATTGACCAGACCCGAAATCAACTGAACCGAAAATAACCGACCTGAAATCAACCGAACCGAATGTAAACCAAACTGAAAATCAACGACCCGAAATCCCAACCCGATACCTGAATCGAAATCACCATAGACCCAAACTGAAACCGACCCGACCCGAATTTAAACCGAATATAGTCAAACCCGAAATGACTCGAACCGAACCCGAACCAAATGACTCGTTCGACACCTCTACGAATGAACCTTGTCTTTCCAAATTTATGAAAATTTAATATGTAGTCTTTCAAAATTTCAAAAGATTTAATTTGTTCTAGTTAAAATTTTGAAATATTTTTATTATGTTTCACATTTTTTAATATTGTAGTTAACTATCTCTTAAAATTTTAAAAGTTCTCATTGAGTATTAAAATTTTTAAAATTTTAATTTAAATATCTATTTTTTTAAATAAGTAAATCCCCGTGATTACAATATCTAATAGAATTAAATTAGTTTGAATTAGAGTAAATAGATACCATATCAAACTCGACCTCCAAAAATCCCGACTATAAATAAAAACTCTCGCTTTATAAAATTCCAATAAAAAAAACTTTTTAAAATTTCTGCTGACATTTTCCTCAAGAACATCGTCAGTGGTGGAGTGCATGAGTCTCAGTCTCTGCATGAAAAAGCTAGCGCTTTGGAAAACGACAACGTTTAAACCCCTGATGACGTACGACGAGCTCGAGCCTATCATGGCCACCATGGGCTTCATCGGCCTCCCGCCGTACCAAGGAAGTTCTGGCGGCCTCGCCTGGAAGGAGTACGTTTATCACGCGGCGCGCCGGCCCAAATCTTTCTCTTTCTCGCGTTCCACAACAGATGAACCACCGTCGACGGCGACGGAGCTCCGGAGACCGAAGTTGCCTTTCCCTCGGATCGAGGGGGTCCACATCTACACTTACCGCGCTTTCCTCGACGCCGTTAACTTTCATATCCAGATGTGGAATATTTCTGATGTCTTCCACATTAGGTACGGATCAAAGCTTAAAAAACTTTTTTGATTTGCTATTTTTTTTCTATTACCTGATATGGTTTCTTTTTACTAATTTAAATTCAAAATATTTATTTTTACATTATAGGTTTAATAATTAATTATATATTAAGCAAAAAAATCATTTATTTAGTCAGGATAAATACTAACATAATTGAAATTGAATTCAAATTTAACGAAATCGAATCCAAAAATCACATAGATTTAATCTCATGTATATCTTTCTTTCTTCCTTTTTTCCTTAAAGGGAAATGCCTATTCAGCCTTCCGATCGATGCCGGAGGTGGCGATGTATGAAAGATGGTAGTAACTTTGTGTACAGCGACGAAACGCTGGAAGTGCCTACATATAATTTGTATCAGTCCATCAAAACGAACTCCGATGGCAGTAATGGTGATGGTGGCCGCAATGACGATGATGGGTACGGTTCGGTTGGCATGCGGGACAAAGGGAACAGCGACCGGATTGTCTGCTTTGTTTCGTTGAAGGATATTATTGTATGTAATGTATGAGTGTAAAGGTGCTTTGTGGACACATTTAAATCAAAGCAAACACGTAGCAACACCATTGCCTATAAGGCTCACATTTTTTGTCAATATGAAATTTGTTATAATCCAATTTTTGGTCTTATTTTCTGAAACAATGATGGTATGGTTAAGCGCAAAGAATAATTGGTTTAGATGGAATACTAGAGATTCAATTTGAAAAATTGATGAGTTTAGAGGTGTCACATTAAATTATATTGAAACGGACGATAATTTTAAACTACCATCATTTTCGCTTTCAAATCATCTAGTGTACAATGAATAAATGCAATCCCAACTCATTTATGAGTGTCGATACTGCCTATGTACTCTGCCATAATGCACGGCACTGACGCCCATGATAAATTGCGAGCTTTTGCTTTACATCCTTGCTTACATTACATATGTGTCCAACGAACAACCTTTTTGATCTATTCTTGGACTCAGAAGTCATTCTCGACCTTACAAATATTCCGGTCGTAAAATTTGTGTTCATTATGTTTCTTTTTTTAATTCGTAATCTTTATTACGATTATCTTGTCCAATTTCGTAACATCTATTGTATGTTGGTTCTGTCAGATGACCAAGTCCGATTTCATCCAAAACAACATGCATCTAACGAGAAAAAACAACAACAAAAGGAATCAGTTCTTTCTACATATTCTCTCCATCTTCTGTTTCGTTATTTAAAAACACCTATATCTTAACCGTGCCGATCACCCCTACATATTCCGGTCGTGTATAGGTCCAATAAGAACGCAATAATTTATGGTAATTATTTAATTCACCATTAGTTGAAAGTTTTTTTCTACAAGCGAGCTTCAAGGCTGCCTTATGTCATTTTAATTAGGGGACCTAAATACTAATCCCTAAACTCTAAACTTTAAACTATAAAATCTATTCTCAAACTTTAAAACCTAACCACAAATACTAAAACTCTAACACGAAAGCATAAACCCAAAAAATTAGGCGCTTGTGGAAAATAAATTTTCCACCACCAGTGCATAGAATATTTTCCCATAACTTATTATCTCATACAATATTAATATCACAGTTTTGATCATTAGAGTTGGCTTGAATTGAGGAGTCAAGATATCGTCAATACTATGTTCTTGTTGTAGCATGCCAAAATAGTAAATTGGTAATTTCTTCAAAATTTGTAGCTTTGTAAGGTATTATCTAATTTTGTTGATTGGGTTTCATGATTTCGTTTATAAAAGTCATACCATATGTTACATTTCTCTTTGGAATCACAAGTTTCAGTTTCACTATCTTGATAACCCATCTTCTTTTTGTCTTGTTTCAAATATATTGGATTAAATTATAAAAATTAGAAACAAATAGGATAAATTTGGTTCAAATAAAAATTTTAAAGACTAAATTAAACAAAAATAAAACCATATTAAAAATATTAGATTAAATTATAAAAATTAGAAACAAATATGGGTCAATTTTAGATTAAATAAAATTTTTAGGGACTATATTGAGCAAAAATATTATCACATTAAAAATATTAGACTAAATTATAAAATTTTAAACAAATAGGGGTTAATTTCATATTTAAAAAATATTTTAGGGATTAAAGTGGATAAAAATAAAACTATATTAAAAATATTGGACTAAATTATAAAAATTCTTAACAAATATGGGTCAATTTTGGATTAAATAAATATTTTAGAGACTAAATTAAACAAAAATAAAATTATATTAAAAATATTAGATTAAATTATAAAATAGAAACAAATAGATGTCAATTTTAGGTTAAATAAAATTTTAGGGTCCAAAATTAAATAAAAATAATCATATTAAAAATATTAGACCAAATTATAAAAATTAAAAATAAATTATAGTTTTCAATGCTTAATTTTCTTTTGTCTCACTTTCTATTGTACTAAACAATAAAGAAGAAAGAAACTTAGGGTCCATTTGATTTTAGAAAAAGCATTTTCTATTTTCGTTTTTTATTTTCATTTAAAAAAAATAATTTTATTTTTAATTTTATAAAAATTAGAAAATATGTTTGGTTAATAAAGATGAAAACTTGATTTTAAAAATGAAAATGTGTTTAGCATTCTAGCTTTTCAAAATAGAAATAAAAAAAATTATTAAATAATTAAAATAAAATATAGTTAGAAAATATTATTATTATAAATAAAATATGAATAAATAAACCAAAGTTTTAAAAAATGACATTAGAAGATTCGAACACGGGTTAAAAATAAAAAATATTTTAATATATTCCACTTTCCTAGAATATTTTTAATGAAAATGCCTTTTTTATATTTTCAAATTTTCACTTATTTTTGCTTTTATTTTCTAAAAACCGTTTTCTAATTTTACAATCAAACATATTTTTTTTTCACATTTTTCATTTTCTTAAAGAATAAAAATAAAAACGAACTCCATTTTTTAGAACCAAACAGACCTTTATTTTTTCTTTTAATTTTTCATTCTGTCAACTAAGTTTACCAATAAAAATATATATTTGTCATCATTCTATTCTTCTTTCTCTTTAATTTTTCATCCGTCTATAGGAAAAAAGACATAAATATTGTCTTTAACTTTTTTTCCTTAAAATATGGCACAAGCCAATTTATTTCTCAAAATATTGCACTTTTTGCAGTGTTTTTAAAGATGATAGAATTTTCCACCGTTTATGAATAATTTTTATATATTTCAAATTAAAAAACTCGAAAAACGGTGGGAAAAGGTCTAACGCCCCGAATTTGGGCCTAGAAGTTAGCTAGATAGATTAGACGATTCGGGTGAAGCGGATTAGGCGGTTCTAACTAGTTTCGGGAATTAATTCATAATAAATGTTTTAGTGTGAGATACAATAAGAAAAATGTTGGAAAATGTTTAATTAATATATTGGGGGTTTTGGTAAACTCAATTTAATGAAATAAGTTCGAACTAAATGACATTTTGGTTTGGTGACTAAAATATAAAGTTTTCAAAATTATTTTGGTGACTAAATCGTAAAAGGTTCAAAGCTTAGAATCTTTAAGAGCTAATCTATCAATGTTTTTAATTAGATTTTCTCTTAATTTAGGCTGTTTTTAAATAGTTTTAAAGTGGTTATTAAATAAAAATAAAATAGATTTAATTAAAATGATTTTTTAATAGATGATTCACTTTTCTCACGTAACCACTTTTCTCTCAACTTTCCTAGCAGTCAAACTACTTACCTTACTCTAAAATGATCATGAATCAACTCTTTTTGATTTTATTTTGATTCCTTTGATTTCTACATCAAACCTTGTTTTCTTGGAGATTTCACTCAAATCATGCCAATTAAGGGTGAAGCCAACCATTAGAGATAATTTTCGTTTATCTCCTCTAATCAAAGGTTCTTTACTAAAATTTTCAAGTTCTTGATCCTTTACAATTGATTTTTAATATGTGTTGATGATTGAATCAAGATTAAAAAGGTTAAAGTGAGTTCTAATAAGAAGATAGTATATCTTTGTTATAAATCTAGTTTTGTGGTGGTTTTGATTGATTTGGATCACATCTAAGAAATGTTTTAATGTTTTGAGAAGATATTTACAAAAGAAATCCCGAAACTAATTCAATTGCTAATTTTCTAGGTTGTGAATAGTTAGAGTTTGAGGTGAGTAGGGTGTTAGAAGTTTGCTGGAGGTATAAGATGGAATTGAAAGTGTTTTTAGATGCTAATTGATGTTGATTGGATGTTTAAATCGTTGGCTTATGGCTGGACTTTGTTTAGGTTGTGTTTGGTGATGTTAATTGAAAGTGTTTAATGTTTGTCTAAGCTCGAAAGTAAGTATTGGGCATTCTCTCTCTCGTTTTTAGTTTTGCAAAACACATTCTCATGCACATGTTTATGATTTTGATTACCTACTGTTATATGCATGTTTTAGCAATGAAAGATGTTACAAATGATCTTATGTTGATGATACATGGGTATGAAAAATGGTTTGCGAATTGATTTTGAGAATGCTAAAAACATGGATTATTGTATCGAAAATTGGTTAGATTGATGCATATGTAAAACAGTGAGGTAACATGTTTTTTTAATGGAATATATTGGCAAGTGGAAATGGTTAAATGTTATCAGATATAGTTGGCATGCCATAGGTTTTAAAGTGCACTATAATAAGTCACCTCATGTGTGTCGAGGGGTCAATAGTGTATCTCCACCATGAGAACCGCAGCGGTCGAGGGGTCAAGAGTGTGCCAAATTCTCCCGCTGGTGGATTTATACATCATAACAGTTGAGGGGTACTAGTACCATTTGCTCCGGTTCGAGGATGTATGTGAAGTGGTCAAAGGAACCATTTGAAAAATTCGTGTATTCGATGTGTTTTACAAATAGAAAGATTTGGTTTTGGGTCACTTTAATGCCAATATATGAATTAATGTATCATGATTAGTGGATTATATTTTGTATAATGTGATTTATACATGTTGTGCTCTTTAAGCTTTGCCATTGGATGATACATGTTGTGCTCTTTAAGCTTTGCCATTGGATGATACATGTTGTGCTCTTTAAGCTTTGCCATTGGATGATACATGTGTGTTATTAGATTTAATGTGCATGTTTTGGAAAGACAAAAGAAGTATGAGATGCTTTGGCATGAAATTCAATACATGTTTAAAAGCAAATAGTTTTAAATGCATTGATGAGTGTTTTTAGGTATCTCTCACTAAGCATTACGTGCTTATGATCTTCTTTCTCATCAATGAAGAAAAGTAAGCGTACGAGCATCGAGCAAGCAAGAATGAATCCAAGGGTTAAGCTAACACAAGTATGGTTTCATAAATACTTAGTAGTAATAAATGGCAATGTGACCAAGTTGTAATTGGGAGGGCTGTTTTGGTTACACCCTATTTTGGATATGTTCTACTTGGTGTTTTGGACTTGTGGGTTGGTTTATGTTTTAAATTGGGGGCTTTGGGGAAATTTAAGCATGTGGGGTAGATGTCATGCCTATAAGTCTACCTTGGTGATAGCTTTTGCTTTTATGATGCCTATGCTTCAAGGTCTTTGTGGTAACATGTAGTTCGTTAGTTGGTATGATGTTTATATGTTGATCGAAGCATGTTTGATTGAGCTTAAGTTTCATATGTTTGACCAAGAGGTCACTAAAGGCCCAGTCGTACCGGTACGGGTCCTCAAGGATCGGTACGCGGGGTCTGTTACAGCTCAAAAGTGGGAAAAATTGCACAGGGGTATCGATACGCCTAGCTCCGTATCGGTACGCCCCTCTGATAAATACACTAGGTGTTTGTAACACCCTCAACATATATTCGATATTCGAATACACATTAAAGATGTTATTAACTGATTTACAATGATTTTCAGACTTAAATTTTTTATGCAAGTAATTTAATTAAACAACCCTTTCACAGTTTTCATTAAATTATAAATCTGTCTAGAGTCACCTAGTTTTGACCCTGAATTAGTTTTTAAAATACTTTAAGCAGTTATTAAAATAAAAATATAATTCAGGGTGAAAACTATGTGTGCTGTCTAGACTCTTTCTTGATTTTAAAATCGCTACGCGATAATCAACCAACTAAGTTTAAAATCATTTGAAGTATCTTTTCTAATATTTTTAATTTCTCAAAACTTAGTCATGTTTCTAGTTCATACAAAATAGCTACTTACTTAAATTCGATTCATGCCCCTCTAGACTAGGATGTGGTGATACTTACTGATTATACAAACGGACTTGATCCAACGATGTGCAGCTCCTCTTTTGCTATCTAATCCAAAGTACCTACGTGTGATACAAAAATACAACTTAGTGAAACATAATCATAATAATATGAACAATAATTATAATAACACGGTTTTGCAAGATGGCAAATGATTTTCATTTGCAATTGTTAACATTTTATCATATATAGAACTACTTTACTTGTATAGTTCGTTTGATCAATATAATATTCCAATCACAAGATTTGATCTGTTTTACCAGTTTTGTGTACATTAAGTTTTTTTAACTTAACTACTTGCATAATTGCATTTCAAGTATTATAGCCAAAGTATTAAATCAAGCTATCTGTATATGCAGAATTAATCATGTATCATGACTATCTTAAGAGTCATGTCATCATTGTTCTATGTTCATCAAGTGTTCATATGCATAAAAATTTCTTCAACATAAACATGCTTTCAATATGATTCATATCATCTATCAAATTTGTCATAAGATCATAATATCAACGGTTCATAATCATCAAGTAGTCATACTTTTATCACGTAATCATTTGCATATCATATTCTTTAACATAATCATACTTTCATCATGCAATCATTTGCATATCATATCCTTTAACATAGTCATATTCCATAATGCAATCATTTGCATGTCCTATCCTTTATTATAGCCATATTTTCATCATGCAATCATTTGCATATAATTTCCTTTATCATAGTCATACTTCCTTCATGCAATCATTTGCATATCATTTCCTTTATCATAGCCCAAAGTACAAAATCATGTGAAGCTATGGTACGCGATTCATCATAACTGACACCGTAGTGTCTACGACGTCGTAGCGTCTGCATCGTCGAAACGACTGAGATGAGTACGTACTCGAGGATGCCCTTTGCTCCTCATTCAACAGCTTAGTGTCTTTCTCAACACCGAAGTGCCTACATTATCTCAACACCGTAGTGCCTATGACGCAGCTGCTAGGACTCTATGGATATCCAACTATACCAAAGATTCTCAGGTGAACCTATGGTATACGAGTTATCTCGATACCGTAGTGTCTATAGCGTCGTAGCATTTGATGGTGAGTACGTACTCGAGGACGCCCTTTGCTCCTTATACTCGTACTTTTTGTGCTATGTAACACCGTAGTGTTTGAACTCGAATCCGTAGATTCTATCTCGACCCCAAAGAGTCTATCTTGACCCCGAATAGTCTATCTCGCACCGTAGTGCTATGTCGCAACTGTTAAGAATCTTTTTGGATATCCAATTATACCAAAGACTCTCACACTTGTACTTGGGCAATTTATTTCCTTATAGATCAATTATCATTGTTCATATAATAGGGCAATTCACATCCCATATTTCATTTGCAATATGCAATTCATTAAAACTATCAACCATAATTTGATAATGGGCCTTTCAAACCCAAAATCTAAAATCCGATTTAACTTAAGTAAATCATTATTCCATTATAATATCCCAATTTTTGTACTAGTGACCAATTTGTAATTTTTGAAAGTTTAGGGGTTAAAGTGTAAACTTTGGAAAAGTTTAGGGACCAAAGTGTAATTTCTAAAAGTTGTGTAAGTTAACCCCATAAATGAATAGTTTACCCTCGAGAGTGGCATTTCCGTGTTACCCGAATTTTTCATACGAGGCTTATATTATTAGAATTTTTGGATCTAATGAAAATTGTTAAGCGTGTGCAAACCAGAGTAGTACATGGATGGGTGACCTATTGGGAAGGTCCCATATTCAACATCTTGACTGATAAAAAGGATTCTTTTTAAGTCAATAATATTCGAAATGAATTGTAGAGATAAGATTTCTAAGAGGAAATGTATCTGATAAAATTTCCCGGTAATTATCGGTATATCGGATCGAACTAAAATTTTAAAGACAGTTCCAAGAAATTATGGAAAATTCATAAAATATTATTTTATGAATATTTTATTACATTTAGTTGGATTCTAACTAGATTTAGTTTGATTTTAAAGGAAGGACAATTTTCAAGTCTTATTAGTAAATAAAGTCTAGTTGGAGGGCAAATTAGACATTTGCCATGGATGGCATTTTTGAAATATTTTGAAACTTTGAGGGCAATTTTGGAAGAATATTTATATATGGATTAAATCATAGCCATTGATTTTTATAAGATTGAATCATGGCCATTAGATTAAAAGGGCAAGATGGTAATTACACTAATTAAATGAATTTTAAATTCATTTAATATGACACTTGAATTAAATAGATAAAAAGATGATAAAAAAATCATCTTATCATCTCTAAGGGCTGTTCGAATTCAGCAAATAAAGAAGGAAGTTTCAAACTTTCAAGCCAATTTTGAAGAATTCAAGACTAGTTTCAAGCAAAGTTTATTTAGGTAAATTGTTCTCCACTTGATTCTCTTCATTTTGATAGTATTTTTGCATGATAAAAGTCAAGTATGAGTTATATTATGGGTGAAGATTGGTTGTGGAAATTGAAGTTGATGATGGAATTATACTTGTAGATAGTTAAATTGATGATTTAAACATGGAATTAAGGTTGAATTTGGATAAATTCCATATTAGAGATTATAAACCTAACCCTAAAATTGGGGGGTTTTGGTTAGGAAGTTACATTAAGGATGGAATTGATTGAATTATGATGTTAGAATACATATTTTGATGATATGTTGAATAATTTCCCAAGTTGTAAATTTAGGGACTATTTCAAAATTATGGAATATTAAGGGAAATTATTGTAAAATTTTATTTTAGCATTGGAATCATTAAATTACGGTGAAAGTAGCTTGAATTGGTGATTAGGGACCAAAATAAATTTTTTTGGAAATTCAAGGACCGATTCGGCAATTTAGTACAAATTAGGGATTGATCTTGAATTTATGGAAAATTGATAGAATTGAAGATTCAAGCATGTTATGAAAGTTGAAGGATTGAAATGTCAAGAAAGGAATCAAGAGGGACCAAAATTTGAAATAAAGAATTAGTAAAGGACTAAAGTGAATAAGATTTAGAAGTTAAAGGAAAATGTATAAGGATGTTAGAATTAAGTGAAAGGTTTAATTGTACATTAATTTAATGTACAAAAGCAATGTAGTGACCAAAATGTCACTTTTATAAAGTTGAAGGACTAAAAAGGAAATAGTCCAAAATAAGTAATTAATTATGGAAATTGTTCAAAAATAGGTTTGAACAATTGTTTAATGTCCAAATTGGTCACTAAAGATCTAGGGACTAATTTGGCAATTTGTAAAGTATTGGGGAAATTTTAGAAATTTTTTATATTCGAATAGTTATGTTTAAGAATTAAGTTAGCAATGTTAGATTTAAGTCGAATACGAGAATGGTAATGTATACGTTCAATTGGTCTTATACAGTTCTAAAAGAGATCGAAGGAGAACCAGTGATAAAAAGAAAGATAAGAACCTCGAGTAAGCTTAGTGAGGCATACTATTCATGGCCTAGGTGAGTGCATTTACATGTTTAATTTATAAATAGGAAGACTAGCAAATAGTCAACCTTAACTATAAATAGTGTTACATGATATGTGATATGTATGTATGTTGATCTATGTTGCTATGAATATATATATATGATGAAGCATGTGGCATGGATGATTATTTATATGATTGATCATGATAATGGATTGATGATAAAAGAAAATGCCCAAGTATTATGTATGAGAGTTCATGGTATAGTTGGCATGCCATAAAGTCCCTAGCAGCTGCATTATTCACGTTATGTTATAATTTTATGTTTTGTGACAAAATGAATGTGTCACATGCACCCTGGGGATCTACGCCCACTGTGCCCGAGTGCACTGTCGAGTTGCTTTTTGTTTATGGGGAGCAAAGAGCGTCCCCGAGTACGTACTCATCTTCACGTTATGTTTGACACTACAATGTCATTTAAAGATGACTCGCGTACCTCGGTCTCATATAGCGTACTTTGGGCAATGCTAAAAGAATCATGTCACGTAAATGAATCATGTAATGCAAACGAATAATGTTACATATATGAATCATGTCATGAATATGAACCATGCCATGTATATGAATTAAATCACGTATATGAATCACGTCAGGTAAAAAATCATGGCATGTAAATAAATTAAGTTATGTATATGAATCATGTCACGTATATGAATCATGACATGTATATGAATTATGCCAAGTATATGAATCATGCCAAATACATGAATTGTGCCATATATACGAAGTATGTCACATATATATGAAAAATGCTATGTATATGAATCATGCCATGTATACAAATTATGTCACGTATATGAATTATGCCATGCATCTGAATCATGTATGTGTACGTATTATGTCATGTATATGAATCATGTCATATAAATGAATTATTCCACGTATGTAAATCATGCTATGTATATGAAACATGCCACGTATATGAATTATGACACGTATATGGATTCTGCCATGTATATAATTCATGTCATATATATATGAATTATGCCATGTATATGAAGTATGTCATGTATATGAATTATGTTATATATATATATAAATCATGTCATGCATGTGAATTATGCCATGTGTATGAAATATGCCATGTGTGTAAACTATGCCATATATATGATTTACTTGATAATGTTGGAGTATTGGATATTAGACTAAGTTAGAAAAATTATAACTTGCACATGAATATTGACTGACTATGAAAACCTTGTTAGTACGATACTACCTTAGACAAAAACTATGCTAGGTTAATGTACAACATGTATTGCTTTATTTATTGTTTTGATAAATAAGATCATTGCCTCACTAAGTTCGTACTTAGCATGTGTTATTTCACACGTAGGTTCTCTGAAAATAGACTAGCAAGGAGGAGCTGTTAATTGGGAAGATCAAGTTACTATCTGTAAGTACAGTACATACATCTTTAACGAAATTTAATAGACTAGTGGGAATGTAATATTTTAAGTGGGTAAACTATTTTGTAAGTCTAAGTTTATAATGTATTTATACATCACCATGGAAGTATGGACTTAGAGAAATAGTTTGCTATTAATAACTATGAATTTTGACGTAGTTAATTGTTGATTAACCTTGATCGCATAAAAAATTTAAAATCAAGAAAGGGTCTAGGCAGTGTACATAGTTTTCACCCTGAATTATATTTTTATTTCACTAACTCAATTATGAATTTTATAAACCAATTAAGGGTCAAAACTAGTTGCAGTAAACTGACATAGTTTTTAATTCAAAACTGAGAAAGGGTTAAACTGCAATAATGAATTTTGGTATAATTTTTTTTTACAAGTCAAGATTTCTTTCAATGACTCTGTAACATCTTTAATGTATATTCAGCTTACGAGTATACGTTAAGGGTGTTACATCCATATCCATGTATCACATATGCCACTTAATACTCCATGCCATTTACATAACTTTGATCATCATACATTTTCATTTATATCAAAGTCGGTTCATCTCAAGTCGTCCTATTTATCAATATTGCATAAATATATATAATGCAATCACTCATATTACATATATAATAAATAAGTAAAAATGCACTCACCTGGGCTATTTATTAGCTTGCCTCATTAAGCTCTATTCGAATCTTTCTTTCATAGTACCTCGAACCTTCTTTTGATTCGGATCCAAACTTCATTAATCACATGAATGTAAACAACATTTGTTAGATTCAAATGTAACAATTTCTCAAATATGCTATCAAATCTAATCATTCAAATATACAAATTCCTCTTTCCTTCCTTATACTGTCCAAAACTCATTTTGGTCCTTAATAACCATTTAGAACTTCCATTAACCCTTTTCATGCTTACTAATTAACCTTAGATACAAAATGTAACAATTCCCATTTTCTGGTAGATTGCACTACCTTAAAAGAAATATTTCTATAAAATAATCTACAACTCGGAATTTGATTCCATTTGTTCTAAAAGAAACTAGATTCAATAAGCTTTTCAACCATATAAATTAATAGCCCAAATTCAACTTGTACAATTTATGGCGAATTTTCAAAGTCAATTACAATGCTGGAATTCGGAACAGACTGGTGCTCTGTTTTCTGACCTTTCGTCACTTAAAAATTCATATCTTTTGACTCAAAACTCAAAATCAGTTTCTGCTTGTTGGAGGCGAAACTAGATGAACAAATCTTTACATCGGTATAAAATTCACCTTCTAACCATTTTTGTAGAATTTATGGTGAATTTTCAAACTTACTGCCTTAATCCAGTTTTCTACACAGCTTCCATAATTAACTTAAACTTTTATACTAACTTCTCCTTACTTCTCTACTTGTCAATTTAGTCCTATTATTTGCTTTAAACCACCAACTTATCACCTTCTTCATCAAATAATTATCCACAATAGTCCCCTCTAATTTTCCTTCTTTATTGAATGGTCACTAATAATGCAAAGGTAAGGATCCAAATTTCTTAACTTTGCAAATTAGTCCTCAATTCAACATTACCATCTTAATTCCATCATTACAACTAAAATTTAGATTTAGTCCTTATCCAAAACCTCATTTCCGAATTGGTCACTTACTTTGACAAATTGTCAAAATAGTCACTAATTCAATTTAACGTCGGTTTAGCATTCTAAAATCAATTTCACATCTCCAACATCCTTATTAACATAAATACACACCAATTCCATACAAATTCATATTTGGTCCTCTAACTTTTAAGATTGCCGAATTGGTCCTTCAATTTTTCCTACTTGGCCAAAATGGTCACTTAAAGATATAAGCTCCCAACTTTTAAATTTAAGCAATTTAAGCATGCTATTCATCAATTCAATCCAAATTCATAAGCCATACCAGATCAGCCCCCCAACTTTACCTAATTTTCATTTTGGTCACTTAATGCAATTCAACATAATTCTTCATTCCAATCACTAAATCAAGCATGTACAAGCCTTAATCTTTCATAAACGTCCTTTAATTTCAATTTACTAAATAAATCCCCAAATTTTGGGGTTAGGGTTCTTAACTTCATCATGAAATTAAACACAATCCAAGCTTAATTTCATCAAAACAACATTGAATTCATGTAATTCAAGTCCTAACTTCAACTTAGCAAATTAATTCCCTAATTCTTTCTCATCAATAATTCAAGTAGTTCTTCACAACACCATGCAATATTACTACTAAGATGTAGAGAATTTAATGTATAACAAATTATTCTAAAGGATCATACCTTAAATCTTGCTTTAAAGCCTTCAAATTAGCTTGGCATTTGAAATTCTCTTCTTCCTTTCCTTTCTTTATTTCCCACGAATGGATAAAAAAATGATGAACACCTTTTTGTTCATCTTTTAATTAACATACATAAAAAATGTGATTTTGCCACAGGTTAACTAAAAAAAATGAATTTTAAATTCATTTTAACTCATTTTCCAAATTTATCCTCCATCCAAATCCTTATTTACAAGTTCCCATTCTAGTTCAATTCCAACCAAATTCCATTCAACTCTAACCAAACTAAAGTAATGCTTTCACATGGGAAATTACCATATTGCCTATGGTACTTTCAAAATATTTCAAAATTGCCATTTTGTAAAAATCCAACTATTCTAGTTAGATCACAATCAACCAATTAATAATTTATTCATAAAATAATATTTTATAAAATTTTTGTGACTTATGGAACAACCTCTAAAATTTCGATTCGATCCGATTTCCCGATATTCACTTACTACTTATACTGCGATTTTCCCTTCACTGGGATATCAAATAAATTCTAAAAAAATTCCTTATTTCCATATATGAAAAATAAATAATATTATCAAATAAAATATTCCATATTTATGAGGTCAAACTTAAATTTTTTTAACTCGGTCCAATATACTGATAATTTACCCAAAATCTTTATCTGATAAGATTCTCTTAATAATCCTTTATCAGATATCTATACGAATAATATTAACTGGAACTTATTCTTTTTTATCAGTCTCAAGTATCGACATAAGACCTTCCCATAGGTCACCCATCCTATGCCCCGAGCACGCTTAACTTTGCAGTTCAATCAAAATTCGATATCTCATACTGCATTTTTATTCCCGGAATCTATATCAGATTTTTTCCCATGATCTATTTAATCTATTTACAACATAAAATAATTACTGATAAATTCGTCAACACTTGGAAATGACTTTTATAACGTTTTTCTATCATATGGTAAAATTTCATAATTTTTCAGTTTGATCCGGGTATCCGAATTCCACTTAAACTTTGACTGCAATTTCCCAATAATCGAAATATCGGATCAAACCAGTAATTCCTCATTCGATCCACACCTATAGGTGCTCTATCTATTTATAAAATAAAACACCTAACTTTTGGGAAATTACAACTTTGGTCTTTCAACTTTTCATATTTCCACTTTTATCACCCAAGTTTTAAAACTTATCATTTTGGTCACTAAACTTTAACCTTGAATTCCTATTCCAATTCTCCTTGGATTTTAACCAATTTTTGCGAGTATTCTATTTTACTCGTTCTCTATCACATGACACCTTAAAACCTTAAAAACTTCTTTTCTACAGTCCATGATTAAGAAAATCCTAACTTTTGCATTTTTGTCATTTTAGTCACCAAGTAAGCTTTTAAGTTCTTATCTTAGTACTAAATGACCCTAAATTAACATAGAAAGTTTTGGGGTATTACATTGTTGGTACACGAGCAACCGTACCGGTATGTGATTTAGCTACTGGAATCCCCTATTTTGAAATTGAACCACTGTTATCGATACGCGTAGGAACCATATCTATACCCCTTGCAAAATAAAACTCATATCGATGCTGGCATATGGTGTACCGATACCAAGTCTGTTACTTTTGGCAGTTGCTTTGTTGAAGTCTGAATCTTTGTAGATTAGTCCATGTTTCTTGTACATGCAATTAAATGAGCTTGGATGATTGTTTTATGTTGAAATTTAACCGACATGCATATAACCTGATTAATTAAAGATTGATAACCTTGGATTTAATTTAGTCCCCTCAGTTTTCTAGAATTGCATTTTGGTCCCTAAATGGCAATTGTGCTTAATTAGATGTCTAGTCGACGGCCGTTTTGCTCAATAATTTACCCGTTGCCAACATGTTCACCTTAGGGATTAATTATGAATTTAGACAAGATAAAAGAAAAAAAAAGACTTTGTTTTAAGTAAATTATTCAGGTTTGTCTCGACAAACCCAATATAGCTCGCTCAGTTCGGTCTAGCGTCTAGGCCGGGTCAAGAGGTTACAAAAGGCCCTGTTTTGAACAATAAAATCTAAAAACTAGAGCAAGAAGCTCTGTCTTCAAATAATGGTCGGGTTTCCATGTGGCGCGCCAGCGAAGCAGACACTGTTTAAAGACGGAGTGAGAGCCCTCCGACTTCAAACAGTGCTAGCATGTTATGCGGCAGTGTGGCAAGCGATGAAAGGTGTCATGCATGCATGCATGCAGGGGATAGGGGCTCGAGAATTATTTTTTTTATTGGGGATGGGTTGGTTGGATGAGTGGTTGAGATTAAATTTGATGGTGTTAAATAGAGGTTGAAGGTGAGAAATGGTATAGATGTGTATTTGATTTTTTTGAGTTGATAGAGTAGAAAAAGGAGGAAGATTTGGAGAAAATATTGTAAGTATAGAAGTGAATTTTTTAATTTTGTAATATTATTGCTTTAATTTTAATTTAAAATTTTAAATTGTATGTTATAGTGTAATTAGTACAAACATTTGATTTTTATTTTTTAACTTAGTATTGATGATGATTAATATAAGTTTAATGTTTAATATTTTAAATATTTTTGTGTTAAATAGGTGGTTGAAGGTTTGGAGAAAATTGTGAGAAGATTGAGTAAATAAGAAGAAGGAAGATTTGAAGAAAGTATAGTAAGTATATATGTATTTTATTGTTTGATTTATGTTCAGTAGAATTATTTTTAATTTTTAAATTGTATGTCATATTATATACATTATTATTATATACTATAAGAAAAATTATTTTTAATTTTTGATGTTTGAATATTTAGAGAAAATATAGTAAGTAGATGTGTATTTTAATTTTTAATTTAATTTAGGTTCATTAGTCATATTATTATTATAGTTAGTAATAAAATGTGATTTTTTTTTCATTTTGAACTTAGTATTGATGATTAATATAATTTTAATGTTATTATTATGTATTTTAAAATTTTGATTATTTTAATATAGTAAGTAGATGTGTATTATTTATTTTATTTTTTTTAGAATTTAATTGCAAGTAGCAGTTTATATTTTTAAATTTAATTTAATAAGTTGATTTAGTTAGTTATGTAATTTTAATTAATGATGGTTGATTGATTTATTTAAAATTAATTTAATAAGTTGATTGATTTCTCCATTTAGTTATGTTTTATTTGATTATGATTATTATTTTTTTAACGTAGTAGATTTAGTCTCGGGTTACTAATATTTTCTTACTTGTCATGTAGGATGGCTGAGCAAGCTTCTCTGTTGCATTTACAGGACCGACACATTACTAGTTTCAGGTTGATGAGATGGTACAAATTTATTAATAATTTATTTATTAGAAAAATCAATTACTTTTGTAATTTCTTAATAATTATGTTTAAATAATGCATTAATTATGGGATGTGAAGGATATATTTAAACATCATCGAAGCATGGCAAAAAATCCCCTAGACAATAGAATCATTCATTTCTTGCAAGTGGCGATATTTTATCATGCAACATTCCTTCATGGTACAAGTTGGTTCTCGGGTTGATTACCGCTTTAATTGAGCGTTGGAGACCAAAAACACATACATTTTATATGCCGTGTTGAGAGTACACAATCACATTAGAAGATGTGGTTTATCTTATCGGGTCCTGGTAAACGAGAAGCCATTGATCGAGCATACTCTAGGTTCAACTAAAAGTATTTGCGAAAAGTACCTTGGGAAGGTGTCATATGGAACTAATGTGAATGGGTCCTGTGTCAAATTGAGTTGGTTGCAAAGTGAATTTGGGGGACTCAATGAATATAGTATGATTAATGAGATATATAGGGCAAGTCGAGCATATATTCTGTGATTGATTAGAGGGATAATGATGCCGGATAAATCTGGCAATCTGGTCCATACACGGTATCTACGTTTTTTGGATACTCTTTCGCAAGCTGGTACACATAGTTGGGGATCATCCATATTAGCGTTCTTGTATCGTGATTTGTGCAAGGGCGCTATACTAGAAAATGGTCAGAAGGTAAAGGGTATTGGTAGATATCTGTTGTTATTGCAAACAGGGGCTTGGCAGCGACTTCCCTTTTTACATCGATTACTCGAACACAGATACAATTTCCTCTTGTTGTAAGATAATTATCCTGATTTTGAGCTGAATGTTTAAATTAGATTTACTTGTTTTTAAAATATTATCGTGATTTGTATGCAGATGGTGTAAGAAAAAAACTCACATGGGATTGACGCACAACAACGTTAGAGTATGTAGATCTCATATTGACTTGTATTGTCAAGATCATGTATTATTTACAGTTTAAATGTATTATTTACATTTAAGTTAGATGTATTATTATAATAATCATTTTTTGCAGTTTATTTGGATGTCGTACAACGATGACTGTATATTTTTATCAGAATATTTGTTCAAGGATTTTGCTTTATGCTATAGTGTTACACTACTGATCCACTTTGCTACTGTCGAGATCCACTTTGGAGATAGGGTGCTGAGGCAATTTGGCTTCCACTAGCCCATTCCGCGTATTCTACTCGATCATTATTTTCTTCACGACTATGATGGACGCGGTAGGCCAGATGTGGATTGAGAAGCCATACATGTCGATTACCTTGTTTTGTGGAACAACAGAGCTTTATCGTTGCTGTATCACAGTCCAATACAAGCTGATAATTTTGATTTTGAGAGTTCAAAGTACATGATCTACTATCATAATAATGGAAAGCCATACTTAACTACCCTCGAAGGACGAGAAGAATGTTAGAGGTATAAGAAAAAATATGGTGGTAAAGGTGAATCATCAAAGAGTGCAACGGGATCATTTGGGTGTATAGTGGACGAAAATCCCATTTGGAGTAGAAACGCTGAAAGTTGGCCAACGACATGAGAGGTAGATATGAGCACAATAACACCGACGACGATATGGGAAAAAGAACCGCCTCTTACATGTGTACAACCAGAAGTAAGCCCGAGCTCCTCAGATGTAAATTGGGAACCGCCTTCTACATATGGGATTGACGCACAGCAACGTCAGAGTATGTAGATCTCATATTGACTTGTATTGTCAAGATCATGTATTATTTACAATTTAAATGTATTATTTACATTTTAGTTAAATGTATTGCCAAGAAAAAAAACTCACGATGACTGTATATTTTTATCAGAATATTTGTTGAAGGATTTTGCTTTATGGTATAGTGTTACACTGCTGATCCACTTTGCTACTGTCGAGATCCACTTTGGAGATAGGGTGCTGAGGCAATTTGGCTTCCACTAGCCCATTCCGCGTATTCTACTCGATCATTATTTTCTTCACGACTATGATGGACGCGGCAGGCCAGATGTGGATTGGGAAGCCATACATGTCGATTACCTTGTTTTGAGGAACAACAAAGCTTTATCGTTGCTGTATCACAGTCCAATACAAGCTGATAATTTTGATTTTGAGAGTTCAAAGTACATGATCTACTATCATAATAATGGAAAGCCATACTTAACTACCCTCGAAGGACGAGAAGAATGTCAGAGGTATAAGAAAAAATATGGTGGTAAAGGTGAATCATCAAAGAGTGCAACGGGATCATTTGGGAGTATAGTGGACGAAAATCCCATTTGGAGTAGAAACGCTGAAAGTTGGCCAATGACATGAGAGGTAGATATGAGCACAATAACACCGACGACGATATGGGAAAAAGAACCGCCTCTTACATGTGTACAACCAGAAGTAAGCCTGAGCTCCTCAGATATAAATTGGGAACCGCCTTCTACATATGGGATTGATGCACATCAACGTTAGAGTATGTAGATATCATATTGACTTGTATTGTCAAGATCATGTATTATTTACAGTTTAAATGTATTATTTACATTTTAGTTAAATGTATTGTCAAGAAAAAAACTCACGATGACTGTATATTTTTATCAGAATATTTGTTGAAGGATTTTGCTTTATGGTATAGTGTTACACTGCTGATCCACTTTGCTACTGTCGAGATCCACTTTGGAGATAGGGTGTTGAGGCAATTTGGCTTCCAATAGCCCATTCAGCGTATTCTACTCGATCATTATTTTCTTCACGACTATGATGGACGCGGCAGGCCAGATGTGGATTGGGAAGCCATACATGTCGATTACCTTGTTTTGTGGAACAACAAAGCTTTATCGTTGCTGTATCACAGTCCAATACAAGCTGATAATTTTGATTTTGAGAGTTCAAAGTACATGATCTACTATCATAAGAATGGAAAGCCATACTTAACTACCCTCGAAGGACGAGAAGAATGTCAGAGGTATAAGAAAAAATATGGTGGTAAAGGTGAATCATCAAAGAGTGCAACGGGATCATTTGAGAGTATAGTGGACGAAAATCCCATTTGGAGTAGAAACGCTGAAAGTTGGTCAACGACATGAGAGGTAGATATGAGCACAATAACACCGACGGCGATATGGGAAAAAGAACCGCCTCTTACATGTGTACAACCAAAAGTAAGTCTGAGCTCCTCAGATGTCAATTGGGAACCGCCTTCTACATATGGGTTTGATGATGCTGGTTTATACAGACCCGAGTATTATCCTTCGCAGTCACCCATTTACTCAAACTTTAACGAAAACATGAATTTTTAGGAAATGGCATGTAATACCCCAATTTTTGGTTAGTGACTAATTTGCAAAGAATTAGAAGTTGGTAGTTTTAGTTAAGTGACTAAAACGTAAACATTCAAAGTTTGGTGACAAAAGTAAAAAGTTGGGAAAAGTTTAGGGACCAACATGGTAATTTTCCCAATAATTATTTTTATGGCAAAAATAAATAGTTTATCCCCGTGTAAGAATTTTGGTGGGAATCAGATTTTTGGTACGGGATTTGTGTAAAAAGCTATAAATGGAAGAAGTTTCGGGAATTAATTCAGAAGACTATTCAAACTCGAAAAATTATAAAAATTTTATGGGAGTCTTAGATAGACTAAAGAAGATGGTGTTAAGTTTTGGGATCGTTTTGATTCGATTTGGATTTGATTTTATGCATTATTTTAGTAATTAGGGGATAATGGCATTTTTTAGAATACCGAGATTCATTAATGGCATTTTGGTCATTTTGCCCATACTTTTTATATTAAATTGATTATTTTGGATAAATAAGACAAGTGTTGTGATCCTATTGGTTATATCTAAGGGGCAAAATGGTAATTTTACTAGTGATGGAGATTTTTTTATTATAAATTAAGATTTAAAATGCTATTTGTCATGTTTATTAATTAAAGAAAAGCCTAGAATTGTTCATCTTCTTTCTCTCTTGGCCGAACCATCATACCAAGGTAAGAAAAGCCTAGAAATGCTATTTGTGATCCTAAAATGCTATTTTACTAGTGTTGAGGATTAAGTTGTAAATTTTGGAAAGCTTAGGGGTTTGGCTGTTAAGCTTGTTTTTGAAGAGTATTGTATTGGAAAATTTAGTTAAAGTGATTAGAAGGTTGATTTTGAAGTTGTGTTAACTTTGGGGACCAATTTGAAATTTTGGCAAATTCAAAGATTAGTGTGTAAAATTTTAAAGTTTGGGTCCTCAAGTGTAAAGAATGAGAAATGTGAGGTTTGGACTTGAAAATGTTGGTTGGAAGTTTAAAAAGAGTCCTTAGGACTAAAATGAATATTTTGGAAAGTTAAAGAATTATTAGGAAATATTATTCCTAATATATATCAATGTTAGAATGATACTAACATGTACTTTGAATTGTATATGTTGGTGAAATTGTTGTAGATCACTATCGTAATCCAAACCGGGAGCCGATTAACTCTAAAGGCAAAGAAGTAGTGTAAAAGTGAAGTTGGGTTTAAGGGTAAAACCTTCTAGTGAGGCAAGAGGTGAGTGCATTTCTACTATTTTATTTGATACGAGAAAGACTTGCGATGAGTCTATCTCGAATGTCAATTCACAAATGATATCTTTTCAATGATTTTTGAGAAGAACTATGAATAATTTTCGGGTATGAACTGCCCAATGCACTTTTATATAGTATTGTGAAATGTTAATATCTTCTGATATTTTAAATAAATGAATGATATATGGTAGTGAATGTTAAAGCCCATTGTTTGCATTATGAGATTTCTTGGTATAATTGGCATGCCAATGAGGTGGGAGTATAAATGTTACAGTGATGTTGTATAAATATACAACAATTACAAAGTGAAACAGTGACGCTGTGTTCTACAGCTATGACCTAGTGATACAGTGACGTTGTATAAGTTTACAGTGGTTATTCGGTGATAAAGTGATACAGTGTTATATTTTGGCACAACAAATTAGTTCTTGCCGCACATGTGCATACTTAATAGTGACTCGCATACCGTACATTCTCATTTATCTTACATTGGGCTATGATTTAAATAATAGTGAAAAGTGCAAATGAAAGTGACACAAATCTTTGAATAGTAATTTTTAATATGAACTGCCTTATTTACATAAACTATTATTTTCAATGTTATTTATTGAATTATTAGTTGCCTCACTAAGATTATTCTTAGCGTGTGAATGTTTCACACGTAGGTAAAGATCGTAAGGAGTAAGGAGCTGTGATAGGAGACATCATCTATTTTGGAAAATGTACATCATTATCAGTAAGACATCCCTGATGTCCTTTTTTGATATTATTAGTTGGCATGTATCTTATAAATGTTTTGGTTACTCTGATACGAAAATATTGGAAATGGTTGTAATGTTATAAACATGAATATGAATACTTTTAATGGATATTATTAATTAAATATGTTGAAATGGTATTTTATTAGTTAATCGAATGATTTTTAAATTAGGCAATTTTATTATTTATAAAGAGGAGAATCGAACTTCCAAGTTGCTACCTAAATCTAGGTTCATATCAAACTTAGAAATATTAGTTTTAAATTTTACGCGATTAAATATTATTTTGGTTAAAGAGTTAATTGTTTGTATTTTTAAGAAACAAATTTAACTGATTTTAAAATAAGAACCAATGTACAAGTTTCATGTGACATCTCTAACTTGTATTCAATGATGGATATGGGTAAGGAGTGTTACATTTAATGGTATCAGAGCAACAGGTTTAGCCAATTCTCGGTTGAACTTAAAATTGTTTTGTGTTGAAAAATGTGTACATGCCACTGGAATATCTATATTACTGATATGTTATTTATGAAATTGATGGATGTCGCTCCTTACTAATGTAGTTATGTGGTTATAGATGTCTGAATCAGGGAGTTCCAGACAAGTTATGGAACGGGAAATATCCGAAGGAGCCAATAGTGGTAGTAATGAGATTAATAATAATCTTCCGGCCCAATCAGGACAAGGAGGAGCACAACCACAACAAGGGATGCCTGTGCAAGATCAGGGGACTTTTCTTCAGTCACTGGAAGCGATTCTGAGACGTTTCCAACCACAAGCTCCCCCTGCTCCCCGTATGACAATTGCTAAGGAGTTAAAATGTTTGGGAGCACCTGAATTTAAAGGAGATTCAGATGAAGGTCCAGTGGCTGCTAATATGTGGTTAAATGATTTAAAGATCATGCTTGATGGATTCCGTTGTTCTGAGACGGATAAATTGGTTGGAGCTGTCTATTTGCTGTGAGGTAAAGCTCGATTTTGGTAGACTAATGCCATGATGCACGTTCCTTCCGAGCAAGTGACCTGGCAATTCTTTCTGGAGGAATTCAAAAATAAGTATATCGGAGACCAGTTTATTAGAGAAATGAAGCAGTAATTCCTTAGCTTGAAGCAAGGAAACCAAACTATTTATGAATATGAATGTGAATTCAATAAGTTGAGCCAGTTTGCTACAGAGTTGATCCCTACGGAGAACGATTGATGTGATTGGTTTATTGAGGGATTAACTGCGAAGTTAAAAGAAATGTTGGTGGCATTGAATTTATCAAACCTTCAGGAAGTTGTGAATCGAGCTAAGGCAATTGAACGAGTGCAACCAGAAAAGACAACAGAACCAAAATGGCAGTCTAGCAAGAGATCGGGAACATCTTCTTTTTCTTTTCATCCAAGTGGGGCAAGGGTTTCAGTTCTCGATATCAGAATAAATCTGGTATCAGCTACAAATTCTTATAAAGGATCGGGTGCTGGTAAAGGCAAACAATTCTAGACGACTAATTCTAAGGCTGATTTAGTTCCCCAGCAATGTAATATTTCTGGCAGATGTCACCTGGGCCAGTGTCGATTGATGACATGAGCTTGTTTCAAATATGGAGAAATGGGTCATTTTGTGAGAGACTGCCCATTGATATATGGGGAAAGACATGCTCAAACTAAAAGATCTGCAGTGATGTGAGTCGGCTTCACAAGCAGAAAGGCATGTCCCAGCTCGAGTTTATAATATACGGACTAATAAGGACCAGGATGACTCAGAAATTATTGTAGGTACATTCTATCTTCACGATAAGCCTGTATTAGTTTTGATTGATCATGGTTCTATACATTCGTATATTAGCACTAAGTTGATTGAAGAGAGAGATATTTTATTAGAGTTTATCTCTAGTGATATAGTGGCAACAAACCTATTGGGTCAGAGTGCAAGAGTAAATAGAATATGTAGAAATTGTCCGATAAAGGTGCAAGGAACAGAGTTTCCGTCAAACCTAATAGAGTTACCTTTCGAAGAATTTGAAGTGATATTAGGCATGGATTGGTTATTTTTCTACCATGCCATTGTAGATTGTCGCTTAAAGTGATTAATCTTGGAAAATTTGAAAGGTGAGGAGATAATAGTAGTGGGAGAAATGATGAATCCTTTATCTAATGTGATATCAGTAGTTTCGGCGAAGAAGCTGCTATTAGAAGGTTGTCAGGCTTTTCTAGCTAATATGGTGGATACTCGAACTATTGGAATTAAGCTGGAAGATATTCTTACTATTTTAAAGAATATCCAGATGTTTTCCTGATGAGCTACCAAGATTACCTCCAGATCGAGAAGTAGAATTTAAGATAGAGGTGTTACCTGGTACAATACCCATATCGATGGCCCTGTATAGAATGGCCCCAGCTGAGCTTCGAGAGTTAAAGGCGCAATTACAAGAATTATTGGATCGGGGTTTTATAAGGCCAAGTGTGTCACCTTAGGGTACACCAGTGTTATTTGTGAAAAAGAAAGGCGGGTCTATGCGACTATGCATAGATTATCGTCAGTTAAATAAGGTGACAGTGAAGAATAAGTATCCCCTTCCAAAGATTGATGATCTTTTTGATCAGTTAAAGGGTCCAACTATGTTTTCTAAAATTGATATTCGATCTGGATATCATCAATTGAAGATTAAGGAAGAAGACATTCCAAAGACTGCTTTTTGAACTCGGTATGGGCATTACGAGTTTGTAGTGATCCGTTCAGATTAACTAATGCCCCTACAGCATTCATGGATCTGATGAACCGAATATTTCATCCATATTTGGATCAATTTGTGGTGGTATTTATTGATGATATTTTAGTCTATTCAAAGACAAAAGAGGAACACGATGCTTATCTTCGTGTTGTTCTTAAGATCCTCCGAGAAAAGAAACTATATGTTAAGTTATCGAAATGTGAGTTTTGGTTAAAGGAAGTTACTTTTCTCGGTCATGTAGTTTCCGCAGATGGAATAAGAGTAGGTCCCAAGAAAGTACAAGCCATAGTGGAATGGAAAGCTCCGAAGAATGTTCCTGAGGTTCGAAGTTTCTTGGGACTGGCTGGTTATTATCGAAGATTTGTAAAGAATTTTTCGATGATTGCCTCCCCTCTAACTAAGCTGTTAAGAAAGGATGTTCCATTTTTTGGACGGATAAGTGTCAAGAAAGCTTTGAAACATTGAAAAGGATTTTAACTGAAGCTCCGGTATTGGTGCAACCAGAATCAGGTAAGGATTTTGTAGTATATAGTGATGCTTCTCATAATGGCTTGGGATGCGTACTCATGCAAGAAGGAAAGGTAGTGGCTTATGCATCCAGACAACTTAAGACGCATGAGAGGAATTATCCCACCCATGATTTAGAGTTGGCAGCGGTTGTTTTTGCTTTAAAGATATGGCATCATTATCTATATAGAGAATGATGTTATATCTATACAGATCATAAAAGTTTAAAGTACTTGTTAACTCAAAAAGAGTTAAATTTGAGGCAGAAAATGTGGATTGAGCTCCTAAAATATTATGATGTGATTATTGACTACCATCCAGGAAAAGTGAACGTGGTAGCTGATGCCCTTAGTAGAAAGACCTTTGCTGCCTTGAGAGCTATGAATGCGAGGTTAGTGTTGAAAGAAAATGGTGCTTTGATTGCTGAATTAAGTTTGAGACCTGTTTTAGCAGATCGGATAAAGGAGCTTCAGAAAATATATATCGAATGTTTGTCAAGATTCAAACAAGTTGAAAATGGCGAGACTAAAGATTTCGAAGTTAAATCTGATTGATGTTTGTATTACCGAGGAAGAATTGTTATTCCTGAAGATGAAGAGTTAAAGAGAGAACTTCTTTTTGAAGCACATTATAGTCCTTTGACTATGCATCCATGAGGAAACAAGATGTATCAAGATCTTAAGAGTCGATATTGGTGGTCAGGACTGAAAAGAGCTATAACAGAGTTTGTTTCCAAATGCCTGACATGTCAACAAGTGAAAGCAGAGCATCAAGTACCTTCTGGTTTATTGCAACCGATTTCCATTCCTCAGTGGAAATGGGAACGAGTAACCATGGACTTTGTAGTGGGGCTACCTTTGACTCCAAGCAAAAAGGATTCAATTTGGGTGATTGTTTATAGATTGACTAAGTTCGCACATTTCATTCCTGTCCGAACTGATTTCTCTATAGACAAGCGTAGTTGTATATTAAGGAAATAGTTCGACTTCATAGAGTACCAGTCTCGATTGTTTTTGATAGAGATCCAAGGTTTACTTCCAGATTCTGGAAATCTTTATATGAGGCTATGGGTACTCGACTTAATTTTAGCACGGCTTTTTATCCTCAAACCGATGGACAATCTGAACGGACTATTCAAATTTTAGAGGATATGTTGAGAGCTTGTGTGATTGAGTTCAAAGGATCATGGGAGAAGTACTTGCCGTTAGCGGAATTGTCTTATAATAACAGCTATCAAGCAAGTATCAAAATGGCACCTTATGAAGCCTTGTATGGAATAAAGTGCAAGACTCCTTTGAATTGGTACGAGTTGAAAGATAGGGACATGTTGGAACCTGATCTAATTAGATAAGCTAAAGACAAAGTAAAGATCATACAAGATAACCTCAAGATAGCCGCCGACCGACAAAAGTCATATGCAGATTCAAAGAGGAAAGAAATTGAATTTCAAGTAGGTGATAAAGTGTTTCCCAAAGTATCACCTTGGAAAAAGATATTGCGATTTGGACAAAAAGGAAATCTGAGTCCCAAATTTATTGGACCGTATAAGATTGTCAAAAGAGTTGGTCCGGTGGCTTATCAACTTGCTCTACCCCCTAAAATGGATAAGATTCAAAATGTGTTTCATGTATCGATGCTCAGAAAGTATCGATCAGATCCTTCCCACATCATTACTCTGGAAGAAGTAGAGATTCAACCAAATTTGACGTATAAGGAGGAACCGATCAAAATCTTAGCCCGTGAGGTCAAGGAACCGAGGAACAAGACAATCCCAGCGAAACCATAAAGTGAAAGAAGCAACGTGGGAAAGAGAGAAGGATATGGAAAAATAGTTTCCTCATCTCTTCAAATCAGGTACGTTCTGAAAATTTGAGGACGAATTTTCTTATGGGAGGAGAATTGTAATACCCCAATTTTTGGTTAGTGACTAATTTGCAAAGAATTAAAAGTTGGTAGTTTTAGTTCAGTGACTAAAACGTAAAAATTCCAAGTTTGGTGACAAAAGTGAAAAGTTGGGAAAAGTTTAGGGACCAACATGGTAATTTTCCCAATAATTATTTTTATGGCAAAAATGAATAGTTTATCCCGGTTTAATAATTTTGGTGGGGAATCGAATTTTTGGTACGAGATTTGTGTAAAGAAGAAGTTTCAGGAATTAATTTGGATGGCTATTCGAACTCGAAAAATTATGAAAATTTTATGGGAGTCTTAGATAGACTAAAAGAAGATGGTTTTAAGTTTTGTGATCATTTTGATTCGATTTGGATTCAATTTTATGCAGTATTTGGGTAATTAGGGGATAATGTCATTTTTGAGAATACCAAGATTCATTAATGGCATTTTGGTCATTTTGCCCTTACTTTTTATATCAAATTGATTATTTTGGATAAATATGACAAGTGTTGTGATCCTATTGGTTATATCTAAGGGGCAAAATGGTCATTTTACTAGTGATGGAGATTTTTATATTATAAATTAAGATTTAAAATGCCATTTGTCATGTTTATTAATTAAAGAAAAGCCTAGAATTGTTTATCTTCTTTCTCTCTTGGCCGAACCATCATACCAAGCAAAGAAAGGATTTTTTATTCAATTTTTATCAAGATTTAGTTGGTTTTTGGATCAAGACATGAAATAGAAAATTTATCTCCATCAAATTCTCTTTCATTTGGTATAATTTTTGAGTACTTTCTATGTCTATATGTAGAGTTTGGGGATTAGGGTTTATGAAGAACAAGTTGTATTTTCATGTTTTATGGATTCTTTTGATTAAAAATGATGTTGTGATGTTGTTTCAAGCTTGTAAATAGTGAAAATTTCATGAATTATGATGTAGGTTGAATTTGGGAAAATGGAAAAATTAGGGGAAACTCTTGCAAAATTTTTATTTGAAGTAGAAATGATGTGTGAAGCTTGAATATGATGTTTAGAAGTTGAATTCATGCTTGAATCAAGTGAGGAATTTTGGCCAAAGTGACCTTTGGTATTCGACCTACTAGGAGAAAATAAGAGAAAATTTTTGGAAAATTCTCCTAAGGTTAGAAATGGTGTAAGGATGATTTTTTAAGTTTTAAAATGTTAATTGGACTAATATGGAAGTTTGTAAAGTGTTGAGGATTAAGTTGTAAATTTTGGAAAGCTTAGGGGTTTGGCTGTTAAGCTTGTTTTTGAAGAGTATTGTATTGGAAAATTTAGTTAAAGTGATTAGAAGGTTGATTTTGAAGTTGTGTTAACTTTGGGGACCAATTTGAAATTTCGACAAATTCAAAGATTATGTGTAAAATTTTAAAGTTTGGGTCTTCAAGTGTAAAGAATGAGAAATGTGAGGTTTGGACTTGAAAATGTTGGTTGGAAGTTTAAAAAGAGTCCTTAGGACTAAAATGAATATGTTGGAAAGTTAAAGAATTATTAGGAAATATTATTCCAAATATGTATCAATGTTAGAATGATACTAACATGTACTTTGAATTTTATATGTTGGTGAAATTGTTGTAGATCACAATCGTAATCCAAACCGGGAGTCGAGCAACTCTAAAGGCAAACAAGTAGTGCAAAGGTGAAGTTGTGTTTAAAGGTAAAACTTTCTAGTGAGGCAACAAGTGAGTGCATTTCTACTATTTTATTTGATATGAGAAAGACTTGCGATGAGTCTATCTCGAATGTCAATTCACAAATGATATCTTTTCAATGATTTTTGAGAAGAACTATGAATGATTTTCGGGTATGAACTGCCCAATGCACTTTTATATAGTATTATGAAATGTTAATATCTTCTGATATTTTAAATAAGTGAATGATATGGTAGTGAATGTTAAAGCCCATTGTTTGCATTATGAGATTTCTTGGTATAATTGGCATGACAATGAGGTGGGAGTATAAATGTTACAGTGATGTTGTATAAATATACAACAATTACAAAGTGAAGCAGTGACGCTGTGTTCTACAGCTATGACCTAGTGATACAGTGACGTTGTATAAGTTTACAGCGGTTATTCAGTGATAAAGTGATACAGTGTTATATTTTGGCACAACAAATTAGTTGTTGCCGCACATGTGCATACTCAATAGTGACTCGCATACCGTACATTCTCATTTATCTTACATTGGGATATGATTTAAATAATAGTGAAAAGTGCAAATGAAAGTGACACAAATCTTTGAATAGTGATTTTTAATATGAACTGCCTTATTTACATAAACTATTATTTTTCAATGTTATTTATTGAATTATTAGTTGTCTCACTAAGATTATTCTTAACGTGTGAATGTTTCACACGTAGGTAAAGATCGTAAGGAGTAAGGAGCTGTGATAGGAGACATCATCTATTTTGGAAAAGATACATCATTATCAGTAAGACATCCCCGATGTCCCTTTTTGATATTATTAGTTGGCATGTATCTTATAAATGTTTTGGTTACTCTGATACGAAAATATTGGAAATGGTTGTAATGTTATAAACATGAATATGAATACTTTTAGTGGATATTATTAATTAAATATGTTGAAATCATATTTTATTAGTTAATTGAATAATTTTTAAATTAGGCAGTTTTATTATTTATATAGAGGAGAATCGAGCTGCCAAGTTGCTGCCTAAATATAGGTTCAGATCAAACTTAGAAATATTAGTTTTAAATTTTACACAATTAAATATTATTTTGGTTAAAGAGTTAATTGTTTGTATTTTTAAGAAATTTTTTTACCGATTTTAAAATAAGAACCAGTGTACAAGTGTCATATGACATCTCTAACTCGTATTCAATGATGGATATGGGTAAGGGGAGTTACATGGCAAATTTCCTGTATTCAGCATACATTATAGGAGGGCAGAGTGGTGACAATTTGTTCACAACACCGCTTCATATGCCCTCAGTGACTAAGGATGTGAGCAATGCTGAAGAGGATCCCGAGGCACCATAGAGGCCACAACGTGATCGACGAGTGTCGTGGCATTATTATTCAACCATACCCCGTCATGGGCAGAAATTACATAAGAAATTATTCATTGTCTTTTGTGTAATACATTTTGTAACACCCGTTACCGGTCTGGTAGAGAACCGGGTCGGAGATGTCACCGGTACCAATATTGGAAACTGTATAGTGAAAATTGATGTGATGTATACAATGATCCATTCAATGAATGCCAATGGTGTCGTATTTCAACAAACATGATCATAAGATATTCATTTCTTAATCAATTTTCCAATAAGGGTTAAAATGCAATGAAACTAGGATTTGGGGACTAAACTATAAAACTTAGCAAATTAAGGTCCTTACTAGTAATTAACAATGTCAATATTAAATTAATTTCATATTAAACAGGCATGCCAAATTTCACTAAGTTTTGGGGTCAATAACATGTCCAATTAATCTATTCAATTTCAAGGACTATTTTACAAAGTGTGCAAAACCAGTTCAAGATAATAACATAATTAAATACCTTAGTATCGGTACTAGTGAGGTTATACCAATATGTCTGGTTGTTATTCTAGTTAATGTTCAATGTGGGTATCGGTACGGGACCCTCTGTACTGATACTCAATGCAATCCCCAACTTCCAGTAGCGAAATTCAGTATTGGTACAGACTAAGCCGTACCAGTACTAGGTTTATAATGAAAAAAATCGATACGGGTCCACTCTGTATTGGTACCTAGGCAAATATGCAAATTCTAGTGACGAAATTTCGTACCGATACGCTAAGGGCTGTACCGGTACCCCTTTTAGTTATTTGGTCTAAATATACACACCCGTACCGATACGCATCCACCCGTATCGGTACGCTATATTTTGCAATTTTGTATTTTGCTGGTTTTTAACCTATTTACTCAACTAATACATGTCCAATGACTCATTGATCAATACTTATAGTCTTCATTAAGCTTTATGAACTATGTTTCATGCTCATGTCTTATTTTAACATGTTTAGCATCATATGAGCTAATAATGTGCATTTTGACCCTATATGCAAACTCAATAAGCATTCTCAAATCCAAAACATACCATATATGCATAATTTAAACTTACACACTCAAAATATATCCATTATGTCATTTAAACATACTAGAGCCATATGCCACCATTCTAGGAGTTCAAAGGATATATGTACATTACAAAAAGTGACTTGGAGATGACTTGCAACCGGCTAACCATGATCCACTTTATGTGGCCTTTGAACCTAAGATTGTATGCAATGAAATATGTTAGGCTTACTTAGCCTAATGAGGTAGTCAACAATAATCCAAAATACGATACAATGCAAATCACTAGTACCAAAGATATGCTTTGTATGCAACTCAATTGTAACACCTCGGTTTTAGGTCTAGATGTTTTGGGGTTCATTTTAAAGGTTCAGTGAACCAGTATTAGAGATTAAAGTCAGTTCGGGATTAAATTGGATTAAATATTTTTAAGGTGATAAAAATATAGAGAAATGTTCTAAAATCATTATTTAATATATTAATGATTGTGGTGAAATCAATTTTGGAAAGTGAGCTTTGGAAATCAAATATTTTGGACTAGTGACCATAATGAAAACTTTGAAAACTGTTTTTAGTGACTGTTTTGTAAAAGGGTCAAAACTTTGAATCTTTAAGGAGCTATTTGCCCAAAGTCTAATCTTAGACTTTATCCCTTAATTTCCTATTTTTAAAGTGTTTTGGAAAATATAAATAGGTTGGGGAGAATTAAATTGATAATTAATTCTTAAAACAAAAGTTACGTAACTAACTTTCTCTCAAAATCTTTTCTCTGAAAATCTCTCTAGCCAAACACCATTCTCTTCTTCTAAATCTTTAGGTAAATCTTTATTTTCTTAAATCCTTTAATTACAAATGATTTCTTATTGATTGTTTAACAAAACCTTATTGATTTAACTTTATTTTCTCATGTAAAATCAAACAATTAAGGGAGAAAGCATCCATTAGAGGTAATGTTCGTACTTCTCCTCTAATGAAAGGTGCTTTACTGAAATTTCCAAGTTCTTGATCCTTTACAATTGTTTTCTAATGTGTTTTGATAGTTTAATTAAGGGAAATTGGTTTAATTGTGTTTTGATTGATGAAATTGGTAGATTTTCGAGTTGGATTTGTTTTGATGGGTTCTTGATCAGATTAGATCATGATTTTGATGTTTAATAATGTTAATAGCTTGGATTTAACATTGTAATCCCGAAACTAGTTGAATCTCTAATGTTTGAGGTGGATAGTTAAGGGTTTTTGTGTTGTTAATGGAGTTTAATCATTGCTGGAAGTTAAAGGACGCCGTACAGGGTTTTTTAGATGTTAATTGATGAAGCTTGATGTATCTAATTGCTATATTATGGCTGGGTTAAGATTAGAAAGTGTTTGAGGTTGATTTCGATAAGTTTTAGATGGTTTTTGAGTGGGCAACTTGTGAGTTGCGGGGTTTTGCTTTAAAGCAGTGGCTTGGATGTATTTTGATGCATGTTTCCTCTAGTTTTGTGTGACCAAAACATGAGATAATCAAGGCGAAGTAACGTGAAGTGGATTGTGGCTTGTCGGGAGCTTGATTTGCTTTAGCGAGAAGGCGAGGTGTAATCGGTGAGTGGAAACTGGTTTTAAATGATTCCTAAAGGTTTTCAAATGATGTTGGGAGTTTAGGTTAAGCGTGAAATTCTTACCTAAGCTTGGAAGTAAGTTTCCCTTATTTTGCTCTTGAATATCAATTTGGATATGAGCATGTCGTTTCATGGTTTGGTTTAAACATGGTTTGATTTACTACTGTAAATGCATGGTTTAAAATACATATGCAATGGATTTTAAAATATGAGAATGCTAGTGAGCATTGAGATTTTTTCCTTGAGGGAATGTGTTGTTGCCTTGGCAATGTGGTTTTTGCATATGTGATGGTTTTATGTAATGCATTGTAAAACAGTAAGTAAATGGTTTTGGAAATGATATATTGGCTATGTGACATGGTAAGAAACATTCAGATATAGTTGGCATGCCATAAGATTAAAGTGCACTATAATATATACTAAAACTCAACCGCGGCCATGAGTCCTTGAGGTATTGTAACCCCTTTGACCCAGCCTAGTCGCAAGACCGATCTAAGCAAGCTACATTAGGTTTACCGAAGTAAACCGTGAAGAAGAAACCCAAAACGTGTCCATTTTTTTATCTTTTATCTTGTCTAGATGCACGATTATCATCCTACATGTACATATTGGTCTCAGGTGAAAACCCAACTCAATCAGGCATCAAATTGATATCCAATTGATCGCAATTGCCATTTAGGGACCAAATTGCAATTTCATAAAATTACAAGGACTTTAATCCAATTTATGTTACCAACCTTTAATTAATCAAATTCTATGCCCACATGACAAAAATCAGACCAAAAAGGTCATCCATTCTCATTCAATTGCATCACCAAGATTCAGGGACTAAAACGCAAGAAATTAGAACCTTCTTTCCATGACATTAACAGCTTTAACGGCCACTTGTATCGACACGCCACTAGCCGTATCGATACGGCCTAACAGCCCCGTTTCGATACATTGTAAGCTGTATCGGTACGCCACATCGGATTAAAACACGATTTAAAATTTGTTAAAGGTCGTACCGATACGGGTTACATGTGTTTCGGTACACGGGATCCATCCCAAAAAGCATTTTCTAGTAGCGTAAGACCGTACCGATACCCCTGAGCTCGTACCGATATGCTTAAGCTTATATTGCCTAACCGTACCGATACCCGAACACCCGTACCGATCCTAGGTGCCTGAATTTGCCTAGCCGTACCCTTACGGTCCCCCGCGTATCGGTACACCTGGGACTGTAATATCATTTATAGCTAGTTTATCATACATTCGACCAAACCAAAACATCCTAGCATGCTCCTAACACACAACCAACATAATCCAAAATCAAACCACATCATTACATCACAAATTCTATATTATCTCATGGCATCTTGCATCAAATGTAAATCTATAGACATACAACCTAGAAAACCAAACAAGTAAAACATGAAACTTCAAACCATCACCAAAGTCAATCCATAATGGCCATTTACAACTCAAGAGCAGTAAAACAAACTTTCTCAACAGGGATTTCAACAAAATACCTCCCAAATAACAACAGAAACCCCTCATTGCCCTTATTACTTATAGTCTAGTTCAAAATATACTTTGGTTACCAAGTCTTGTACCGATCCCTTTGTTGCGTGTTTTAAGTGCTACACAAATGGTGCAAGTGTACATGTCGCAAGTAATAAATGATAAGTATCGAGTATCATCTCCACAGGGATTGGTTTGGGCAACTTTGCTTAAGTTACTGCGTTGAAAAAGAAATAGATTGATAGGGATGAATAATAAGTAAAATAAACTAAGTAAATAGAAATAAAGGATAGAGTAATCGAATAAGAGAGTAGGCCGGGTTATTATGAGTAGTGGTGTGATGATTGAATGGACAGTCGTGGTAATTGATTGCTAGAGTCGCTCAATCGTTCCGTCAATTGGCTCTAGTCGGATTACCTGGGCAATTCTACGATTGCTTGGACAATTGGGAATAGAGCGATTGCCTGGGCAATTGGGCGACAACCTTCAAAGTTCGGCGAAGCGTTCTTCAATGGTTTCTAGTTATCCCTAACTCGAAACACTGTTAATTGTGCATGCCTTGATAATACATCCCTGCGTGAACCAAGGGTGGACAATAACCAATCTTTCGCTCCTTTTAGCCGTTGAAATCCGCAACTTATCCCTAAGTCGGATTAGTCTTCACCATCGATTGATTGTATGAACACCATGTTCATTCGTTTCTTGAATATAACTCTCCCGATATTAGATAAATGGATGAATTCATGAGATCCTCTCCCAATTCACTCGCAAAATTAAGAACCAAGAATGACCAAACTTTGAATTAAAATTGCAAACTCAAATACCTAAATAAATCCAATCGTTTATCAAAACCAAAAACCCCAAATAACCCAAGTCAATTTACATCAATTCATGGCTGAGTTCAAAAGATATACAAAGAATAATCCCCAAACATGAATCGAATGAACTAAAAATAAAGAAGATGATGATGTACGATCAGCTCTCTTTCTTGTCTGATTCTCCTCCCTATGCGTGAACCATCTCTATTTATAGGGATGATCTGATCGGTTTGTGATGGTAGAAGAGGTTGGATTGTATTCAAGTTCCATGGAGATAAGATCCTAATCCAATTTAAACTCTTCAATTCTGCAGATTATGTTGTTGATAAGGATGAGTTTAAGTTGGAATTGAATTGGATAAAAGAGATAAGTAATCTCTCTTATCTTTATCCCCAAACTCCTCATAAATCTGAGTCCTTATCTCCCTTCAAACTCTATGTGGAAGTCCTGATTTTGGGGGCCTTATCCCTTGACTTTTGTGCTTATCCTGATTGAGATAGACTGGTCCACACGTGCCTCGGCAATCAGCTCAGCATGGCCTTCAGCAATCAGCCTCAATTGCCACGGCAGACCCTTCAGTTTTCTTCCTTAATTGCCACGACAATTCCTGCTTGCCAAGGCAATCCTACCCTGCACAAAATTAACACACAAAAGCAGCAACTTCTCTACGAAAACCAACCAAAATGTAATACCAAGCTTAATAACGAAGGAAACTCAAAATTATGCATGAATGACTACAAATGTAATTAAAATGAGCCTAAGTCTAACAATAATATGAGTAAAAAGGGCAAGAAAAATAGTACTTTTGAACACTCATCACCCTTGCTTCCCGCTGCCTTCCGAAACTTTAATTCTTTGCATTGATGGAAAAAGAGAGCGTAAGCACACTTGGCTTAGTGAGGAGTGCTCAAAAACAACACACCATCAATGCATTGAAACCATCTCTGTACAATACATTGAAATTCCACTTCAATCATATTTTAAACATCAAGTAAAACATTATCATGCCTTGAAAACCATGCACTTAGCAACTTTAAAAAAACAACATATTAAGCCATACGCAACATGTCATTAACCAACAGCATATCCCATTGCTAAACCTCAATTTAAGCATTCTCATGCATAACAACCATATGCAAAGCTTAAAGAGTAAACATGTATAAATCACATTATACAACATAAACCTTTCAATGATACATCCACAATTATATTGGCTCACAAGTGATCAATAACCAAGTTCCATTTCCCAAAATAGTTCATCGGATACACGGATTCAAACAAATGTCTTCGCAACACTTCAAGCCATCTCAACCGGAATAGCGACACAATCACAACCGCGATACATTACAACTGGGTACACTTACAACCCACAAGGACACCAACCCCACTAATTGGTTAGACACATAATCCACTAACTGGAGTTTACGGTACCAATAACCACTCTACCGTTAGGGTACTTGGATGAAGTTTACGGTACACGGATCAAGACCCCTCAACATCCAAGGTGACTTATTATAGTGCACTATCAATCCTATGGCCGACCAACTATATCCCATAGCAATTTTCAAACCACATCACTTGCCAATATAATTAACCATTTACCAATTACCTCGTTGTTTTTCCAAGCATTAAACCAAACCGTTTACAAAGCAACATACCATGCTTTAAACCACAAGTATAAACCACATACTTACATGGATCACTTACCACGTGCATCCATCATCATTTCATGATCAAAACCAATATTTCACATAATTTAAAATATGCTTAACAGTAGGTACAATGTAAATCAAACAAGTGCATAAAACCATTTCGTAAATGCACGACCTAGAGAGAAACCACTTTATACTTACTTTCGAGCTTAAACCAGTGTTTCAAGCTAAGTTTAATCTCTCATAAACCACCTTTAAAATATTCCAAATATGAAATTCACGTTCTAATTCACCAATACGCAAAACCTTGATTCGCCGACGTGAAATCAAGCGTCCAAAGCCTCCAAAGCTTCCCGATCACTTCCGAATCAACTTCCCCTATTTTAATCACATTGCAACAAAGGATTAATGCATCTCAATGCATTCTAAACATTGCAACAACAAATCCTCACGGACTTCCACAATCCTCTCACAATTACTCAATCACAACAACTGAAATCATCATCTAATCCTTTCCAAACACAACCCAGCCACAACCTAACAATCTAAAACTTCCATAATCATCAAATAACACTTAAAAACATGATTAATTCATCTAAATACTTCCAGCAACTACATAGCCACCACAACTCCACAAAAACACAAATCTAACCACCTTATCAACTAGGGATTCAAGAGTTTCAGGATTCCATTGTTAAAATCAACTTAACAACATTATAATACATCCAAAATATGTTTAAAAATCAATCCACAACACTGGAAAACGGATCCAATTCAGATCTTCCACTATTTCATCAAATTTATTCAATTAAATCAATTAATTCAATATAAAAACACAAAATCAGATTATAAACCATAAATCAAGGATCAAACACTTGGGAATACCAATAAAGAACCATTCAATAGAAGAGATCATGGTCTTTGCCCCTATTGTGTGATTTCTCCCTCAATTGGCTTGTTTAAAGCTAAGAAAACACAAGATTTCAAAGAGGTTTTATAAATCAATGATAAAGAATCATTTAAAAATCAATAATATGAGTAAAATGATCTCTAACCTCTAGTTTTTGATGAAAACTTGAGTGTTTGGCAGAAATGAAGTGGAGAGAAAAGTTACGTAGATTTTCTTTAAAGTGATAACTAACTTTTAATAACCAAATTTCCTTTTTAATTAACTTTTTAAGCACATGTTAAAATGATTTAATTGAAGGGAGAAATCACCAGCAAAAACTTGGTAAAGTAGCTCCTTAAGGATTCTAAGAATTTGATCCTTTTTCATTTTAGTCACCTTTAAAAATAGTTTTCAAAAATCGCATTTTGGTCACTTGCAAAAATGTCACACTTCTAAATATCATTTTCAAAAATTGATTTCACAAATATTAATCATATATTAAAATATGATTTTTAACCATTTTTCATATTTTTATCTTTCCGAAAAATACACGGTCCCGAATTCGACTCGAATCCTTAACCCAGTCCACCAGATCGTCTAATATGTCACAAAACCGCTAGGCCCAAAATCGGGGCGTTACAACTCTCCCCTACTTAGGAAATTTCATCCTCAAAATTTTACCTGGAGGAAACAGATGCGGAAACTGCTCTAGCATCTCAGTCTTGTGTTCCCACGTGGCTTCTTCAACACCGCGGTGCCTCCACAACACCTTAACAAGCTCGACCGTCTTGCCACGCAGAACCTTACTGCTGGTATCAAGGATCTCTACAGGTTCCTCGTCATAAGTTAAATCTGGCCTCAACTCAACATCTTCCACTAGCATAACATGCGATGGATCCTCGTCATAAGTTAAATTTTACCTGTATAACACACGCTCTGACTGTCCATCCATCTGATGATGATACGAGGTACTGAAATTCAGTCGTGTACCAAGAGAACGATGCAAACTTTCCATAAACCTTACCATAAAGCGTGGATCTCGATCCGAAACTATGGATTTAGGCACCCCGTGCAACTGTACAATCTCAGAAATATACAACTTGGCCAACTTACACAAGGCATATGTCGTATGCACTGGCACAAAATACGCACACTTCATGAATCGATCCATAATCACCCAAATGGAATCCTTTTTGGCGACGTCAACGGCAACCCAGACACAAAATCTATGGTGATTCTTTCCCATTTCCACTTTGGTACCCTCAACGGTTGCAACAACCCATAAGGAAACTGATGTTCAGCCTTTACACACTGACACACCATGCATCGACCAACAAAATCAGCCACATCCTTCTTCAAACCAACCTAATAGTACTCTTTCTTCAACCCTCGATGCATCTTAGTACTACCGGGATGCATAGCAAACGGACTAGCATGCGCTTCGGTCAAAATGGTATGCCTCAACTCCTCATCTTCGGACACCACAATCCGACCTTTAAAACACAACACTCTGTCATCATTAAAATGAAAATTAGTAGGATTCCCATCCATAATATCCTTCACATGCGGTACCAAACTCTCATCATATGGTTGCTTCTCCTTAATCAACTGTGACAAGGACGGTTTCACTTACAACTCAGCCAACAACCCACCGTCACCCATCACACTCAACCTAGAAAACATAGCTCTCAACTCCATAGTATCCTTTCTACTCAAAGCATCCGCTACAACGTTAGCTTTAACCGGGTGATATTCAATGGTCACATCATAATCTTTAAGCAACTCCAACCATCTTCGCTGCCTAAGGTTTAACTCCTTATGTGTCATCAAATACTTCAGACTCTTGTGATCTGAATAAACCACACACTTCTCACCGTAAAGGTAATGTCTCCAGATCTTCAAGGCAAAACAACTGCGGCAAGCTCGAGATCATGAGTAAGGTAATTATGCTCATGCACCTTCAATTTTCTAGATACGTACGCAAGTACCTTACCCTCTTGCATCAGCACACATCCAAGCCCAATATACGATGCATCGCTATAAACAACAAACTCTTTTCATGATTCTGGCTGAACCAAGACCGGAGCTCGCGTCAAAGCTTCCTTCAACTTTTTGAAAGCTCGCTGCCTATCCTCTGTCCACTCAAAATGAACATTCTTCTGTAATAGCTTGGTCAACAAAGCAGCTATACTAGAGAACCCCTCAACAAACTTACGGTAATAACCCGCCAAACCAAGGAAACTCTGAACTTCTGTCACAGATTTAGGCACCTTCCAACTCATCATAGCCTTAATCTTGTATGGATCAACACGAATCCCCTCAGCCGACACCACATGCCTAAGGAAAACAAGCTCCTTAAGCCAGAACTCACACTTTTTTAGCTTAGCATAAAGCTGATTGGCCAACAACGTCTGAAGCACAATCCGTAAATGCTTATCATGATCCTCCTCCGTACGAGAGTACACGAGTATATCATCGATAAAAACAACCACAAACTGATCCAAAAACTCATATAACACTCAGTTCATCATGTCCATAAAAGTAGCCAGTGCATTGGTCAAACCAAAAGGCATCACTAAAAACTTGTAATGCCCGTACCTCGTACGGAAAGCTGTCTTGGGCACATCCACCTTCTTCACCTTTAACTAGTAGTACCCAGACCTCAAATTTATCTTAGAGAATACCGAAGTACCCCTGAACTAGTCAAACAGATTATCTATCTACGACAATGGATACTTGTTTGTTATCATCAACTTGTTCAGTTGTTGATAATCTATACACATCCGCAACGTACTATCCTTCTTTTTTACAAGCAACACCGGGGCACCCCATGGTGAAATACTAGGTCTGATAAAGCATCGATCAAGCAGCTCCTGCAGTTGCTTCTTCAAATATTTTAACTCATTCAGGGTCATGCGATACGAAGCAATAGACACTGATGCCGTATCTGCAAAGACCTCGATGCCAAACTCAACCTCACGGTCTGGTGGCAACCCTGATAACTCTTTTTGAAAAACACCCAAAAACTTACACACCTTGTGAATATCATGTACCCTCAACTCCTTCGAACCTGGATTCATAACATAGGCCAAGAAAGCCTCACATCTTGAGTCTAACAGCCGTCTCGCTTCTAAAGCTGAAACAGTATTAGACAAGAACTTAGCATTCTCACCAACAACCACCACCTCGAAATCATCAGACAACTTCAGGGATATCCGTTTGGTCTCAAAATCTACCACAGCCCTATGCTCGGTCAACCAATCCATCCCCAAAATAACATCAAAACTGTGGAATGGCAACTCCATTAAATCCACGTCAAATACATGTCCCTGAACCCTCAGCGGATACCTACGATACAACTTCCTAACCACAATTGTCTCCCCAAGAGAATTGGTCACTCTAACACCCACATTAAGAATCTCAACAGGAATACCAAGCAACCGTGCATGCTCAGCCAAGATGTATGATTGAGTAGAACCAGAATCAACCAACAAATATAATGGCAAAGACTGTAAAGTGAAAGTATCTGCAATAACATCGGTGCCATTGAGACCCTCATGGTGTGCATACAACCTAGTCGGTACACCCTCCTCAGGTTAGATAGCAACGGTATGAGCCGCAGTCCTCTACCCATCATCTCTGTGCTGAAATAGCCCACGGCCAAGACTACGGCCTCTCTGCGGAGAAACAACAGGTGTAGCACCCTGCCAACCAACAAAGGACAAACACGTCTCAGATGGTCACCAGACCCACAACTCCAGCAAGCATTGGCCACTACAGCCGCAGGTGTCTGACCTTCCCTAGCCAAACGAGGGCAATCTCGCCTCAAATGCTCGCGCGATCTACACGCCCAACAGGTGTTGTGTAGAGCTCGAACCTGGGATCACTGCCCCTGCACTAAAGCCATAAACTCTCTCTTCCTTTCATCCTGGTACCGGACTCCCAGGTACTTCTTCCAAAAAGTACAACAAAAAACTCATAGGTTACATCATCGGTCACCATCCTAGATATTGTGGTAGTCCACTATGTATAAGCACCTCCCTGCAACAGGGACACAACCCAACTTACGAGCATCTAAACAACCCATCTGCTCCAAAATCCACTTTGTACTAGCCAACCAGTCCTCAGAAGCCTCTAGTGCTAGACCACGAAACTCAACTCTGCCTAGACTATAGAGACGCTCCAACGGTAAACCTGCTTGCTCAACCATTGGTGCTGGCACTTGAACACCCGCAATAGCTACCTGGAAAGCACCAGTCATTGCCTGAATTAACGGTGCCATATCACCCAACCCTGGCCCAGTTGGCATAGGTGGTACTTGTTCCACATTTGCAGGTGGATCAAGATGGGGCGGCGTCAACCTTCTAAGGGGTACAACATCCTCCTCGTTTCCCTGCCCAACGACAGCAGCAATCGTACCAGATCGTAACTCTCTCTTCGGTCCTATTATGCTAACAAAATATCTAAGGTATGATAATCATTTCAAAACAAAATAGTTAGTCCAACTTCAAGCAAGGATCCAAGACTTTCATTTCAAAATTATAACATTTCAAACTATAATAATAAAGCAATGGTTTTCCGAATTTCCCCCCAACATGGAATAAAGCAACCAACGTGAATATTACAATCACCGTGCATAGCAAGCAATAGAGTATAACTCACAACAACATTGCAACAACCATACCAACTCCTAATTAACGCAAACCTGTCTCTAATACCACCAAATGTAACCCTCTCAACCCAGCCTAGTCGCAAGACTGAACTGAGTGAGCTATGTTGAGTGTAATAAGCGCTCCGCAATTGGGCAAGTGTACACGTCGCAAGTTATAGTATAAAAGATATCGTCTCCATAGGGATTGGTGCCACTTCAAGAATCTACTCTCTTGCACTGTAAAAAGTAAAAACACAAGTAAAAGATTGTAGAAGTTTAACTAACAACTAAACTAGAAAGCAATAAAGTAAAAGAAGATGTAATCAAATGAGAGAGAATAGGCTAGGTTATCGTGAGTTGAGGAGTGATAGCCGATTGGATCGTCTTGGTAAAAGAGTGCAAGGGCAACTCAGTTGCCATGGCAACTTGCACAGTGGGGTTGCCTTGGCAACTAAGACTAGCTGGGCAACAACTTGGGCGGCTGGGCAACAACTTCAAGGTTCAGTGGAGCGTTCTTTAATGGTTTCTTCTTATCCCTAAGTCGAAACTCTAGCTACTTGTGCATGCCTTGATAATACATCCCTGCGTGAATCAAGGATGAACAACAACCAATCTTGCGCTCTTCTTAGCCATTGAAATCCTTAACTTATTCCTAAGCCAGATTAATCTTCACCATCAATAGATTGAATAAAGACCATACTCGTTCGTTTCTTGAATCTAACTCTCCCGATATTAGATAAATAGATGAAGTTACGAGATCCTCTCCCAATTCACTCGCAAACAATAATAAGAACCAAGAATGAGTAAACCTTGAATTGAAAGTGCAAACTCTTATTATCTAAACAAAATCCAATTGTTTCTCACAACCACAAAACACAATAACCTTAGCCAAATAGATTTAGTTTATGGCTAGGTTCCAAAGAAACACAAAACAAAGAATTCCTAGCATAAACCTAATTGAACAAGAAAGAAAAAGATGAAGAATGGTTGAAGCCTCTTTGTCGAAATCTCCCCCTTTGATCTTGTCGAAATTTCTCTCTTCTCTCTCTCTCTTGGAGTTGACGGCATGGTCTTGAATTTATAGGGCTAGGTCAAAGTCTTTTTTGAGGAGGAAGTTAAGTTGGAATTAAATTATCTTTAAAGAATATAATATTTATTATATTTAAATTCCTTCTAGAACTTCTCCTATCTTCTTGGGATTTAATTTCTCTTTGACCTCTTCAGGGCCATGTCATCTTGGGCTTATCTAGTCATTGATTTTGACTACCATATCATCTTATTCCTTGTCGAAAATTGCCCTGGCAACTAGCTCAGCATCTCCTTCATGCATTACCCTAGCAACTAGCTCGGTATCTCCTTCATGCATTGCCCTGGCAACTGGTTCCAGCCTTGCTTTGGCAAGTGATTCTGCACACACACACAAAACACACCAAAGCAGTATCTTTTTCCACAAAATTGAGCAAAATATGAAATCAATCTTGTCCACCAAGGAAACGATGCAAACATGCATGAATGACTAATTATGCAACTAATATGAGCCTAAGTCTAACAATAATATAAGTAAAAAGGGTAATAAAAATAGTACTTTTGAACACTTATCACACCCCAAACTCGAACTATTGCTTGTCCTCAAGCAATGCAAACTTACAATTACCTGCCAAGACTTTAATCATCAAAGACATGCTTCAAACTTGAATTCAAACCTCAGAACTGTGGCACAAAGTATGATCACCTTTTAATTTTTCGAATAGCACAAAAATTTACCCGGAACCAAACTATAATGCTCGTGACAAGTGTGTGCGTAGTTGTGTACAAGTTGATTTTTAAGATTTTATGTGAACCATAGACTTTTATCAATTTAATTACCGGGGCATTTATTTTTATTTTCACTAGAGCCAATTTTGGGCACCTCTAGTAAAGTAAGCAATTTCTCATTTTATTTTAGTCGACTAGAGCCAATTTCGGGCACCTCTAGTGATTCTTTAATGTGCCTTAACTACTAGAGCCAGTTTCGGGCACCTCTAGCAAGAAAGTGCATTTACTACTAGAGCCAGTTTCAGGCACCACTAGCAAGAAATTAACTTTTAATTTTCAATTTTAAATTTACCCAAATTTTAAGCAACCTAAGTTCACTAAGTTTCTTTCAATCAACAAGCCACAATCGTGTAAAAAATTCAACATCATAGTAAAATTCTAAGTTCTTTTCATGCAATCCTAAAATTAAAGGTTATTTCAATTAAGTGCAGTGACAAAAATTCATCATTGGGTATTCAACAAGTCTTAAGCAATTAAATCCAATCAAAGGCATGGCAAGTAACATATACAACCTATATGTGATTGCTAAAGATGAATGCAACTAAACATGAAACTAACTAGAAACCAACACCCCCCAAACTCGAGAGAAGCATTGTCCTCAATGCATGTAAAAGTGAAACAAAATTTAAAAGAAACTAAATGAAACGAGTTAGTCAGAGAGGTTGTCACCTCGAGTGATAAGTTTTCTTCGTGCCGTTTGCTTGATTCATATTCCGATCGGTGGTTGAATGCTTGTGATTAGTACCGCGTGAATAGCATTGCTTTGATTTGATCCATGTTTGCCGATGCAGGTTCACTTTCTTGGGCATCAGTAGTTGCTGAAGCCATTGTTGTTACCTGGGTATCGCCATTTTCTGTTGTCGTGGCAACTGCTGAGGTAGTTGGTAGGACATTCTCTGTTGTGGTTGTGAGTCTTGTTGTGGAAAAGAAAAGAAAACCTGGAAACTAAAGATAATGAAGAAAAATAAAATAAAATATCTCCTAAAAATAAAAATGAAAAGAAAAATAAAATATTGAAATGAGAGCATGCTTATGCGTCTCCTAAAGTGACCACTTCTTTGTTACGTTCCACATGGGCACCGTTGTAGTGCTTCAATCTTTGTCCATTAACTTTGAATTCATGTTCGTCAGTGACGGACTTGATTATCACGGCACCATGGGAAAATGGTTTGACAACTTTGAATGGTCCCGACCATCATCATTTTAGTTTTCCCGGGAAAAGTTTTAGCCGAGAATTGAACAAGAGAACTAGTTGCCCTGGCATGAATTGCCGCGGCAATAGTTTCTTGCCATGCCATTGCTTTGTTTTCTCCTTGTAGATTCGTGCATTGTTATAGGCGAGTACACGGAATTCTTCTATCTCGTTGAGGTCTTGATTGCCCAATATGTCGTGTGTTCGATTTCCACCGGTAGATGGCATGCTTTGCCATAGACAAGTCAGAAGGGAGACATACCTAAGGGTGTTTTGAATGCAGTGTGATATGCCCAAAGTGTGCCATCTAGTCTTACTGACCAATCCTTCCTAGAGGGATTTACAACTTTCTCGAGTATACCCTTCAATTCCTGGTTGGAAATTTCTGCTTGCCTATTGGTTTGTGGGTGATATGCCGTGGAAATCTTGTGAGATACATCAAAGCGTTGTAACATCATGGCGATGAGTTTTTTGTTGAAGTGCTTGCCTTCATCACTGATAATTGCTCTCGACATCCCAAACCGTGTAAATATATTTTTTTGCAAGAATCTTTGCACGGTCTTAGAGTCGTTGTTGGGAACTGCAGCTGCCTCAACCCATTTAGACACGTAGTCAACGACAAGTAGAATGTAGAGGTTACCGAATAAAGATGTGAAAGGTCCCATAAAAATGATCCCCCATACATCGAACAATTCCACCTCGTTGATGTTTTGGAGCGGCATCTCATGTCGTCTAGAGATATTGCCCGTCCTCTGGCAACGATCACATTGCTTGTAAAATTCTTGGGCATCTTTGTACAGTGTTGGCCAATACAAACCGGATTGCAAAACTTTGGCCGCGGTGCGAGTTCCTCCAAAATGTCTTCCATAGGGTGAAGAATGACATTGCCAGAGTACATTCTGCTGCTTCTCTTTAGGGACACATCGGCGTATAACCTAATCTGTACATTGTTTAAACAAAAGAGGCTCGTCCCAAAAGTAATGCTTAGCATCATGGCGGAATCGCTTATTCCCTTGGTGAGTAAGGCCATAAGGTAAAATACCACAAACAAGGAAATTAACTAAATCCGCGTACCAGGGTATTACCGAGGCATGTGTTGCCGTGGCAACTGCTTCTATGGTTGCCAAGGCGTGCGCGTCTAGATTTACCGCGGCATGCGCGTCAAGGGTTTCTGAGGTGTCGAGGGTTGCCAAGGTGTGCACATCTATGGTTGCCGAGGCAACTAACAATTGCTCATCTGGGAATGCATCACATATCTCTAAATTCGCGTCCTCCTCCCTATTGCGTTCTAGGTGTGATAAGTGATTGGCCACTTGATTTTCTGTTCCTTTCCTGTCATTAATTTCAATGTCAAACTCTTGTAAAAGTAATATCCAACGAATCAAACGAGGTTTGGCATCCTTTTTAGCAAATAGATACTTAATTACCGAATGGTCCGTATGAACAATTACCTTTGTACCAATCAAATAGGATCGGAACTTGTCAAATGCAAAAACTACGGCTAGTAACTCTTTCTCCGTTGTTGTGTAATTCACTTGAGCACTATTAAGAGTTTTACTAGCGTAGTATATCACATGAAAGGTCTTACCTGTGCGTTGGCCTAGGACTGTTCCTACCGCGAAATCACTTGCATCACACATGAGCTCAAAAGGTAGCGTCCAATCTGGTGGAATGACAATGGGTGTCGAGGCAAGCTTTTCCTTTAGGGTTTCGAATGCTTGGACGCAAGGATCATCAAAATTGAAGACTTATCATGTTCAAGCAAATTGCACAAGGGTTTATTAATCTTAGAAAAATTATGAATGAACCTCCTGTAAAAACTTGCATGTCCAAGAAAGCTTCAGATTCCTTTAACCGAACTTGGTGGGGGTAATCTCTCGATCACGTCCACATTGGCTTTGTCTACTTCAATTCCCTTAGATGAAATCTTGTGGCTGAGCACTATTCCTTCATCTACCATAAAATGGCACTTCTCCCAGTTAAGGACTAAGTCAGTTTCTTCACATCTTGCCAACACCTTCTCTAAATTACCGAGGCAACTGTCGAAGTCATTACCAAAAACGAAAAAATCGTCCATGAAGATCTCAAGGAAGTCTTCGACCATATCTGAAAAGAGTGTCATCATGAATCTTTAGAAGGTTGCTAAGGGGTTACACAATTCGAATGGCATCCTTCGAAAAGCATAAGTACCGTATGGGCATGTGAAAGTTGTCTTTTCTTGATCTTCTGGTGCTATGGCAATTTGATTGTAACCTGAATAACCATCAAGAAAACAATAAAAGGGTTTACCTGCAAGATGGTCAAGCATTTGATCAATAAAGGGTAATGGGAAGTGATCTTTCCTAGTGGCTTTGTTTAGCTTTCAATAATCCATACAAACCTTCCAATCGGTCACAGTCGTGGTTGAAATGAGTTCATTGTTTTCATTACTTACCACCGTTATACCTCTCTTTTTCGGTACACATTGTACCGGACTTACCCATATACTATCAGAGATAGGGTATATAATGTCGGCGTCAAGCCACTTGATGATTTCTTTCATTACAACCCCTTTCATGGCATGATTCAGTCTCCTCTGGGCCTCAATCGAAGGTTTGTGATCATCTTCCAACAAAATCTTGTGCATGCACACTGCCGGGCTAATTCCCTTCAAGTCGGCAATTGTCCACCCTATTGTCTTCTTGTGTAGCATCAACATTTTGATCAGCTTCTTTTCCTGCTCAGGCTGTAACTTAGAGGAAATAATTACATGCAATGTTCTGTCAGCTCCTAAGTAAGCATATTTTAGTTGCCTTGGCAACTATTTCAACTCAAGAATCGGTGGTTATTCAATAGAGGGCTTTTCGATTTTACCTTCCTTACTTGAGTAATCCAGTGGTTCAAAGTATGTACCTGGTCAATTAACTAACCAATTTGCCTCTTCTTGTTGTTCCTCATCGATCGATTCTTCATACTCCTCAGGTTCCTCTTGATCGGCAATGTACTTGCCGAGGCAACTAAATTCCTCGTCGAAGTTAAACTCTACCGTCGTATGAATAAGTGGCATTCTTCCGGATCATCGGCATGCCTTAGTGTTTGGAACACATTTAGTTTAACTTGCTGGTCATTCACCCTCATTGTGAGTTCTCCCTTTTCAACATCGATCAAGGTTCTCCCTGTTGCTAGGAAGGGTCTCCCGAGAATGATAGGTGCATGTTCATCTGCTTCACAATCCAAAACAATAAAGCCAGCGGGAAAAATAAATTTATCAACTTTTACCAATATGTCTTCAATTTTTCCCTCTGGATGCACATAGGATCTGTCAACTAGATGTAGCATAACTATTGTAGGTCTTGCCTTCCCGATTCCTAGTTTTTGGAAAACTGATTTAGGCATCAAGTTTATGCTTGCTCCAAGGTCACATAATGCTTTCCCGACATAGTGGTTTTCGATAGAACAAGGTATTGTGAAACTTCCGGGATCCTTCAACTTGGGTGGCATGCGATTGTGCAACATGGCCATGCATTCCTCTGTTGCGGCAACTGTTTCAAACTCTCCTAGCCTTGTTCTCTTGGACACAATGTCCAAAACAATAAAGTCAGCGGGAAAAATAAATTTATCAACTTTTACCAATATGTCTTGATCTTTTTGTGGAGTTTTGATTGGTGAGCGAGCTTGAGCCTCTTTAAGTTGTTGGCCACTTCTAGTGGTGAGCGCCTTACATTGCTCATGGCCAGTTCCTATTGCGACTTCAGTATTGCTAGGTAAACCTCCTTGCGATCTAGTATTCAAGTTTTGAGCAAATTGCCCGACTTGATTTTCCAATGATTTGATTGTCGCCTCTTGGTTTTGCAATCTCATCTCGGTCCTGTTAATAAAAACATCAGTTCTTTTTATGAAGTTACTATTCTCAGCCATATAAGATTCAGTTTTCAACATAAAAGCATTGAGAGAACTTTCCAAATAACTATATGTTGTCGGTTGTTGCTGCGGCAACTGTTGCCATGGCATGTTTTGCTGAAATCCTGATGCTTGTGCATTCTGATTGTTCTGGTTTAGAGCATTGTTGGGATTACTCCATGAAAAATTTGGGTGCTTTCTCCAAGCTGGATTGTATGTGTTGGACATCACAGTGTTGTTCCGATTGTAATTCCCCATATAAAAAGCTGGATTCCGGATTCTACGTACATTTAGAAGAATCATGGTTACCACCACATAACTCACAAAAAGAATCCATTACCTTGACCTCTTGTGTGTTGTTTGGTTTCTGCATGTTCTGGACCATCTTTGTTAGAATGGCCAATTGTGCCGAAATTGAGTCTGATGATCCCAGTTCATGTATTGTGGCTTGGCGTCTAACTCATCATCTTCTAGCAGAGGAGAATTGATAATCATTCTTGGCAAGCATGTTTAGAATTTGCATTGCTTCCTCCGGCGACTTATGTAGGAGTATGCCATTTGCCGAGGCATCTAGCATCATCCTTGTTGGTGTATTCACAGCGTTGTAAAACATTGTTACTTGTGGCCACACTGGGAATCCGTGTAGGGGACATTTGTGTAGAAGTTCTCTATATTGCTCCCAAGCCTTGTTCATGGATTCATCATCTGCCTGTCGAAAAGAAGTAATTTCATTACGAAGCCTATTAGTCAAATTTGTAAGATTAAATCGAGCAAGGAAATCACGACAAAGATCGCCCTATCCCTCAGTAAATAGGGGAATAATCTTAGTCGCAAAACATCGGGGGTGACTCCTTGTATTTTGAATGAATTGCAAATCTTGAGGAAAGATTTAAGATGTTGTCGTGCATCTTCAGTTGCTGAGCCGCCAAATTGACCAATTATGTTAATCATATTAAACATCACCGGTTTCAGCTCAAAGTGGTCTGCTACAATTTCAGGTGTGACAACTCCTGGATTAAGTCCTTCAAGATATTCTTCAATATAGTATCGAATAGTTCTGTTTCGGGCAAGAATCACTCCTCCTCCTGCTGGAACATCTTGATTCATATTGCTGTCTTGATTAGCCATTGCTACTCTTAAACTTTGTCTGAGTCTTTGCAAGGTTCGTTTGATTTCTGGATCAAAGGGATATTCTGGTGTAATCGGTCTCGCCCTGGTCATATACCAATGCAAACCAAAGTTTGTTAGCCCTTTGAATTTTAAACAAGAAAAATAAAAAGTGCAAGAAAATAAAAACAAAGTTGCTATTGTCAATCCCCGGCAACGGTGCAAAAAACTTGTTGCGCATAATAAGTGCTCCGCAATTGTGCAAGTGTACATGTCGCAAGTTATAGTATAAAAGATATCGTCTCCACAGGTATTGGTGCCACTTCAAGAATCTACTCTCTTGCACTGTAAAAAGTAAAAACACAAGTAGAAGATTGTAGGAGTTTAACTAACAACTAAACTAGAAAGCAATAAAGTAAAAGAATATGTAATCAAATGAGAGAGAATAGGCCAGGTTATTGTGAGTTGATGAGTGATAGCCGATTGGATCGTCTTGGTAAAAGAGTGCAAGGGTAACTCAGTTGTCGTGGCAACTTGCACAGCGGGGTTGCCTTGGCAACTAATCGATGGTTTCCTGGGCGACTAGCTGGGCAACTACTAGGGCGGCTGGGCAGCAACTTCAAGGTTCGGCAGAGCATTCTTCAATGGTTTATTCTTATCCCTAAGTTGAAACTCTAGCTACTTGTGCATGCCTTGATAATACATCCCTGTGTGAATCAAGGGTGAACAACAACCAATCTTGCGTTCTTCTTAGCCGTTGAAATCCTTAACTTATTCCTAAGCCAGATTAATCTTCACCATCAATAGATTGAATAAAGACCATACTCATTCGTTTCTTGAATCTAACTCTCCCGGTATTAGATAAATAGATGAAGTTACGAGATCTTCTCCCAATTCACTCGCAAACAAGAATCAAAACCAAGAATGAGTAAACCTTGAATTGAAAGTGCAAACTCTTATTACCTAAACAAAATCCAATTGTTTCTCACAACCACAAAACACAATAACCTTAGCCAAATAGATTTAGTTCATGGCTAGGTTCCAAAGAAACACAAAACAAAGAATTCCTAGCATAAACCTAATTGAACAAGAAAGAAAAAGATGAAGAATAGTTGAAGCCTCTTTGTCGAAATCTCCCCCTTTGATCTTGTTGAAATTTCTCTCTTCTCTCTCTCTTGGAGTTTACAGTATGGTCTTGAATTTATAGGGCTAGGTCAAAGTCTTTTTTGAGGAGGAAGTTAAGTTGGAATTAAATTATCTTTAGAGAATATAATTCTTTATTATATTTAAATTACTTCTAGAACTTCTCCTATCTTCTTGGGATTTAATTTCTCTTTGACCTCTTCATGGAAATCAAACTCCTTTGGGATTTAGCTTTGCTCCACGTCATCTTGGGCTTATCTAGTCATCGATTTTGACTACAATATCATCTTATTCCTTGTCGAAAATTGCCCTGGCAACTAGCTCGGCATCTCCTTCATGCATTGCCCTGGCAACTGGTTCCAGCCTTGCTTTGGCAAGTGATTCTGCACACACACATAAAACACACCAAAGCAATATCTTTTTTCCACAAAATTGAGCAAAATATGAAATCAAGCTTGTCCACCAAGGAAACGATGCAAACATGCATGAATGAATAATTATGCAACTAATATGAGCCTAAGTCTAACAATAATATGAGTAAAATGGGTAATAAAAATAGTACTTTTGAACACTTATCAAGCTACATTAGGTTTACTGAAGTAAAACATGAAGAAACAAACCAAAACGTGTGTATTTTTTATTTTTTTATCTTGTCAAGATGCACGATTATCATCCTACATGTACATACTGGTCTCAGGTGAAAACCCAACTCAACCGGGCATCAAATTGATATTCAATTGATCACAATTGCCGTTTAGAGACCAAATTGCAATTTCATAAAATTACAAGGACTTTAATCCAATTTATGTTACCAACCTTTAATTAATCACATTCCATGCCCATATGACAAAAATCAGACCAAAAAGGTCATCCAATCTCATTCGGTTGCATCACCAAGATTTAAGGACTAAAACCAAGAAATTATAACCTTATTTCCATGACATTAACAACTTTAACAGCCACCGGTATCGATACGCCACTAGCCGTATCGATACGGCCTAACACCCTTTTTCTATACGTTGTAAGTTGTACTGGTATGCCACGACGGATTAAAACATGATTTAAAATTTGTCAAAGGCCAAACCAATACGAGTTATAGGTGTTTCGATACCCGATATCCATCCCAAAAAGCATTTTCTAGTAGCGTAAGACCGTACTAATACCCCTGAGCCCGTACCGATATGCTTAAGCTTATATTGCCTAACCGTACCAATACCCGAACACCCGTACCGATCCCAAGTGCCTGAATTCGCCTAGCCATACCGATACGGTCCCCCGTATATCGGTACGCTTGGGCCTATAATGTCACTTTTAGCTAGTTTATCATACATTCGACCATACCAAAACATCCTAGCATGCTCCCAACACACAACCAACATAATCCAAAATCAAACCACATCATTACATCACAAATTCAATATCATCTCATGGCACCTTGCATCAAATGTAAATCTATAGGCAGCAACCTAGAAAACCAAACAAGTAAAACATGAAACTTCAAATATAACGACTCAGGTTTTGAAACCTGAGGCATGGGCTTCATGTTTAGGCCAATAGTTTAGGCCTTGAGAGCCTTACTGGGCTTACTTTGGGTCTTGGGGCTTGAAAGGTTGGTATGGTGATAGAATTGGAAGGATGATTAAAGGGCTTTTTGGTAAATATCAAATTGAAGACAAAGAGGGTTGATGTGGGACTTTATTTTCTACAGAAAATAGAATGAATGAGATAATCTTGGTCCCATTGTTCCCTCTATCACCTATTCCCATCTTCCACCCAAACTTCTTCATGTTCAAGGTTAAATCTTTGAGTTCTAGAGTATGAATCTCGTTTGGGCCAAAGAGGAAAAGTTTTTAAGCATTAAAGGATCTTTATTTTGAGGTAAGCATTGCTTGGTTCGGAGAGGTGTGAGGTTTAGTTAGGGGTTTGAAGAAGAAGAGCAAGAATGGATTGTTGAGGGCTTCTTCACCAGCTATAATCCAAGGTTAGTACACTACTAACTCCTTTGAATTCTTGCAACTCATAAAAATATGCTTTGTGCATGATTTGGGTGTTTATGGTTTGATATGCTTTGGTAGACCTCTTTAATGGTAAAGTGTGGATTTGATGTTGCTATAGCTTAATTTCGGTAGTAATCCACCTAATACTATCACCATAACTTGTAGGAATGATTTGGGGTTTAACTATGGGGGTTAAACAGGGTTTCTAGGTGAAAGCCGCACCTAGAGTTTAAAAACCAGGCTCGCGTAGCAGTATTGAGGCTAGCGTATCGGTACGCCTTAGTATAAAAGGGAGAGGGTTGTGGGGGGAGTACCGGTATGCCTCCTCGCGTATTGGTGCCCCTTGCATATTAAGGACTCCAATAATGCTTTCGCATACTGGTACGTAAAAGGCGTACCGGTACGCACCGTTGCATTGCTTGGGAGAGGCTTAGCATACAGGTACGCGTATGTGGGAGTATCGGTAAAGGGCGATCCAAGTATCAATATGGAGTACCAGTACGGTACGGAGCGTATCGGTACGGCTTGGGGACTAATTCTTTTGAACCTAATTAGAGTATCGGTACTCATGGGGGAGTATCAATACCCAGAGGGGAGTACCGATTCTCACGTTGGAGTATCAATACTCGCTAGGCAATCTGCCCAAGAATTTTGAGGTTGCGTTCGGGGTGCTATAATTCGAGGCAAAGGGCCTTGAAGGTCCGTTAAGGTGTAAAATGAAATTTAAAACTGAGAAATAGAGATTTAAACCCTGTGTATGAAATAAATGGCTAATGACTCATTATACATTGGTAAACTGTGTGAGGTGGTAACCCATAGGGATCCTAGGTGGATCGTTGATGATGTGTGGTAATCTGGGCCCTTATTGTATGCGAAAGGGGCGCCTATAAGGTTAAGCCTTATTGAATAATAAGATAAATTAATGAGAACGGCTAATGTGTACCTTCATAACATACTAATAAATAGATAAGCTCAATAGGGTGGTATAATAATTGATAGAAACCATAGGGCGATAGTAAGTGTGTTAGAGCTGTGCGTGGTAAGACCCTTGTGTCGAGGTCGAGGCTATATGGTGGCTAGGGTCCTTGTTGTGTGCTGATAGGACGCCTAGATATTCGAGTCATCATTTGTTGTTAGGATTTGGATGCCCTAAGTGTGTTGCAACACCTTGAAGACTCCCGAATATAGGATCCCGATACTTTGTGGATGCAGGCCTCATTCGAAGATGCTTGATGTGAGATTCTGAGCATAGATGTAGGATTCCGATGCATTGTGGACGCGGGCCTCATCCTCTTGAGTATAGGATCTCGATGCTTTGTGGACGCGGGCCTTGCTCAGGGTATAAGATCCTGATGCTTTGTGGGCGCGGGCCTTACTCGTAGTGTAGGATCCCGATGCTTTGTGGACGCAGGCCTCACTCAAGTGTAGGATTCCGATACTTTGTGGACGCTGACCTCACTTAATGTTGTTGGTGTTATCTGTGTGGTGCTAGGTAAATGTATGAGGTACTTGTATGAGCTGTGTGCGTGATCATACATTCATAATGCTATGTGTTTAGGCGGTTATGGTAGCGACATTATTATCTTGCCATGATGTCATTCATGTTGCATTGCTTTATTTATGATTTGCATGAAGCATGGTTGAGTGGCGATGTATCCATTGAGCTTTGTTAGCTCAACGTTCGGAATCGTTGTTTCCATTCGCAGGTTAGTAGGTTTGGCTCATTATTGGAGGAACACCATCAGGGAAGGATTCCAGCGCCTCGTCTCATCATAGTATAGTATTTAGGTCATTGGGCTATGTATTCGTAGGAACCTATTGTATATTGTAAATCGTATTTGGATTTTCAAACGGTCGAGTCAAAGATTTATAATGTAATTTTAAAAGGAGCTCTGGTGTGTATGTTTTCAAATATTTATTATGTTTTATTGGGTTGTAATTAAATAGATTTTCATAATGGAATTATGGATTGGGCTAAACTAGGTCAAAATTGTTTGGTTGGGTTTCAGGCGTGAGGCCCAAATGTGATATCTGGGTCGTGGGTGTTACATCAAACCCATAATGGCCATTTACAAATCAAGAGCAGCAAAACAAACTTGCTAAACAGGGAGTTCAACAAAATATCTCTCAAATAACAACGGAAACCCTTCATTGCCCTTATTACTTATAGTCTAGTTCAAAACATACTTTGGTTACCAAGTCTTGTATCGATCCCTTGCTTCCCGCTGCCTTCCGAAACCTTAATTCTCTACATTGATGGACAAAGAGAGCGTAAGCACACTTGGCTTAGTGATGAGTGCTCAAAAACAACACGCCATCAATGCATTAAACCCATCTTTGTACAATACATTGAAATCTCATTTCAATCATCTTTTAAACATCAAGTAAAACATTATAATGCCTTGAAAACCATGCACTTAGAAACTTAAAAAATACAACATATTATGCCATATGCAACATGTATCATTAACCAACAGCAAATCCCGTTGCTAAACCTCAATTTAAGCCTTCTCATGCATAACAACCATATGCAAAGCTTAAAGAGTAAACATGTATAAATCCCATTATACAACATAAACCTTTCAATGATACATCCACAATTATATTGGCTCACAAGTGATCAATAACCAAGTTCTATTTCCCAAAACAGTTCATCAGATACACATATTCAAACAAGTGTCCTCACAACACTTCAAGCTATCTCAACCAGAATAGCGATGCAATCACAATCATGGTACATTACAACTGGGTACACTTACAACCCACGGGGACACCAACCCCACTAATTGATTAGACACTTAATCCACTAACGGGAGTTTACGGTACCATATAACCCCTCTACCGTTAGGGTACTTGGATGAAGTTTACGGTACACGTATCAAAACCCCTCAACATCCAAGGTGACTTATTATAGTGCACTATCAATCCTATGGTCGACCAACTATATCCGATAACAATTTTAAAACCACATCACTTGCCAATTTAATTAACTATTTACCAATTACCGCACTGTTTTTCCAAGCATTAAACCAAACCGTTTACAAATCAACATACCATGCTTTAAACCACAAGTATAAACAACATACTTACATGGATCACTTACCACGTGCATCCATCATCATTTCATGATCAAAACCAGTATTTCACATACTTTAAAACATGCTTAACACTAGGTACAATGTAAATCAAACAAGTGCATAAAACCATTCGTAAAAGCATGACCGAGAGAGAAACCACTTTATACTTACTTGCGAGCTTAAACTATCGTTTCAAGCTAAGTTTAAACTCCCTTAAACCAACTTTAAAATATTCCAAAGATGGAATTCACGTTCTAATTCACCAATACACAAAACCTCGATTCACCGACGCGAAATCAAGCGTCCAAAGCCTCTAAAGCTTCCCCGATCACTTCCGGATCAACTTCCCCTATTTTAATCACATTGAAACAGGAGATTAATGCATCTCAATGCATTCTAAACACTGCAAAAAAAAATCCTCGCGGACTTCCACAGTCCTCTCACAATTACTCAATCACAATAACTGAAATCATCATCTAATCCTTTCCAAACACAACTCAGCCACAACCTAACAATTGAACACTTCCATAATCATCAAATAACACTTAAAAACAAGATTAATTCATCCAAATACTTCCAGCAACTACACAGCCACCACAACTCCACAAAAACACAAATTATCAACTAAGGATTCAAGAGTTTCGGGATTCCATTGTTAAAATCAATTTAACAACATTATAATACATCCAAAATATGTTTAAAATCAATCTACAATATTGGAAAATAGATCCAATTCGAATCTTCCACTATTTCATCAAATTTACTCAATTAAATCAATTAATTCAATATAAAAATACAAAATCAGATTATAAACCATAAATCAAGGATCAAAAACATGGGAATATCAATAAAAAACCATCCAATAGAGGAGATCACGAACCTTGCTCCTATTGTGTGATTTCTCCCTCAATTGACTTGTTTAAAGCTAAGAAAACACAAGATTTCAACAAGGTTTTTAAATCAATAATAAAGAATCATTTGCAAATCAATAATCTGAGTAAAATGATCTCTCACCTCTGGTTTTTGATGAAAACTTGAGTGTTTGGCAGAAATGAAGTGGAGAGAAAAGTTATGTAGATTTTCTTTAAAATGATAACTAACTTTTAATAACCAAATTTCCTTTTTAATTAACTTTTAAAACACATGTTAAAATGATTTAATTGAAGGGAGAAATCACCAGAAAAAACTTGGTAAAATATCTCCTTAAGGATTCTAAGAATTTGATCCTTTTCATTTTAGTCACCTTTAAAAATAGTTTTCAAAAATTGCATTTTGGTCACTTGCCAAAATGTCACACTTCCAAATATCATTTTCGAAAATTGATTTCACCAATATTAATCATATATTAAAAGATGATTTTTAACCATTTTTCATATTTTTAACTTTTTAAAAAATATGTTGTCCTGAATCTGACTCAAATCCCTAACCCGGTCCACCGAACCGTTTAATATGTCACAAAACCGCTAGGCCCAAAACTAGAGCATTACAAGTATGGCGGTTTAACTAGGCCACTCGGACCATTAGGACCTCACTTGGGGCATATGGTTTAACTAGGCAACCCAAGTTGATGGTGATCTTGCGGTTTAACTAGGCAAGGTCGGTAAAACTCGCGGTTTAACTAGGCAAGGTTGTCAAATCTTGGAGTTTAACTATGCAAGGTTTGGGATATCATGCGATTTAACTAGGCATGGTATGATTTGTGGTGGAGGTGAGTCCATCATGTGAATCTGTGTATCCGATATGTATGTGGATAGAGGTTCGTCTATCCGGGGTCACTATAATTGCCAATATATGAAAGTTCATGTGTTGAACATATTTTATAATACTTTGGGAATTAAGCATGATATTATGATTTAATGATTTGGGATTTAAGCATGGGATTTATATACGATGTTGCATAAGGATTGTTATGCATGTTTTGGTTGGAAACAATGAAAATGCTTTGGTTGTTAAGCATGGTTTGAAACAAGTGGTTGTGGTTTTCAAATGGTTTAAATACATCATTGTTTTTATGAGCATCCTCACTAAGCATGTGTGTTTACGCTCTCTTTTTCCTAATGATACAGAGCATTGAGGCTTGGGGCAGCAAACGCAAGGTCTAAAGAGATCCAAGAATCAAGACTAATTTTGAGTATGAACTCGGTTTAAGTTTCCAGTTAATAAGGCAATGTGCTCGCCATATTTTTGGGGGATTATAATTCTATTTTTCCTTAGTTTTTGAGAATGTTTAATGCTGTGATTTAGAGTTGAATGATGTTAATAAGCATGTTGTGGATCATTGCTTATGGTTAATGCTAGGTGGTTGCCCAGGTATGCATCTAGTTAGTATTGGTTGATTGCCATGATTTGATGTGTTTTTGACATGTTGATTACGACACCAGAGACATGTATGTATGTTGCATATGCTAGAAAAATGCTTGATTGAGTATTTTGGTATGTTTGGAAATGTGGAACACTTATATCTGTATCGGTACGACTGTTAAATTTTCCTATTTGGCTTTTGAATTTATCTTAGCGTACCAGAATGGTGCTCGGCGTACCGAAACGAGGCTGGCTAATATTGAGCACCGTATCGATACAGTTGACCACGTATCGGTACGGGCAGCTGTTAATTCAGTTAATGTCATGAAGTTCAATTTTTGTTTCTTACATTTTGGTCCCTGAATGTTGTGAATGCAATTGTATGAGCATGGGTGGTTGGTTTGAGCTGTAAGTTGATATGCAAGCATGTAATCTGACTAATTGAGTATTGGTAACCCTAATTTCACCAATGGACTTGTAATTTATTAGTTTTATGTTTTGGTCCCTAAAAGGTGTTGTATGTAATCGGTTACTTATCTGTGGTTCGTTTCCTTTGTAACTTCATCCGCTGCGAGCATGATCAAGTAGGATTGATAATGTGCGTCTAGACAAGATAAAAAGGAAAAAAATGTACCGGTTTTTCTAATCTTTCTTCGATTTACTTCGGCAAGAATAATGTAGCTCATTCAGTTCGGTCGAGCATCTAAGCCGGGTCGAGGTGGTTACGTCAATAATCATACTAAGATCAAAGTATTCCATATATGCAATAATTAACCACATGATCAATAATTATATTTCTTGGATCATAGTAAAAAAATGGATACAAGAATTCCACCAACATCGCCAAGTCAATGAATGGTCAATTCCGCCAACATCGCTAAAGACCAATTACTCAATCATCCCTCCAACATCGCCAATAAGGGCCTTAGCCTAAGGACCGTAGTCTACCCGTACGTGAGCTTAATGAATTCTATTGGCATGCCAATTGTATCCAATATATACTTTATTCAAGGTTCGGTGTATATGCGTCAATTATGTTTATAATGGTCAATACTCACCTTGTTCAATAATGCCAATGTACAATATTCATTAAATGTATCTATAATCAATGTTCAATGCTATCAAATCAATGACAATGGAAATGCTATATTGCAATTTGATTATAAAGCAATGTATCAATGAACTCAAGCATATCGAAGCTTACAAATATGATTAATAATGCTTACTACAATGATAGACAATGCAAAGGGATGGCACCTAGTCAATCTCATGACACAACTACACTCACTGATGATTCCGAAGCTATTGGGGCTCTCGGATCAGAATCTCTTTGCTAGGAAGCTTGTTGGGAGTTGGTGAATCATCTCCACCAATAGGTTGAGCTAAATAAAGAAACATGAAAATCCATCAAAATCCATTTCTATGAATTCTATAATCAATAGCTAATTCCATAACTATTTTTAATTATAGAAACACAACATATAAACTTAGGAGTCCATGGAATTTAGTTAGGGTTTCAGTAAGTTCAATATCTTGATTTCTCTATGAAATCCTTAAGGAAATCAATAGGAATTCAATGGGCTTACCTTGGTTAAATGCTAGAAACAAACTAGGATTGATAAATCAAAGAAAACTAAAGTTTAGAAACTTCTTCAATGGAGGTGCTAGCTTAGTAGAAAAAAGGGAGGTGTGTGCTTGGTTCTTCCGTCAACCGAGAGGTAAGCTTTCTATCCCTTTTTTTCTTTTCTATATTCCTTTTAATTTAATTCCTACAATAGTTTAGGAAACCTTTGGGTGAAAGAATCTTTCCTTCAAAATTCACGTGTGGAGTGACTAACCCCTTGGAAGGCTATCCACCAGGTTGGACACTTCACACCTCAATCATTACACTTTTAGCCTCTAATTTCCAATCCTTTCAATTTGGTCACTAAACTATGTTCTTTAAGCCTTGAATGTCTACGATGTAGTTCAATATCGATGGCAACATCTAATTATCTCTCAATACAAGTGAATTTAACTACATGGTCAATGGTCAATGATCATTTTGTCTTGCCGAAATTTAAATCTCCGGCCACCGGAATCCAATTTAAACTAGGCAGGTTTTAGAGGTGTTACACATTTGAGTTTGAATTTTATAGTTTTTTTATTTTTTACTTTTTTATTATTCACCCAATCTAATTATCATCTTGAGTAATTAGTGAATTTTATTGCTTTTCAAATTTGAATGTTTGAATTCATTAATTAGTAATGAAGTAACTTAATGATAAAAGTTAAAAATTAGAAATGGCTTAAATGTTCATGTTCATGCTTAATACTATGTAATTAAATCATCTAAAATTGACCCACAACAATTTGGATATTCGAATTATATTCTTTTCTGAAAAATTAAAATTATATTTGAATCATATTCCAATTATATTCAAATTTTGCTAAATTTGAATTGTATTTTTTAGCAAAATTCAAACTATATGTTTATTATATTCGTATTATATTCTAATCATATTCATATTATATTCAAATCATATTCCAATTATATTTGAATCATGTCCGTATTATATTCAAATCATGTTTGTATTATATTCAAATCATATTCGTATTATATTCAAATCATGCCCGTATTATATTCAAATCATATTCGGATTATATTCAAATAATGTTTGTATTATATTCAAATCATATTCGTATTATATTCGAATTATATTCGAATCATATTCGTATTATATTCAAATTATATTTGAATCATATTCGAATCATATTTGTATTTTATTCAAATCATGTTCGTATTATATTCAAATCATGTTTGTATTATATTCAAATCATGTTCGTATTATGTTCAAATCATATTTGTATTATATTCAAATCATATTCGTATTATATTCGAATTATATTCGAATCATATTCGTATTATATTCAAATCACATTCGAATCATATTTGTATTTTATTCAAATTATGTTCGTATTATATTCAAATCATATCCGTATTATATTCAAATCATGTTCATATCTTATTCGTATTATATTCTAATCATATTCAAATTATATTCAAATCATATTCTAATTCTATTCAAATTAATAATTCAAATTTTGCTAAAAGAAGTATATAATTTGAATTTAACAAAATTAGAATTAATAATTCAAATATAATTCAAATATAATTTAAATTAGAATTTAATCAATTTTAGATAATTTAGTTTATCTAAAAATTACTAATTTAATATTAAAATATTATAGCAGTAAAAATATAAAATTATAAATAACTTATACTAATGGAAAGTAGAATATTTGATATCAATATTTTAATATTTTGGAATACAAACAGAAATCCCTGTGGCATAGGCATGTATCTTGGTTCGTTTGGACAGTTTGATCTTGAATGTCCTTCAGCCCTACATATGGTACATATCTTTCGTTGTCCCCTCTCTCTATGATGAAGATCTATACTGGTATAGATGCGAGTCGATCTAGGCTGGTTAGTTGAAGTTCTACGGAGTCTAGGATTCAGTAACCATTTTTCATGCTCCACTAAAGGCCAATACTCTGAATTTGTGATCGGTAGGAACTCACCTCCGTAAATATTTACCATCATGTAGAGATTGAAGCATTCATCAACATAGGTGTACGGGTCAATCCCAACAGCCATACATGTTGCAATTGCATAAGCACATGGATATCGTTATGCCTGGAACTCGCCACAGTCACACCACCAACGTCCGAAATCGACTAGAAATACATTTGAGTGGCCTGCTTCATTGTTTCGTTTGGAACCAACAACATCAAAAGTCTGATTCATTCGATCGAACGTGTGAACATTCATCGATGTTGCATTTTTCACATTATTTTGCATTTTCTTCACAAGCTCGAGAGCCCAACGTTGTCCCCTATTTATTTCCCTTTAAAGGTCTAGACTTTAGCCAATCTATAGTATGTCTTGTTTACCAAACTTGCTATTAGGAGATGACGTGATCCTTTTAGTACTCTATTTATACACTCCACAAGGTTGGTTGTCATTTGCATGTATCGTCTACCACCTTCATTGTACAATTGGGCCCATCTTTTTCTCTCGATAATGTTTGCCCAACTCCAAACGTGCTCTTCGTACTTTATTAAATTTTCCATCTTCCTCTCAAAATCTGGCCGCAGTAGTAGATATCATGTATCATAATATATGTTGTTAGTATCGAGAAAAATCAAAACACATAAATAAATAGATATGCGCATATAATGGAGTTTGAAAAAATAATACTTACCCATACTTAAAATCTCACTATGAAGGTATTGGTTTTTGAACATTTTGTAACTGTTCTTACCAATGTGACGAACATAATACGCAGGGTATGTGTACAGAGGTGTCCAACAACTTCTGTCTCGATTAATTGATTTGATATTGTCCCTCGATCGGAATAATACATACACTATTTTCTCGAACGACATGCTCACGTAAATTGCTCAAAAAATTCCAAGTTTTTGTCGTCTCCTGTTTAATAATTGTGAATACAATCGAGAAGACATTGTTCTCACCATCTTACGCAACCGCAATTAACAGTACATGAGAGTATCTCTCATACAGTCACGTGCCATCAACTTGGACCATACGTTTGCAGTATGAAAAGCCTTCAATGCATGGCATGAACTCCCAGAATAGTCAATGGAAAAATGTATGCCCTTTAACAAGTTGGCCTTCTCGGTCGTATGCATTTGAGGTTTGATACCTCACTATGGTGCATGGGAAGAAATATGTCATTGCTATTAATAAAGTCAGTAGCTCATTGTACAACTTATCATAATCACCATACATCGACTGCATTACATTATCCCTTGCACACCACCCCTTCTTGTATTTTATCTAATATCGAAACTGCTACGCAATGGTTGCCTGAATCACTGAAATAAGAACCTTTGGATTTGCTTCAACCAACTTGATCACATGATGGCTTATTACATTCGAGTCCAATTTGCGGTGGTCCTAGTCGATGTAAGTTCATAAACATGTGTGATCATCATTGTACTTTATGACCTCCCAAGCATTTTTCCTCTGAATTTTTGACATTCGGAACTTATAATTGCCCTCTTGTCCGTATTTCACACACTTGGCAAAGAAAGTTCTCTAGTTGGATTCTACAACAACGTAGTCCACATGCTTCTTGATGCTATACTCTTTATCTGTCAATGCAGCTTCATTATTTTTATTAAATTGAAGCCCAACCGATAATTTATCATGCTAACTCAAAGTTAATTGTGGAATATCCAGGAATTAAAGCACCATCATCGCATCAAAATCAACTGAGTTCATGTGAGCAGGAAGTCCATACCATGTAATGTCGTCCTCGGTCAAAACGAATTCTTCAACACTGAAATTAGGGACATCATCATTATCATCAGGGAACAAGTCGGGATCTCCAATATCTTTATCTTGGTTGGAATCTTCAAGTGTTTCTCTCCATCGACCTCGTAGGCCTTTCACATCAGCATCAACAGTCGACTCGTATGATGCTGCATATGTCGAAGGCCCAGCTAGATGAAATGCACTCAATGTCCCACTTGCCAAAGTTGCAACAAAACTGCCTCCAGACATATCAATCTTATTACTGAAACCCATTTAAGCTGATTCTCCAACTACGTTTCTGGATGTGTTGGGACATCACGCACCTTAGCAAACAACTCGATATTTTGAATATACATAGATTCATGCTCTACAATCATTATTCCAACATCAATATTATCTTGGAGAGTGATTGCAGAATATCTGACTGGATTGTGATATGTCAACCACCGGTATCGCAAACCATGAATCACAGCTCCAATTTTCTCAGATATCTTCTCCTTCATTTCTCGAAGCATGATTTCCTTTTCAAATCTCATATTTTTAGTTCTTCCAGATTCAAATACAACCTCGACATCAGTTTTCACCATTTGTCCATTGTAATGGACAATCGTCATAAATCTGTTACTGCTCATTTTCTCTGTATGTTCAAAACAATATATATTTTCAATCAGAATACACAAATTAAAATAAACATACTAAATCAAAATGAACATACTAAATTTCAAATTACTGTTATTAACATCGAGGATAAGTTTTTTCGAATATATATTTTTTTATAAATATACTAAATTAATTTTTTAAATATATTTCGAATATTTTTTTTAATATACTAAATTATTGTTGCCTTCATTTTAACCATGTTTCGAATATATTTTTTCAATTCTAATTTTAAAAATATACTAATTGGTAAAAATATGCTAAAAATTACTAAATTCTAAACAACAACTTAAAATAGGATGGATACATAATTTAAAATTTAAACTTACTTACTTGTTGGCTCCAAAAAATTTCACCAAATCTCCCCTATTTTTTCTCCAAATATCCAAACTACATGCTTAAAATTTAAATTATATCAAACATACAAAATAAAACGAACAAACTAAAATAAAACTTCAAATCAAAACTTTAAAAAAAAATTGAATCTACTTACAAACCTTACCTATTTAACACAAATGATCTACAATTTTCCCCATTAACTACCCCTACCCCTCCTTTAATAACACTAACAAATTTTTAACCTCGACCCCCTATAAATTTAAAAAACACCCTAAACACCCCTTTTTTAGCCATGCATGCATTCAAACATAAAAAAAAATACACCTTGTCACTACCTCGTGCATGCATCCTACCCCTCCAAAGCTTCTCGAGCTGTCACCCTGCACTATGACGCTGAACCAACCTGCCATGTAGGCCGATCACATGCGGGCACTGTTTAAAGTCGGTGAAAAATCCTTCCATCTTTGAACAGTGCCCACTTCGCTGCTGGCACACCACGTGGCAGCCTTATCACTGTTTGAAAACGGAGCCTTCTGCTCCCATTTTTAATATTATACTGTTCATAAACAATGGCTTTTTCTACTGTTTTTTTTTTAATTTTTTCAATTCAAAATATATAAACATTGTTCATAAACGGTAGAAAATCCTATCATTTTTAAAAACACTATAGAATCTGTAATATTTGTAAAATTAAACTGGCTCTTACCATATTTTGGAAAAAAAATAGGGAACAATATTTTGTATTTTTATGAAGAAATTACTTAAATATTGCACTCAACTTTTTTTTCTCACAAGTATAGCACAAGCTAGACTATTTACATAAATATTAAATACAACCCTCTTTAAACGATGTTTGAATTATTTTTAATAAAAAAATCTATACTGTTCAAAGTCAATTTGCTTTCTTAAGATTTTTAAATAGTGTTTTAATTATTTTAAATAAAAAAAGTCCAAATGAGTTGAGGTCAGAAGCAGACATGCACTGTTAGAAGCATGGAGTTTTGCGGATGATGTCACAAGCTAGTTGGAAGCAAGTCAAAGACGGTTCCTATTTAAACCGACTTCAAGTTTTTGATAAAAAAATTACTGTATAAAGACGGATTGTATTAAATTTAATTTTAAAATTACTGTATAAAGTGTAATATCTATAAAAATATCATATTTAGGGGGAAAAAAGTTGAGTGCAATATTTAGGTAATTCCAACATTTTTTATGCACGTCTCTGATTGTTACGTTTATCCTACTCAATCATAAATCCTGTGATATGGTATTCTAATCGAACGGTGATAAGAGTGGTAGCAACAGATAGACCCTAAAACGTGAAGCCGTAGCAAATACAATCATCTCCCAATCCAATTCCAAACCCAGATTCCGCAAATCCATATCCAACATTCCTAATTTTCACGCAATTTGCAGACTTTTAGTTTGTTTTCCCTTTAACTTCCATTGTTTCACTGCATTCTTCGTTTTTACCCCCTTTTCTATTCTATATTTCAATCCCCCTTTCACAAAATCTCGATTCTAGGGTTTCTCTCATCGTCTCCATTACTGTCCAGAAAACCCAGCTCTTCCCTCGCTCTTTTAATGTTAACCATGTCCAAGCTTACTTCCTTTTTGGACACTTCCACGACACTAATTTATTTTTCCAATTAAATGGACCCGGAGGTTCTGGAATTCGATATTGGCTTAGGCGGAGGAGGTAGTAGCGGTCGAGATGGCAATGATGATGCCAATATAGGGTTAGACGATGAAGCGGACATGGCTGATAGTCCTGCTCCTTTACTTCTTGCTTCCAATAGCAGTGGAGGTGGCTTTGGAAACGGCAGCGGCGAAATTTACCTTCCAGAAGGGGACCTACTGGATCTTGAGCCATATGAAGGTATGGAATTTGAGTCCGAAGAGGCCGCAAAGGCCTTTTACAATTCTTATGCTCGCCGCGTCGGTTTTAGTACGCGTGTGAGTTCTTCTCGTCGTTCTAGACGCGATGGAGCAATTATTCAGAGACAGTTTGTTTGTGCTAAAGAAGGGTTTAGGAATTTGAATGAGAAAAGAACAAAAGATAGGGAGATTAAGCGTCCTCGTACTATTACTAGAGTGGGATGTAAGGCTTCTTTGTCTGTTAAAGTGCAGGATTCTGGGAAATGGGTTGTGTCTGGATTTGTTAGGGAACATAACCATGAGCTTGTTCCTCCTGACCAGGTTCATTGTCTTCGGTCTCATAGGCAAATATCTGGGCCTGCTAAGACTTTGATTGATACATTGCAGGCTGCTGGGATGGGGCCTCGTAGGATTATGTCTGCTTTGATAAAAGAATATGGTGGAATTAGCAAGGTTGGATTTACAGAAGTGGATTGTAGGAATTATATGAGGAATAATCGGCAGAGGAGCTTAGAAGGAGATATTCAACTACTTTTGGATTATTTGAGGCAAATGCAAGCTGAGAACCCGAATTTCTTTTTTGCTGTTCAGGGTGATGAGGATCAAGCTTTGATGAGTAATGTGTTTTGGGCAGACCCCAAGTCTAGGATGAATTATACTTACTTCGGGGATACTGTTACCTTTGATACTACCTATAGGTCAAACAGGTATCGGCTACCTTTTGCAACTTTCACTGGAGTAAACCACCACGGACAACCAGTTTTGTTTGGTTGTGCTTTTCTAATAAATGAATCTGAAGCATCGTTTGTTTGGCTGTTCAAGACTTGGCTTATGGCAATGTCTGGTCGCCCTCCGGTGTCTATCACCACTGATCACGATGCTGTTATTCGGTCAGCCATTGTGCAGGTTTTCCCTGAGACTCGGCACCGTTTCTGCAAATGGCACATCTTTAAGAAATGCCAAGAGAAGTTGTCACATGTGTTTCTTGAGCATCCGACCTTTGAAGCAGATTTCCATAAGTGTGTTAACTTACCTGAATCAATTGAGGAGTTTGAGTCTTGTTGGTTGTCTCTTGTAGATCGATATGAACTCAGGGATCATGAATTGCTTCAGATGATGTATAATGACCGCAGGCACTGGATCCCTGTATATCTGCGGGACACATTTTTTGCCGAGATGTCTATAACCCAACGAAGTGATAGCATGAACTCGTACTTTGATGGCTTTGTGAATGCTTCAACCAATCTGAATCAGTTCTTTAAGCTCTATGAGAAAGCTCTGGAGAGTCGAAATGAGAAAGAAGTGAAAGCAGATTATGATACAATGAACACTTCCCCTGCTCTGAAGACCCCATCTCCAATGGAGAAACAGGCGTCAGAGCTTTATACCAGAAAACTATTTATGAGATTTCAAGAGGAGCTAGTTGGGACTCTGACCTTCATGGCATCAAAATCAGACAATGACGATGATGATATTATAACATATCAGGTGGCAAAGTTCGGAGAGGATCATAAATCCTACTTTGTTAATTTCAATGTTTTAGAAATGAAAGCCAATTGTAGCTGCCAGATGTTTGAGTTCTCTGGTCTTCTCTGTAGACATGTATTGGCAGTTTTCAGAGTAACCAATGTCCTTACTCTCCCTTCTCATTATATTTTGAAACGATGGACAAAAAATGCAAGGAGTAGCGTCATATTAGAAGAACGTTCTAGCGATGTGTATACTAATTATCTAGAATCTCATACTGTCCGGTATAATACCCTACGTCATGAGGCCTTCAAGCTTGTTGATGAAGGATCAAAGTCCTTGGACACCTACAATGTGGCAATCGATGCTCTCCAACAGGCTGCAAAAAGAGTTGGACTTGCAACAAAGAATGATGGCAGGACTACACTGGTTAATGGGCGAATCAGGGGGAGCTCTGCACGTGATGATAGTCCGGCAAATACTCTTAATCACAAAATGCCGTGTCAACCTTTAGCTGAGGTGAGAACTATTATTCAGTTATTCCTGTTGCTTGTTATACATATGGCATATTGAATGAAAATTCTATGTACAAGAGTGCTTTCAATATTCTTGTTTGAACTTTTCTGTAAATTTTTTCTTTCCCATGATATGTCATTTAGTATATTGTTAGGTCTAGAAGTTGTGGTGTAAACTTGTAAACTTTTTGATTGCACAATCAACTTAAACGGGACCGCCCAAATCCTAATTTCAGTAGGAAATAAGGTGTAGAGTTACTTCAACAGGTTCAGTATTTGAGACTAAAGCACATATTCTGTTATTGTTAACATATCATGTTTATTTGAAATGAATTATCTGCTTGATGAATTTGTAAGCCACATTCATCACCATTTTCTTAGTTTTTTAGCTCCAGTACAATTTGTTTTGTGTTTCCTCGTGCTTTTGCTATAACGTTAATTAGAGACTGTTTTGGCATTAAATATCCTGCCAATTCCATATTCTTGTTCGACAATCTGGTTACAAGTTTAGGTCAAAGCACAGTATCTTTTGTTTGCCTAAGGCGTTCTGCTCCATGATTAAGCAAGGCATAACATGTTCATACTGAATGGTGAATTTGATTATACTCCCTTCTATGTTGTCTTTCAATCATGTAGATTTTTAGATATTTTATGCATACCATCTTCAGGGACTTTGTTCAATGATTCCTAGGATTTAAACAATCCGGTTTTCCCAATGTCTCTAGTCACTATCATTTTCTTTATGCGACGAATAGAAGAACATCACCGAATATGCACATATAAGGGAAGAAAAAAGGAAAAATTGACGCTGGGTGCTTCATTGTTTTTCAGGATGACATGGACAAGAAAATCCGAGAACTCACTAATGAGCTGGAGTTTGCGAGTCGAAAATGTGAAGTTTACCGATCAAATTTGCTTTCTGTTTTAAAAGATATCGAAGACCATAAGCTACAGCTGTCAATTAAAGTGCAAAATATAAAGATCAGCATGAAGGATGGCCTGTGAGGGCTGCAACACATTTCTCCTATGTAGTTTCGATCTAATCCCATCTGATTTCGTATTTCAAGTCTTCTTCGATCCGACCCTAGGCTTTTCTTCACCTTTGGATGCTGTGAGCAATTAGAAACAGCTTCTGGCTTGTAGTCATGTACAGTATAATTGATGTGTTTTAGCCATTTAGGTGCACAGTTTGTGAATTTAGTGATTAGTTTCTTTAAGTAAAAAACTATGGAGATTAGTTGACACTGTCAATAATAGTCAGATTTCTGGATAACCTCCTCATGCATCAAAATGATGGATCTCTATGGACTACGGCATTGCATAAACTTTGCGAAAACTTGGAAGTTCAGATCTCAATGATGATGGCAAAACTTTAGCTGATCTTAGGTTATTCCAAATTCATTCTTTAAACACTTGGGAAAACCGAAAGAAATGGATAATCTATTCTCTTATGAAAATATTAGTGATGAATCTTTATACAGGTCATAAGATGAACACTATTCGACAATTAATACGAAGCGTCCTGTGTGACTTTTACCGGATATGAAATGTTTGGAATAGAAAAGTTTTTTGAATAATTGCAAGAGTTGGTTTGCTTGTGCCAAATTTAAGTCTTTAGCTGCGATTATTAGATATTATCAATCAATTTGGAATGCTGTGGCATAATTGCATTGTTTCATCGAAGATGGAATACAATATGCATTAATCTATAGAGCACTTGGTTCCCAAAGGAACTAAAGACTAAACTTCCAGAGCTAAATATGCTCAATCATTTAGTGCATGGCCAGTTAGTTCTTTTGGTCTTTCTCTTTCCCACTATTACATACAATCATGCTACTGGTCTTTAATCAATTTTGTTGCCAAGACAGTAGCCATATGCACACACATATATTCTTTGCATTCATGGTAAAGGAATGGTGATATATGTAATATCTACCTCTTAACATACTCGGGTTCTTTCAAATTTTTCTGCCAGGGTTTTGTTATGAATTTGCAGCCATCGGAAGCAGAAGCAGAAGCTGGTTTTGATATTTGAGTGCCATCAACGGCAATGCAGAATCCTTGGAGAAACTGATAGATGAGGAATGGGCACCTGCTTAACGAAACATGTCATTTGAGGTAGAGCAATTGAGCAAGCGAAGCATTCTCTCTTAGAAAAAGTTGACGTTCAGTAATAAATAAAAGGGGAGGTGTACCATGTTTCAGAAATCTGTTAGTACAAAATTTCATGGGATCCTGCCATATTTGACTTGGAATCAAGATGGCGACATCCTATGGTTAGTTCAGTATTTTATTCTGTTCATACCAACGGTTACGAACATTCCCCCTCCCGCTTGTTGAAGATAGTGGCACTTGCCAAAATTGTATTGATTTTGTATCATCTGAGTTTCTGTCTAAATACAAAATTGGTGTATTCCATGGGAAACAAAGGTGATAAGTTTTGGGAAAAGGAAAAGGCTGCCCACTTGTGTGAGTTTCACATGGTGTTCTGATGTTTTGCATAAACTAGTTACTTCTGTCTGCAGTTTAAGCAAAAGGGTACTACTGTTGATTACCGGGGAAGGCCACTCATAAGTTCTAATCCATTGTCCATCACTGCTGCCATTTGATATTCTGATTGATGGACCATTGTCTTTGATCTGTTGAAAGTCTTTTCTTTTCTTCTCTTCTCTTCTCCTTGTTCCAGTTCTATGTTAATTTCAAGCAGTCACACACCATTTGCTGCATTTTACCTTGTTTTCGGTTAGGTATATAGCAATGTAATGCCATGTAGCTTTAAAATTCTGACACCAAAAAACTAGTGAATTTCATGAATATGTTTTGAATGGAAATAAAATTTAAAACTTACACAAGTTTATTTTCAGCACTTGGTCCTGTAATCGGTTTGCTTCCTCTTCAAGCAAAAATCTATAGCATCTCATTTCATCAACTAAGATACCAATCATCTCATATATCTCTTTGCATCTTGGATGGGCCTTTTCACCAACAAGGAATGCATGAACCTCATCTTTTATTTCAATCCAACTGCACCCAGGTTCCTTCTTGAGCTTATTATACCTCATCATCTTCCACATATACAAAACCTTGTCCCACAATCCGGCATCGGCATAAATGTTAGATAGAAGAATATAAGCAGGGGAATCTTGAGGGTCCAATTGCAAAAGGGAATCCACCACTTTCTCGGCCACCTCTACATTCCCATGGATCTTGCAAATGCTAAGCAGAGTTCTCCATATAACATCATCTGGTTCAAAAGGCATATCATTTATGAGCCTCAATGCCTCGTTAATTTGACCTGCCCTTCCCATTATATCCACCATACACGAATAGTGCTCCAACTGAGGAGCTAAACCATAGTCACTTGACATCAAGGCAAAATAATGCAATCCCTTTTCTACCAACCCTATATGTGCACATGCTCGAAGGACTGAAACAAATGTTGCGTGGTTTGGCGTCACATTCTTGATAATCATATCCTCAAAAAATTGAAGGGCCTCTTCTCCGAGGCCATGTTGGGCATACCCACAAATCATGGCACTCCATGTTACAAAATCCCTATTAGTTGCTTTCTCAATTATGAGCTTGGAATCATGCATGTTTCCACATTTTGAGTACATATCTACAAGGGTGCTGCATATGTATACATCCGATTGCAGTTCAAGCTTGATGATTTGAGCATGAATTTGCTTACCAAGTCCAACAGTGGCCAAATTAGCACAGGTATCAAGAACTGTTGCATAAGTGAAGTGATCTGGATTTACCCCCATTTCCAACTTTCGAGAAAAAAAGTTCTAAGCTTTTTCACTTTCTTTCTGCAGAGAAAACCCGGAAATTATTGCATTCCAACTGACCATGGTTTGCTGCTCGATTCTGTCATAGATCTTTTCTGCCTCTTCCATCATCTCACATTTGCAGTACATGTCAACAAGAGCACCTCCAACGAATGGATGAAACCCTGTTCCAGATTTAATTGTTCTATTATGGATCTCCATGCCATAATCCAAGTTTTTTTTGACCGGTACAAGCTTTTAAGACACTGCCATAAGTGAACTCATCAGGTTCCATCCCGGAATGCAGCATGGAAACAAAATGCAAGAGCGTTGCCTCTTCATTTCCATTCTGTTCATGTGCTGCAATAATTGCATTCCAAGAAATAGCATCCCTTTCCTCCATTTCATAGAAAACATGGCATGCTTCGGCTAAAGCTCCAGATTTACCGTACATGTCCATAATAGCATTGGCCACGCAAATATTTGACTCCAGGGTAGTTTTGACTGCCAAGGCATGTACTTGAACGCCCTCCAAATACCCTTTAATGACTGCACAAGCACTAAATGCTCCTGATAAACTTATTTCATCAAAACCAAGATCAGACTTGAGCAAATGTCGAAATAAATACAACGCTTGAATAGCCTGACAACTTTGGGCATGGCCAATAATTATAGCATTAAAAGATTGCAAATTGCGAATTGAAAACAAGTTAAATACCTTTTGAGCTTCAATCATGCTACTGCATTTTGCGTACATGTCTAAAATTGCTGTTCCTACAATCAAATCCGATGCAAAGTTCATCTTCAAGGAATGACCATGCAACTGCCTACCTAACCAAAATGCAGAGAACCCAGCGCATGACCTGAAAACACTAGCATAAGTTGACTGGCTAACCCCAATACCCTTCCTTTGCATTTCTTTGAACAATTCAACACCCTTAATAAACTTACCATTTTGAACACAACCTGCGATGACAGCACTCCAAGAAACCCAATTCTTCTCAGGCATTTGATAAAAGAAGCTAACTGAATCATCTAACATCCGGCATTTTCCATACAAATCCACCAAAGCACTCCCTGTAACGACATCTTTATCAAAAGCAACTTTAACCGCCACACCATGAACTTGTACCCCGACATCAAACTCTTCCAAAACAGCACAAGATTTCAAAACAACAGCAAAGGTTGCCCAATCAAACCCAACTCCTGCCTTCCTCATTTCCAGGAAAACAAAAATGGATTTCAAACACACCATTCTTCAGGTACCCTGAAATCAATGAATTCCACGAAATAACATCCTTTTCAGGCATATCATCAAAATATCTCCTCGCAATCCCCATCATCCCATTACTAGCATTCCCGAAAACCATTGCATTCCACGACACGACATCTCGTTGAGACATTTTTATCGAACACTTTATTAGCATATCCCAAATGTCCACATTTAATGTACAGCTGGATCAAACAATTGGCCACAAAAACTGTTGGGGCAAACCCAGATATTATCATTTGGCAATGACCTTGTTTGCCTGGGTTTAATGATGTTTGGTTTGAACATTCTTGGAAAATGAGGGAAAATGTTTTTTTTCTTCCTGGGTATAGTTTGGGTTGTTGCTGGAGTTGAAACAGAGAGAGTTTTAAAGAGACGTGCTTTGTGTTACGGACATGTCCTTTTTGGCTCGGTTGACAAGTCGTGCGGCATTTAGAATAGTTGTTAACTAAATAAGTCAGTCTTTTCTCATGTCCTTTTGTCCAATGAATTATCTCGGTCTAACTTTCTCAGGTTCATACTGCACTAGGGACTTTAGAGTATCGGATCTCGCAGTGCCTAGCGAAAGCTATAATCCAACCTCGTATTTTGACCACGAGCGCGATATAGGGCTCTATGGCCGTCCCTAAGTATTTCTCCCAAGGAGATAGCGCATCAACCACTAAGCCCCACTGCCCGTACACCTATGCCCTATATGGGCATAGGAGTAGGTCGCTTACACCATGGAAGCTCGGTCGCTAGCCCAGGCGAGGAGGATAGTGGAGACCCAACACCAGACCACTTTTCTCTAAAGAGCTAAAAAAACTTACCATGAATGACACTAGTAGACGTTGGAATGTCCCAAACGGGGACACTTTCTGGATATGGTCTTCATGAAGCATCTTGACTCCTGTCTCCTTCTTGGTACACCATCGGAAACTACTTATGAATCGATTAGGGTTGCACCTACTTGGTCTATAATGGGCTTGTCGAGGCTAGATAGTAGACTAACACGAGATAGTCTTGACACTCTCCCCCACTTCTTTTTATTGATGTCCTCGTCGATGTTGACCCCAGATCTACATAACTAGATGGGTCGATATGAACATTGGTGGCAGCACGTCCTTGATTTGTATCTTCTTTTATATACTTCTCTAGTTCCATCATCTGAACATCCATGCCACACCTCAAGCTTTGATCCTATGTTCTCTCGATACCCCAAATGACCACGTTGCTCCTGCATGCCCATCCAGACCAATACCAAACCCATTATGACATGGTTTTGTTTCCTCAATCTCAATTAGATTAAATTAAACCCTAAATTAATTAAGGCCTCAACCAACCTAAAAACCTAAATTAATTTCGTTTTAATTAATTTAAACACATACCCCAATAAGCTAAGGGCATGTTTTAAATTAATTAAAACAAATTCCAAAAAGCTAAACTATCCTAAGAACATATACAAGCAAACACTAAAATAAACCACATTCAACAAACAAAATAAAACACCTAATACCAATAAACAAAAACAGATATAAAAAAACTTAAATAAATAAAGAAGAATATCAACAAATATCATCAATATTTCTATTAAATCATAAAAATGATTACACATAAGTAAACAAGAGAAGAAAATACCTAAATCCAATATATGCTCGTTCACGGATTGTTATTGTTGGAATTGAAAAGTTTGATTTAAGGGTTGGTGATTCGAATAAATATGAGTTTTTTTGTTCGAATGGAGAGGTGGTGCGGGGTGAACTAATGGTTGATGTAGAAAAAAAATGGGTGAGGGTAAGTATGAAAGTTGCGGCAGTAGCTAGCTAGGGGGAATTGAAAATGGGGCGGTGGCTAGTGGCAATTGAAAATGGCAGTGAATCAGTAGTGGCCTTTTGAGAAAATGAAATCAATCGGTGGGGATTTTTTAGGGGAATTCATGCACCGGTGAAAGAAATAGATTTCTTTTGGGTGTATATTGGCCGGGTGGTTTTAGGGTATATTATATATTATATATATCATATTTTTATCTTATAAAATGGAACCAATGAGGTTCAAGACCTTACTCACTAATTAGTTGTTCATCCAATAGGATTCAAGCATCTATCTAACCAATGGGAGTAAAGCCTTAATAAGGAAGAAGTTGAGATCTTTATTTCTTTTTTTTGTATTTTTTATTATGTAAAATCATATATAATGGGCCATGTAATTTTGGGCTTAGGGTATAAGGTTTTGGGTATTAAGAAAGGATGTGGATTGATCTTATTTCGAGCATTTTAATTTAAACCTGGACAAAATTTAGTGACTACAGCTGCCCTATTTGCTCATTGATGTGACATGAGAGTAGAGCAAAGACTAAAGATACAAATTTTGTCTCATTTCTTGTCCGACGATTTGCTCATCTGAAGCGGCAATGAACAAATCCAAATAACTTGTTTTCTCGGAGTGGCAAAAACAAACTGAGTAGCGCTGGCAAGTCTACCCGGAGTGGCAATGGATAAACCAGAACTTCAAACGACTCATTCCTCTGAAGCGACGGCGAACAAATTCAAATAACTTGATTTCCCAGAGTGGCGAAAACAAGCTGGCATATCTTTTCGGAGTGGTAATGGACAGACCATATAACTTGCTTTCCCGGAGTTGCGAAAACAAATTGGCATAACCTTCCGAAGTGGCAATGGACAGGCCAGATAAACCTGCTTTCCCGGAGTGGCGAAAACAAACTGACATATCCTTCCGAAGTGGTAATGGGCAAACTAGATAACTTGCTTTCCCGAAGTGGCGAAAACAAACTGACATATCCTTTCGAAGTGGCAATGGACAGACCAGATAACTTGCTTTCCCGGAGTGGCAAAAAAAACTGGCATATCATTCCGAAGTGGCAATGGACAAACCAGATAACTTGTTTTCCCGGAGTGGCGAAAACAAACGGCATATCCTTCCAGAATGGCAATGGACAGACCAAATAACTTGCTTTCCCAGAGTGGCAATAACAAACTGGCATATCCTTCCAAAGTGGCAATGGACAGACCAGATAACTTGCTTTCCCAGAATGGCGAAAACAAACTGGCATATCCTTTCGGAGTGGCAGTGGATAGACCAAATAACTTGTTTTCCCGGAATGGCAAAAACAAACACTAGCATATCCTTCCGAAGTGGCAATGGACAGACCAGATAACTTGCTTTCCTGAAGTGGCAAAAATAAACTGGCATATCCTTCCGAAGTGGCAATAGATAGACCAGATAACTTGTTTTCCCGGAGTGGCGAAAACAAACTGGCATATCCTTTTGGAGTGGCAATGGACAGACCATATAGTAGTTCTTTGAATGAAGGTGTTCATTCCCTATGAGCCTGAACGGATAGCCTTTTTGACTTTCCTGTCTGAAAATTCTTGAGCTATGGATATTTGCCTCATTTGCTTCAAAGTCATGAGGTTGCAGATCTTTTGATTTTTAAAACCAAGAAACCCAAATTTTAAGAAAACATCCTAAAGGAGGTATTAAAATTGAGAAATTTGGGTTTTGAGAAAAATATCCTTAAGGAGGGATAAAATTGAGAAATTTGGATTTTGAGAAAAACGTCCTTTTGGAAGGGGAGAAATTGAGAAATTTGGATTTTGAGAAAAACGTCCTTTTGGAAGAGATAGAATTAAGAAATTTGGATTTTTGAGAAAAACGTCCTTTTGAAAGGAATAGAATAGAGAAATTTGGATTTTTGAGAAAACGTCCTTTTGGAAGGGATAGAATTGAGAAATTTGGATTTTTGAGAAAAACGTCCTTTTGGAAGGGATAGAATTGAGAAACTTGGATTTTGAGAAAAGGTCCTTTTGGGAGGGATAGAATTAAAAGTTTGGAATTTTGAGAAAAACGTCCTTTTGGAAGGGATAGAATTGAGAAATTTGGATTTTTGAGAAAAACGTCCTTTTGAAAGGGATAGAATTGAGAAATTTGGATTTTTGAGAAAACATCATTTTGGAAGGGATATAATTGAGAAATTTAGATTTTTATAAAAACGTCGTTGTCGAAGGAATAGAATTGAGAAATTTAGATTTTGAGAAAAAAAACGTCCTTTTGGGAGGGATAGAATTGAGAAATTTAAATTTTGAGAAAAATATCATTTTGGAAGGGATAGAATTGAGAAATTTGAATTTTTAGAAAAACGTTCTTGTGGAAGTGATAGAATCTGGAAATCTGAGTTTTAATATGAAATGATACCTTGCTTTGAGACTACCGAAATACCTCATAAAAATGTTGTCTCGGTTAGAGACTACTAGAATACCTTGACTGAATGCCCCAACTTTGGATCATCTTGGCATAAAAGGATGTTCGTCGCTCTCAAATAACTGAAGATTGGAAGACCTTTAGAAATTGTAATCACGCAAGTCAAAGGACTCTTAATTCTTTGCTGAGATCTATTTCTCATCTCGTGAAGCTGTAGATTAAGTCTTTTATCAACCTTCAAATACCTGTTTAAAATAAACAAAATGCTATGATGGTATGAGTTAGCATGCTCCTAACATAAGGACGTCTAACTACATATGAATGAATGAATGAATGAATGAATGAATGAATGAATGAATGAATGAATGAATGAATGAATGAATGAATGGATGGATGGATGGATGGATGGATGGATGGATGGATGGATGGACGGACGGACGGACGGATGGATGGATGGATGGATGGATGAGTGAATGAATGAATGAATGAATGAATGAATGAATGAATGAATGAATGAATGAATGAATGAATTGAGGACCACTTGGGCGAGTCCTATTCTTCAAGGAAATTGATTGGGAAATTCGTGTCTTGTTTCTTCAATGCGACTCCAATGCTGCTGGAATACCCCAGTTCACACTCGGGCTTAGCCTTTCCAAGTGTATTTTGCTCAATTGGTTAGTTGAAGATATCTTTTGTCATTAAACCGATTGGGCATCTTATTGCCCCAAAAAACTTGTTGCTCACTCTTGTACTTTTGTTGCTAGCAAAATTTTGAAATCTTTATCAAAAAAATATATGTTCAAATTTCAACGTGAGATGCTTATTGAGAAAACTGGTTTTTATTTTCAAATGACAATAGCTTACTGAGGATTGCCCCAAGCAAATCCTATCTCTAGGAGACCTCAAAAGCTAAATTGATGTTTGAAGATGTGAAGTGCATTTTAAGTCTACTTCGATATTTAACAAATTTTATCTTGTTTTTGTTTGGGGAATTCAATTCATCACATTCCTTTGGCTCAAAATAAATGATGGAGCAAACAAAAAATTCCCAAGCTACTCGGCATTGTCATGACTTTGAACATATTACCATCACTCATGAAGCGAAGAGTTTTGATTGGAATGGGCTTCAACGGAGTGCCCCAAAGATTCCACACTCTTATCCGAAAAATGCCTATTACCAAGTTTCGAACATTGGAGTGCTTTTTGATTAATCTTGAAAAATGCCTATTACCAGGCTTTGAAGATTTGAATGTTATTTGAACAAGGTCTATTGCCAGACTTTGAAAGTTAAGTTAATTTGTCTTGTTTTGAAAACGTCTATTATCAGGCTTTGAACATTGAAATGATTTTCGAAGACTTCAGCATTAAATTGTACCAATTTGTTATTATGTATGGTCCTTAAGGTGAAATGCAGGTCGCATACTCATAATCTCCATAGCTTAGGGTTTCAACTAGACACAGGCTACTTGGAATCAACATTCGGGTCAAAGTTAATATTCCTTGCGCAATTGATATACGGGGATCCAATGAGAAAATATATTTACAAAATGAAGAGATTTGAAAATATATTGCATTTTTTTATTAAAACTTTGAATATGTGGCCTTAGGCCATTACAAAAAGGCTGACACCATATTCAGGCCTTTTTGTTTTTGAATGTAAACTTACCAAGGGGGTGCTCGGGTGCCCCCAATGTGGAATTACTTACACTTGTCTGAAGTGCAGATGTGGGTCGTAAAGCTTGTCCCTTTTTTCGCCAGTTAGGGCATTATCCTTGTCGAACATGACGAAATCTTTATTTTGAACTGATGAGATGATGAATGGGGAAATGCATGTCTCTAAATACAATGTCAATGTGCAGATATTGATGCAAGCAACTAGCATGTTGAGATGATGTGATGCAACTACAATGCAAGTGAATGTGATTGTAGTGCAAATAAATGAGGCCATTGCTGAATGCTTGTATGATGCAACTGTCGAGCAAATGAATGAGATTAATGCCAATGTGATGCAACTATTGTGCAAATGAATGAAATTAGTGAATGATGTAATTGTAGTGCAAATTAATGTATGAGGCAATTACCATATGAAATGAACGGGATTATGGAATGTCAATGTGATGCACTTACCCTAGAATGAGTGAGGAAAAAACAATTGATAATGTACGGATGAATGTAAAAAGTATTGATCGACGAACATTCTCGTTGAACAACTTTTCGTAATGAATATTGAGTCCCATTTCAACGAAAAAGAGGGCTGTCATATAATATTGATCTAGACTAGTTCTCGTCTCACTTCTTGATTGGTCTCGGGCCTCGGGACTCTTTCTCGATAATATGAACTCTTTCTTCCATTACAAAAGCCTCTAATTTTGAATTGTTCTCGAATCAACACTTCAAATGAATATGCCATGAATATGTACAAATGAAGCACCAAAGTTCTTTCATATGAAATCTTGTAATTAATTTCAATAATCTTATAATTTTTGCAGATAAATGTAATATAATATAAAAATGCATGAATGCAAAGAAGAACACTGATTTGGCAAATATCCTCGTTAAACAACTTGCACTAATGGAGATATCGTTCTATTACAATAATGAAAGAAAACCGCTAGACATATGACCCACACCAAGACGACCTTTGTTCTTTTTCTGACTCTTCTTTGGCGTATTCCTGAAGTTCGATAGAATCTTGTGCTAGGAACTGGAGCCATTGGGCAATTCCTCGTACTTGAACTATCAAATTTATTGTCTCTTGTGCTTGCCCCTGAATATTCTAAATAGCATCTCGAAGTCGTTCCATCATCGGTATCTGATATTCTTAGATTGCCCCTTTTCGGCTTGCAACTTGGTCCTTGAGCTTATGAACCTCAGTTTCTCGTTCCTTGGATCTACCCTTCGGCCAATCTCTCTATTCTTCTCATCGTTGTTATGTACCAAATCTCCCATTAATCGAGCTTTTAATTTCAGACCATTTCCAAATCAGTGTTTTTCTTTATGATATGACAAGATAAAGATAAAGAAAACAAAAGAAAACAGGTTAGTAATGGACAAAAAAATAAATTAATCAAATAAAAAAGGAGCAAAACGAAGTAACCAACGGAAACCTAACCATATGAATTCTAGCTCACTATGGTTGTCCACATGGCTCTAATCGGGGTTGGCTTCTTAGATTCTCAAGCATGTGGGTTCGGTTCTAATCAAGGGTACCTGAACTTATCTTATTACCTACTAAGGCAACAAAAACCCCAATTTTGGCCCATTATAGGCTTGCGAATTGGATTCGATTCGAGAGAAAGCACGACCTAGTGACGTGGAGGGCTGCTCACGTGTCAAAAGACATAGATTCCGGAAGTGAATTACCGACCCGTGGAGGGCTACTCACGTGGGTATTTGGCAGTTCACTCCCACTCAAGGGACAAAGCTCGGGTATAGAGCTTGATGATCATGATGCAACACATGTCGGTGATTCCAACAAAAATCATCCCAAGCGGAATCGCCAGTTGTAGCGACATTTTTTTCTAAAAATCTAAAAATCGCTAAAAATGGATTCTTTTCTTTTTCTCTTTTTTGGAAATATAAAAATGGGGAATTATTTTTGTATTTTTTAAAATAAAAGACTTGGAGTCGCCACCAGCCACGAAGGTAGGCCGAACACCATAACACCAGAGATTCATTCAAAAACAGGTTCAGGAGTTGGTTACGCATGGGGAAGGATTAGTACCCCCATTGCGCCCGGAAATCGGTACCAAAATATATGTTGCTTTTAATTGATGGAAACTATCGAAATTTAAATTGAATTTAATTAAATGGTTCATGGTTGAAGACAAACTTTAATTAAACGGGCTTTGTTAAATTGGTGAGTTTGAATTGATTAAACATTTAATTAATAAGCGTGACGACACCTAGGACCATAGATTAAACCGACATCGAATAAGCCCAACTGCCGTGTTAATTTATGGTTCAAACTTCGTTCATCACCTTTATGAATGATGCAAGCAGTTAAGAATGATGTTATGACTTGTCCAAATTTTATCTCAAATTAAATTACCTTTATACTATAAGAATTAATTCGAATATTTGGTTAACATCCATTGAGCCAGGACTGTTACGATACAAATATCGGAATTAATAAATACATCTGTTTTATAATTTAAGCTAATTAATTAAAAATATATCCAATTAAAATAAAAGTCACATGAATGAAAATTAAAATGCATGACATAGAAAAGCATAAAATTAAACCCTAGGTCCACTACAGTTCTAACCTAAAAATGCCCAAATTATGAAAAATCCAATTAGTGATCTAATTATTAACTAGGTTAGTCTAATATTAACCCTAAATTAATTAAATCGTAAACCCTAATATCTTATTGATTATCTCGAACCATAATAATCGATTCGATTAATTTTAAACTAGTATCCCAATAAGCCAAGGATTCTATTTAAAACGAATCGAATTAATTAGTTATGATTTGAATTAGGTGATGTAAGTCAAATATTGATTTTACCCCTAAAAGCAATTAAGAGTTGTTCAACCTATTTAATGTATTTAACATTTACCCCAATGACCCAAGGGTAAATTTAAATGAATTAAATTGATTCGAACCTTAAATCTAACTAAAGGCTCTAAAAAACTAGTACTAAATTTAATTTAATTAATTTTAAAATTATGCTCCAATAAGCCGAGCGTATAATTCAAATTAATTAGATTAAATTAAACCCTAAACTAAACTAAAACCTAAATTTAATTTAATTTAATTAATTTAAAATTATGCCCCAATAAGCCGAGTACATAATTTAAATTAAACCCTAAACTAACTAAGGCCTCAACTAATCTTAAAACCTAAACTAAATTCGTTTTAATTAATTTAAACACATACCCCAATAAGCCAAGGGCATGTTTTAAATTAATTAAAACAATTTCCAAAAAGCTAAAATATCCTAAGAACATATACAAGCAAACACTAAAATAAACCACATCCAACAAACAAAATAAAACACCTAATACCAACAAATAAATTAAACAAAAATAAATATAAAATTTTTAAATAAATAAAGAACATCAACAAATCTCATCAATATTTGCATTAAATCATAAGAATGATTACACATAAGTAAACAAGGGAAGAAAATATCAAAACCCAAATATATGCTCGATCGATCAATCAACAGATCATTATTGTTGGGGTTAAAAAGCTTGATTTAAGGGTTGGTGATTCGAATGAATATGGGTTTTTTTGTTCGCATGGAGAGGTGGTGCGGGGTGAACTAATGGTTGATGCAGAAAAAAAATGGGTGAGGGTAAGTATGAAAGTTGCGGCAGTGGCCAGCTAGGGGGAATTGAAAAATGGGGCGGTGGCTAGTGGCAATTGAAAATGGCAGTGAATCAGTAGTGGCCTTTTGAGAAAATGAAATCAATCGGTGGGTATTTTTTAGGGGAATTCATGCACTGGTGAAAGAAATGGATTTCTTTTGGGTGTACATTGGCCGGGTGGTTTTAGGGTATATTATATATATATATATATTGTTGGGTTTCGTAAGAAATTAACTGATCTTATCAGGCATATAAACTCAGCGGAAAAATATCTTATGAAGAATTTCCAAAATCTCATGCTATCATATTAATGTACAAAGAGGAAATCAAACATTACCTTGATATTTAATTCAGGAATCCGGTTGAGTTGAGGCGCTGCTTTTCCTAAAGACGACCGCCCTCTACAAGTATCCACACGCGAATAGACGACGAACGACTATCAGAATACTAGTTCCAATCAAGATTTCGAAAATCTAGTTTTGTAGTTTGGTGGCTATTTTCGAAAATACCCACAAAATCCCTTGGCATACATACATATATATATATATGACTTGATTAGGGTTAAATTGAGTTTACTTATTATAATTTAATTAAAACTCTTTTAAATAAATTATAAAATAAATTCTTTTATCTGATAAGGAATTCAAGTTCAACCAAAATCTAGATGATGTGATTTATTTAATATTATTATTTATTTAAAATAAATAAATAATATATTTAAAAACGGATTCCTTATCCAATAAGGAATTTAAATCCAATCAAATCTAGATAATGAGATTATCTAATATTATTTTTAGGAAAAATAATAAAATAAATAAAATATTCTATCACAAGAATACGGATTTAACTTCTTTAAATCCGAATAAATAATCTCTCTCAATATAATTTAAAATAATCACATTATCTTAAATTTATTATTGGGAGTAATAACCACAACCATTCTTATCCATTCTTAGTGTGAGACCCTATAGGTTCGTTTAACGTTGGCAGTAGATAAAATCACATTTTATTCTACAAGTCATAAACAGCCTCTAGCAAGACATTATGACTACCCGAGTTAAATGAAAAACTCATAATCCGAGACAACCTTAATTCAGTTTATGTCATAATCCTTTTATCTCACGATATCTTGATAGAATATAAGGCATGAAAAATGTTAACCTTATATCGTTCCATCTTTAGTTACTCGATGCCCAATTGAACTGATTTTATATGCCTGATAAGATATCTCTCTTATGTTAACCTTATATCGTTCTATCAACTCATTTGAGCACGGCCATGCATTTCTCAGTCTCAATCATCGAGGGGCCCAAAGATATCTCTCTTATGTTAAAAGGGATAAATTCCATCTTAATTACTCACATCTCACTGCATGATTCCTTATTGTGTTCAAGCATAACATTTATAATCGTCTGATTAAAAACGATGTTTGACTATGTCAAAACATAATAGTTGTCATGTTGAGAACTGTAGCAATTTCAGGTCTAAGGATTTAATGTCACAACTGTTTGAAGATTAATATATAACTTTAATCCATGTATTAATCTCACGACGAGTCTATCCTAATATTTGTTCTCAACAAATATATATATGAATTTGATTTGAATCTCATTCACATATTCATCTTATGAATATCTATCAAACGTCATACTAATCTTATCTTATTATTGTTCCCACAATAATAACTAATTAGGGATATTTAGAATAATAATATTCAAGGATACAAAAGCATGCAAATTTATCATAACAATAAATTCAATAATCAAAATATCACGTCCATATAATAGGCCTTAGGGCACTATCGCTAACATATATATATCATATTTTTATCTTATAAAATATAACCAATGAGGTTCAAGACCTTACTCACTAAGTAGTTGTTCATCCAATAAGATGCAAACATCCATCCAACCAATTGGAGTAAAGCCTTAATGAGGAAGGAGTTGAGATTTTTATTTCTTTTTTGTATTTTTTACAATGGACAAATCATATATAATGGGCCATGTAATTTTGGGCTTAGGGTATAAGGTTTTGGGTATTAAGAATGGGATGTGGATTGATATTATTTTAATGCATTTTAATTTAAACCTGGACAAAATTTAGTGTCTACAATATCTCGCAGTCTCTTTGTGCTACACGATCTAACCATTAACCTACACCATTTACCAAGTGAATGCACACCCATGTTCACTCTAACAGCATTGCCCTTGTTCCAGTAGCAAGTAGATGGTCATATGCCCTTACTAGAGCTTCTCAATGATCTCCAATGGCCCTTGTAATAGCCAATCAAGTTGCACCTCATTCGTTTCTCCTTTACTCCCTTTGTAATGGAAGGGACTATTGATTAAGCACAAAAGCACCATATGATCTTTGGGCACAATTGGCCTGTACTATGTAGCTAAGTTCATTTTTCCCCATCTATTGGTATCTCCCACATTAGCCACGTGTTGGAAAAGTTCATCCTGCTTTCACGCCAGCAAAGTGTACCTGTATTAGCACCCCACAAACATCATAACAACATTGGTCTCGTGTTGTGAACTTCGAAAAGATGCCTCACTTGTGCCCTCTACATGTAACTTAGATTTCTGTAAGATACCAAACTCTTCCCCATATGCCTATGACATCTAGTCTAGAGATGGGCATTTCACCCGAACCCGACGGGTTCTGACTTGACCCTGCCCGATTGGGTCGGGTATTTTTGTAAAAAAAATCGGGTTCGGGTAGGGTTTAGGGTGAAAAAATCTGACCCGGGACTAATAGTGTAATTTTCCCTTAAAATTTTTAGGGATATTTGTAATAATATCCTCTCTTTATATAATTTTTTTTATAATTAGGTCCATAAAATTAAATTTTTATTTACAATTTAGTCCTTAAAATATTATTTTTTACAATTAAGTCTCCTAAAATTATTTTTTTACAGTTAGGTCCCTAAAAATTCAATTTTTTCTATAGGTCAGGTCGGGGTCGGGTTTAGAGCATTTATTTTTGGGTCGGGTCATGTCAGGTTTTTTAGAGAATGAGGTCGGGTCGGGTTCAGTTTTAGGGTTATTATTTTTGGGTCGGGTTCGGGTGGGACAAAAACTCGACCTATGCCCATCCCTAATCTAGTCGGTGAAGTGTTCTCATGCTCGATTAAGTCCTCTATATTCTTTTACGCAGGGATCCCCTTGGTTGACTCAAGGTTTCCAATTCACCCAACATATTGTCATGTTATCAGCCATAGGCACCCAACTCGAGGTATCCCCCTTATGACGTTTGCCGATGCTCATGTCAAATATTTAAAGTATGAATGTCTTCGGGCACTCCAATCAATCCCCTAACCTAACATAATCCTTGGCAAAATACCCATATTATCTTGTTGGCCTCTACAGACATGATCTTTTACAAATTGGTGTAATACTTGTGTCGGGTCCTTCTTCGTTGTATGAAGAAGACCTTTTTCTCTATCACATATGACCAGTGCGTTTGGACACCTACCAAACCTTTAAACCGTTGGGTTTTTTAATTAATTGCCCCCACATCCCTCAAGGAATTAGTTAAAATACATGCCTCCATAACACACACAAAGAGAAAACGGACCATGACATCGGTTAGTTCAATTTACATAATAATAAAATGAAATGCACCTTATAAGTTACCATGAGGCTCTCTAGTACGTCCCCCACTACAACTCACGCTTTATATTACCAACTCTAGAGGTGCTTTGTAAACTACTTGACCACCATATTTCTTTTTGGGTAACACTGATATATCCCTGGTAACCATGTTTTTGCTTCTAATTCTCTCGGTATATACATCTATTTCGACCTAAGCCAAGGCTTTATTAGCTCGCCCAACCAAGTAGCTTGTCTGTAGTAGCACATATCACCACTGCCCAAATTGGGAATTTCATAACACTTGGATGAGATCCTAATTGTACTGGAACTATCATCACACACATCTCGTGCTTCCATGTCCCGTATTCACTTTTGGCTCTACTTGTTCAAACAATCCTGAGGAGAGCTTTTCTCAGATACTCCCACATTACCAAGTTCTATTAGATTGCACACCCTCGTTATAACTTCTTGTGTGATCCATTCGGATTTGACAACTACCCCTTAAGTTGTATCACACATGTGTCTCTCACCCAAACGGCTTGTTTTACAAACAACATTCTGCCTTGCCATAGCCAACATCCCCAATAGAGGAAGGTTTTTGTGCCAAATAAGTTTTTTTCCAGCTATCCAGGATAAGACTGTAACACACTCCTTTTTACCTTAAGACCCAGTGGGTCTTGAGCAAATGGTCATTCTCGGACAATTTATCAGATATGGAAGCATTTTCCTTTGGTCTCCTTGATTTCATTTGTCAAGGTAACCAATTCTCCCTCGCGAACCCATGGTGTGTCCACTGCTAACATAGTCATCATCAACAGGAGGGAGCATACCAATAACTCGCCACTCTATTTTACTCTACTATGTTTTGAGGAGGCAACTCCTCCCAACATACTAAGGTCATCGCAATCCCCTGACCACTTTACTAGATAGTTCGAGATCATAGGAATCTTGTCCTACACCTTTAGACGATCATATTGTACCATAATACTCACACAATAAGCGAGCCTTATCATAATCCTTCAATTTTATCAATGAGCAAATCTATAGCCTTGAAGAACACGACTCCGCAACATTGGTCACCCAAACCAGCAACTGACCCAAGTTGTCTCTCACTCTCCTATCGAGGGTTATTCTGCGGACCCACGACTACACATTGTATCAATCTATATCAGCATGTACATACTTCTCTTTTTACCTATAGTTAAGCAACAACCAAGCACCACGATGCCAAGATAATAAAAAATGCCATTAATTTCCATCAATCAAGAAATTATCACTTTACCCTGGAAACAACAAATGCCAATATGTCAGAATAAAAAAATAAGCACATTTATGTTTTAGCCCGCACACGCCCTTGTGCAAGCAAGGCAAAACAATCATAAGTAAATAAATATTACCAATAGAGTGTAACTGCATAAAATAAACATCACTTTTACCGATAGCCATCATAGGGAATGATTTTCCTCTCGAGTGACAAGTAAGCATCTCCATATTGCCAGAATTCGTGCCACTGTGCTGCGAGAATACACACTTCATCATGTTCTACAGACAGCTATCAACGAGCCCTTAAAGCAACAAGAAATATTGCTTGTGCCATAAATCATGGATAGGCACTATTGTGCAAAGGTAAATCTCGCCCACTAAAGTTCTCGCGCTTCTTTACGCCTCAACTCGATCACCGTCTCGATCAGTCAAAAAAATTGCTACACCTGCAAAGAACAAATAAGCACCACTGTGCTCTAATTCACATGGGTCACTGCGCTAGGATAATTATCATGGTTAACGATGTAGACACTAAATTTTGTCTGAGTTTAAATTAAAAATGCTCGAAATAAAATCAATCCACATCACCCTTTTAATACCCAAAACCTTATATCCTAAGCCCAAAATTATATGGCACATTATATATTATTTTACATAGTACAAAAAATACAAAAAAATAATAAAAATCTCAACTCCTTCATCATTAAGGCTTTACTCCCATTGGTTGGATGGATGCTTGAATCCTATTGGATGAACAACTACTTAGTGAGTAAAGTCTTGAACCTCATTGGTTCAATTTTATAGGATAAAAAATAAATATAACATATATAATACCTACCCAAAACAAAAAAGGATTCATGACCCCAAAAAATTCCCAGCTCTCTCACGCCACAACCCCGATATTTCATTTTTTTCCCAAACAGCCGCATACCACTCCTCCTTTACCCATCCTCTATTCACATTTTTCACTCAAGCCGCAGCCCCAATTCATTTCCCCACCATCAACCATCCCATTAACCGAAGCCCCCAACCCTTCAACACTACACCATTCGAACCATAAAAAATCCTTGAATCAAGCTTTTCAACCCAACAACAACGATCCGTGGATTAATTGATCGAGCATATATTTGAGTTTTGATATTTTCTTCCATTGTTTAATTATGTGTAATCATTCTTATGATTTAATGAAAATGTAAAATTTGTTGATGATCATATTTATTTATTTAAGTTTTTTCTATGTGTTTTTGTCTAATTTATTTGTTTGTATTATGTGTTTTATTTTATTTGTTGAATGTGGTTTTAGTGTTTGCTTGTAGGTGTTCTTATGGTAGTTTAGGTTTCTAGAATTTGTTTTAATTAATTTAAAACATGCACTTGGCTTATTGTGATATGTGTTTAAATTAATTAAAATGAATTTAGTTTAGGTTTTTAAGTTGGTTGAGGCCTTAGTTAGTTTAGGCCCTTTAGGATTAGTTTAGAGTTTAAAATTTAATTTAATTAATTTAAACTATGCGCTCGTTTAATCGGGGCGTAGGTTTTAAATTAATTAAATTACATTTAGGTTAAGTTTAGAGCCTTATTAGACTATAGGTTCTAATCAATTTAATCCATTTAAATTCGCCCTTGGCTCATTGGGGTAAATGTTAAATGTATTAAGTTGATCAAATAATTCTTAGTTATTTTTAGGGGTAAAATTGGAATTCCATGTAGATCACCTAACTTAAAATCATGACTAATTAATTTGATTAATTTTAGATAGTTTCCTTGGCTCATTGGGATTCTAGTTTAAAATTAATCGAATTGATTATTATGGTTCAAGATAACCAATAAAATGATAGATTTTTTTTTAGTTTCGAGGATTTAGTTAATTTAGAGTTAATATTAGACTAACCTAGTTAATAATTAGATCACTAATTGAATTTTCATAATTTGGGCCTTTTTAGGTTAAGACTTTAGTGGGCATAGGGCTTTAATTTCAAGCTCTTCTTTGCCATGCATTTTAATTGCCATTCATATGACTTTAATATTTTAATGGATATGCATATGGTTAATCAATTTAAATCATAAAATGGAGATATTTATTAATTCCGATATTTGTGTCGTAACAGTCCTGACTCAATGGATGTTGACCAAATATTCGAATTAATTCTTATCGTCTAAAGGTAATTTAATTTGGGATAAAATTTGGACAAATCATCACATAATGTTTAAATGTTTGCATCATGCATAAAGGTGATGAACGAGGTTCGAACCATAAATTAACAGGGTAGTCGGGCTTATTCGATGTCGGTTTAATCTATAGTCCGAGGTATCGTCACTCTTATTAATTAAATGTTTTATTAATTCGAATTCACCAATTTGACCAAGCTCGTATAACTAAAGTTTAAATTCAATTACGAACCATTTAATTAAATTCAATTTAAATTTCGATAATTTCCATAAATGAAAAGCAACATATATTTTGGTACCGATTTTCGGGCATGATGGGGGTGCTAATCCTTCCCCACATGTAACCAACTCCTGAACCCACTTTTCGAATAAATCTCTGGTTTTATGGTGTCCGGCCTACCTTAGTGGCCGGTGGCGACTCCAAGTTTTACTGTTTTCCAAAACACTAATTTTTAAAGAATTCCCCGCTTTTCCAAATATTTTTTAAAAAGACGAAAGGAAACCTATTACTCATTTTTAGCGATCTCGATCGAAACTTTAAATTTTTGAATTTCAGAAAGGTCGCTACAAACGACAAGCACCGCGTGTGCACTGATTCCACGAAAATTACCTTACAAGCACCAACGTGCTATCACAAGATCAAGCACTGTGTATGCTTCGATCGCCATAATGGTTAATGACAGGCACCTCTATGCGCTGATTCCATTATGAAGTATCAAGTGCTTCTGCACCAAAATAGCCATAGTGGTTAACGACAAACTGTGTACTGATACCACTATGGCGAACTCGTACGCACCCTTGTGCAACAACTAACCAACAAGCACCTCTATGCTAAGAAAGGGTCACCATTATCCACCCTGCCTACTCCATTTACTGGAGCGCTTGGCATAGAATCCACAATCCAGCACCTTTGTGCTCAGACAAAGTCTCATTTTTTTTACCTACCATGATGATCTACCCTGCACACTCCACCTGTGGGAGCACTTGACGTGAGATCAACTGATCCACAAATAGTCTAACTCTTATTTCGCTACACATCCATCTGGCGTCACCACGCACCACAGTCATTGAATAAAGCTTCATAGGGTTCAAGTTGACACACGAGCACTATGGCATTTGGTTAAAAAAATATGCACCATTGTATCGAAAGTCACAACCAAACACCTCTATCATATGACTAAATTATCTCATCGTTATCTCATTTTGATACCACGTGTCACGGACATACCCCTTTTGGCTCGGTTGGCAAGCCATGTGACACTTGGAATGGGTGTTACCCAGACAAGTCAGCCTTTCTCATGCCTTTTTGTCCAAGGAGTTATCTCGGTCTAGCCTTCTCAGGTTCGTAATGCATTAGGGACTTTAGAGTATCGGATCCCACAAGGCCTAGCGAAAGCTACACTCTAACCTTCGTATTTTGGCCACGAACACGATATGGGGCCCTATGGCCCCAAGCCGTCCCTAGGTATTTCTTCCAAGGAGACGGTGCGCCAACCACTAGGCCCCACTGCCCGCATACCTATGCCCTATACGGGCGTAGGAGTAGGTCGCTTACACCAAGGAAGCTCGATCACTAGCCCAAATGAGGGGATGGTAGAGACCCAACACCAGACCACTTCCCCCTAAAGAGCTAAAGGAACTTACCAGGAGTGACGCTAGTAGATGTTGGAATGTACCAGACGGGACACTTTCTGGATATGGTCTTCATGAAGCATTTTGACTCCTGTCTCCTTCTTGGTAGACCATCGAAAACTGCTTATGCATCGATTAGGGTTACACCTACTTGGTCTACAATGGACTTGTCGAGGCTAGATAGTAGACTAACACGAGATAGCCTCGACACTTTGCACGAGGGATGACAAAAGAGAAGATTTGGGAAGTTGAAGTGAGAAATTTTATATGCCATGTAAAAACTTTAGTTGTTGTCATGCTTTGGCGGTTTTTTTTTTTTTTTTGAGTTGGTGTTTCATGCTTGCATTTGAAAGCTCCGTTTTACCCCTAAAGTTCTAAACTTTTCCCCTCCGTCTGTTTCCTTTTCGACCCAAAAACCTAACTTCTCTGAGCTTAAACCCTCACTCCCTGTCAAACCCATAGCAGTTTCTTTTGAATTAAGAAGGAAAAGATCAGACTTTGATACTTTTGGGCTCAAAATCCTAACTTCTCTCAGCTTAAACCCTCATTCCCTGTCAAACCCATATTGAAGAAGAAAAGAACAGCCTTTGATACTAGACACCAGTGCTACAGTATGGAATCATCACAAGCTTGGGGGGGGTTTACTAAGATGATGAAGATTTTAACGTTGAAGCGCCATCACCCCATTTCAACAGCATCTCCTTCGTCATGTCTCCTGCAAACACGCCATTTCAATAGCAATGGGAACGAAGATGAGGCACCTCAACGTATTCCCGGTAGGCCATTAAGGGGTCAAAGGCCTTTTAATCCTTATTTTCGAGGAACCAAAGGAACCAACTTTGATCGTAATGGTTCCTCGTTTCAGCTTGCTTCTGATCCTAAAAAGAAGAGAGAAGATTCTCAATCTGATGTGAATTTCCTGGAAAAATTTAAGCTTGGGATTGACAACAAGCGAGAAAAACTGCCCTCAGAATCGGAAGCAATGCATAGGAAAGAGCATGAAGAAAAGGTTTCCCGCCACAGGATGCTGATGAGATTTTCAAGAAAATGAAGGAAACGGGCCTTATTCCCAATGCTGTAGCAATGCTTGATGGTCTATGTAAAGATGGGCTAATCCAAGAAGCAATGAAACTTTTCGGGTTAATGAGGGAAAAGGGTACAATCCCTGAAGTTGTTGTATACACGGCTGTTGTCGAAGGCTTCTGCAAAGCACACAAGCTTGATGATGCAAAGAGAATTTTCCGGAAGATGCAATCGAAAGGTGTGGTTCCCAATGCCTTTAGTTATACTGTTTTGATTCAAGGACTGTATAAATGTAATCACTTGGATGATTCCATTGAGTTTTGTTCGGAGATGCTTGATGCCGGACATTCTCCGAATGTCACCACATTTGTGTGCTTGATTGAGGCGTTGTGTAAGGAGAAGGGCGTGGAAGAAGTAGAGAATGTTATTGGAACTTTAAAACAAAAGGGATTTTTGGTTAATGATAAAGCTGTTAGACAGTTTCTGGACAAGAAAGCACCTTTTTCACCTTTGGTTTGGGAAGCAATATTTGGGAAGAAAACATCTCAGAAAACATTCTCTCTCTCTTTTTTTTTTTTTATGTTATCTTCTTTTGTTAGGCTCCTGAAATTTGTAAGTCTCTTTGTCCTGCCCCTTTCTCTTGGTTTCCTGTTATTTGTTCACATCTACAATATGGAAGATTCTTAGAGTTTATGAATGGATGTTACTTCTTTTCTTTCTACAACTTCTTACGTTTGTATTTTGCTTCATGAAACTGTTGGTTGGTATGTTTTTCAACTGTTATCTGCATGATAGATCAAAGCAACTAGTAATGGTGCTATTGCAGACAAATGCTGGTATGTTGTGTCATAACTGTAGACATTGCAAGAAAAAACTAAAATCATATTAGACTATATGTAGCAAAATGATTTGATAAATGAGTTAGCCTTCAACTGTAAGAAGAGAAACAAAAGGAAGGGGAAACATGGAAATCACCATGTTTTATTTTTGGCTACTTTAGCATGTAGTAATGTTGACAAAGATATCACCAATCCACCAGTTCCAGGGATAAAAAAATGCAACCATGCAATTTGTCAGATTCATTTGATAAAAAAATCTACATGTAGATTTTTCTTTTAATATCAGCTGTTTCTGTGATAAGAATGCCCGAGTAAGGCCATTCACTTAGGAATTCTGTATATTGCTTAATGCAAACCATTGCGAATGGAGATATTAATTGTTATCCCTAACTTGTACCTGCATAAGCATCTATCACTGTTTTGCAATTTCTGTTAAGATGAATGTTGCTTTTCACAAGTTGCTGTTTCTGTTCTTTATATATTTCGGGGTTCCCAAGGTTTGATCCCTGACTACAGAAACTAATAGTCCAGCAGCACTCTACTAACAGAATCACATGGCTATTGGCCACAAAATCATGGTTTTTCTGGTCAAGCTTTCTATAGTCTTCAAATGGGCATTCCTCATTTTCATTCTTGATAATTTCAGATAAACAGATTTCTCATATTATTCCCCTTTTTTTTTGTTGCATAACATATAGCAATATCAAGAATGACTGCAATGTCACGGTAGCAGGAGCTATGGAAGATGGCTTAGCTATTAGCAGATCTAAAGAAAATGGCAAGAACTTTGTGGGGATTTGTGGTTGAATAGCTATTAGCTTAATGTTGTTTCCTTTAATTGATTCACATGTTTAACTATACAAGTTTTGAATATTATCAGATAGGAAGCAACTGCGTCATTTTTGATTGATGAATCATTGAATCATCCTTCCTTCATATTTGTTTCTAGTTTCTACCATTTTTGTGGGATAAATGTGGTAATTTCATTGAAGTGTATGGCTATGTACTGTCGTGTGTGAAGAGCAATGGAAAATTGCAATCATTTCCTCCGGAACGGCTTCCAACCGTCCCTCTACATATTTTAAAGCTTGAACTTACCAGTTTCTTCCTATGGTTTCCTTTGTTGAATAACCAGTCATGGCGAAAAATCCACTGCTGGCATACATTATAGGGCACTCTGGTTTGGTGGCATCAGATACAACAAAAGTTTGTTGCAGGTTTCTAAAGCATCCTTCATGATACATGCATAGGAGGGCTGAAACTAATCATCTTGGGCAAGAAGCTGAAGATGTTCTTAAAGTCTGGAAAATAGCCTACTTGCGACGAATTTTCGGATGAGATTCGGACATTTCTGGGTTGAGTTGTCTTATAACAGATTGACCATCATTCAGTTACCTTTCCATCGCATCTTGAAACGCATCAATCAGACATCGGGAACTCAAGATGCGTTCATTTTACCAAAGATTGTGCAACCAGAAAACTAGATACGAGTTTAATTATGAGATTTTGTAAATTCAGCCCAAAAGCTAATATATAAAACTTTTGGACGAATTAGACTTAGCTCAACTTAATTATTAACATTTAAATTATGTTTTTTATACTTTAGGAACTGACCACCCTTCTCTCAAGCCGTTAGATCAAGTCCAATTTAACGGACCAGATTTCTTTGTTTATTTCATTCATTCTTCGGTTAAAGCCACCTTCACATATAAAATGATGATGCTTTCTTCTTTGTTTGACAGATTTTATTGAATAAAAATTCTCTTGAGGTTATACTTGCAAGAAGTTATCTTGTGTTTTAGAAGCGATTCAATCTTCAAGTTCATTGAAATTTGTTGTTGATCTTCACACTCCGAGTTGTCTATCCAATTGAGGGTAGAAGAGTCGGTTAGAGTCATATCACGGGAGTTGTCTAGTCAATAGCGACTAAAAGAGTTCCGCAAGAGTTCCGCGGGACATCTATCAAACCATCACGCCATAGCCATCTTCAAGCCATTGACGCCATCTCCACCAAAATTCAAATTTGAAATTTTTAGATTTGTTTTTCTATACTTTAAACCTATCTATTTCATCTATTTTCTTTGATTTTGTTCTTCTAATCTATCTATTTCATCTATTTTCTTTGATTTTGTTCTTCTATTTTCAGAGAAATCAAAAAACGCTCAACTCTTTGTTTTTAAATCTCAAGAACAATCTTCAATCATTCTTAATCGAGGCTAACGTATAAGATTGCTTCCACATCCACACCAAACACTCCTATCACTTCAGCTCCTGTGACACCCTAGGAAAGGCTCCTCGGTCCAAGCTATAATTCCTTTCCTCAGATGTCCTTACTGAGTCCACTGCAAATTTATCTAACCACTTTTTGTTCCGATTTCCTTCTCCAATGGCCATTCCTCTACCAATCACTCAAAAACTACCTTCTCCAACATCTGACTTCACCGAAATACCCCATTCTGCAGTCCTTTCGACTATACTGGCTTCGGTTGAGGGCGGTCTATTTAATCCTTCCCTGCAGCTCTATCCCCATTCAAGCTTTCGATGGAGTGGTCATCAAAGCTTATGATCTTAGAATTGTTTAAGCCTGTCCTTCCAAAGCTAACCACTTGCCCATAGGCTCTTTCCTTGTAGCAGTAGTGACCTTCATAGCTGATCCTTAACGTTTTGAGTTCCTAATGATTCAAATAACTCGATCAATCTCCTTTGTTCCCTTCTTCTTGATAGAATATCTGATGACGAGGGACCAAAACACGATGCAGATGATCCCTGCAGCTCCATGGCCATTCCTTTCTCCATTTCTGACTTCTCTCCGGTGAATGCGGGTAAGGCTGAATGAATCAACCAAGCCAAAAATGATCATTAGTCAAAGTAACTTTTTGTGAAGCATATCCCGTGCAAAAATTCAATTCTAGAAAACTATATCCTATATGAATTCAACAGCAAGCGACAGAAACTTTACATAGAAATTTACCTAGTTTTAAATGAGTTCAAACTTGTAGAGCACTTTAATGACACACTGCTCTAAATTGTTTGACAAGCTCTTGTTATTTTATAGATTCATTCTAGTTTTTTAGTTTCTGGTTCTGGTTTCTACTGAATGTATAATAACAGCAGGATAATGCGTTCATATATAGCCTATAGGAGTTGCCAAGTTCCAATGGTCTTCAGATTTTTACATACGGCTACTTCGTACGGATAAATCAAGATTATTAAAGACTAAAATTAATGAATAGATATTATTTTTTAATCCCATTCGATAATTAAAAAAATCATAAAAATAGTCTATATAAAATTAAATTATTCCCTACCCACTCACTAACCACCTCAAACCTTTTATTTTCTTTTAATATTATCACTTTTGTTCTAAATTTATCTTCTTTTATAATTTTTATATGACGAGTAACTAGACTATATAGTTTTGCTTCTGATAAATTAATATTTTTATGCAATACTAAATTTTTGTTGATTTAATGATTTTGGAGATCAAATTCTTATGAGATTTTTAACACTTTGAGTGATTGACTAGTAGTAATTTTTAGAGTTGTTGATACTAATCCTTGATATAATTGTCTTTATAATCTTGAACATTTTAGAATTTAATATTTTTTTTAGAAATTGTCGGTTGTTGATGTTATTTGTGTTCATCTTATATTTTACGTAGTGCTTTTTTATAGCAACAAAAGATTTATATTTATTTGTGTTAAAAATATTATGAATAATTTATATCTATAATTTATTTGGGTTATATTTTGATACACAATCTGTTTAAATTATTTTTACGCAATCCTTCTTTAAATTCTAAATCGTAAAACTCTAAATTATAAACTCTAAACCCTAATCCCTAACCATAAATCTTAAATTTTAACCCTACAAACTGAACTCTTAAACTTTAAATCATAAATTAAATCTCTAGCCTTAAATTTGACAAACACACTTAAACTTTAGTTTGCACAAGTTGTGTAACAAAGTGTTTCTCAATTTATAATATATAAGCAAGAATTTTAAAAAACTTATGAACCAACTAGAATACCCTTCAATCTTCACTACATAACTAATTTGATATTTTAATTTTGTTAATAAATCAAAATAATTAATAATTTTAAAAAATAATCATAATTATTAGGCTTAACTGCTTAATGGGTAATTTTATCCTTATGATAAATCTCAAATCAATAATATTGTCACTCATTTTTAATTTAACCAATTTAGCCCCAAAACTTTTAAATTGTATCAATCTCACTCTATGACTATCGGTGGCTGACATGACTAGAGAATATACAGAGTGTCTAACATATAAGTAGTGACTGATGATAATAGTTCTATTAGTCAACGACAATCAATGAGATTAAGATAATTCAAAAATTTAAGAACAAAATTGATGAAATTAAAAAAAAATATAACATTGGTAATTTGAGATTAGCACATAGACATAATTATACTTCAAACCATTTCATTATCTACATTACTGTAGATAGCAATTCATACATGATTGAACTTGAATAATTAATTTCATTAGAAAATGTCCCACCACTTTTATGGTGGTTCTTATGGCGAAAGGGTTTTGTTGAGTTCCACCGATCGAAAGTAAGTAAATAAATAATAGTACACTTTTTTCTTTGAAAGCAATGGTTTTTTTCATTTAGTAAAAAATGGAAGTGGAAAGATAAGAACCAGAACCAGAACCCACGCAAGTGAGATGCAGAGCTTGAGACAGTCCCAAATCCTGTTGAAAAAGAGGCAGGCAAAGGCAACAAATATTTTACTCTCAAGTCTCAACCTACAAAACTCGGACCATTTCTTATATAAATATCTCTGCTCCACAATTTGTCCCCTTATTCCCCCATGTAGAAACTATCTCAGGAAATTAACCAACACTAGATTTATAAAATTTGCAGAATGTGGAGGCAATCAGGCAGAAGCAAACCGAATTTGTCTAACAGTAACAAACACGCTACGACCCAAACATACACATACCATTGGCATTTCCCTTCCCCTCTTCACTTCAAAGGAAGGCATCCTTCTCCAGCAACTTTAGTACCTCGTTCTGGTTGTTGAGCTTGGCAACGTCAATGGGAGTCTTGCCGTCCATGTTTTGGAGAGTGCTGCAGTCAATATGAAAGCAAACAGCCATTACTCACTCCTAAGAGGTCAGGTCACTATAGAATGTTAAACCAAAGGCACTTTAGTACTTACACAGCAGCTCCGTTTTCCAGTAAAAGGGCCACACATTCTTTCCTCCCATAACCAGCTGCGTAATGAAGAGCGGTATTCTTATTCTTGTCCAAAGCATCCACTTTGGCCCCAGCTTCAAGAAGGATTTGAGCGCATTTTACCTGAAATAAAACCAAAAGTGTATTTGGCTACTTGCTTTTACCCCATTGACAATAAACCTAATACTAGCTCAAGAAACCAATAATTTCATCTCGGACAAGGGCAAAGTCATGTAAACTGCTAGATTATATTATATCTACATTTTTTCTTGTATTTTTCGTGCATCGCCCTAATTTGGTAGAATAAATCTCTTAAAAGAAATAAATCTAACATTTATTAAAGGAAATGTAATGAATATGCCCACTAGATGGCAATACGTACCGTAAAAACAAGAAGTGAGCATTGCTTGGTAGCCAACAGATTCCATGATAAACTTATATCAGATAAAATAATAATAACTATAAGAAGAAGAAAAGCCTGATTGATCTGTTTCGGTCTTTTGGATATGTATTAGAGACAAAAATCCCAAGAAGAGATGCTACAAAAAAAAGGATGCTTTAACAACTGTGCTTATTTAGTTATGATGTAAGGAGAGAGTAAGCAATTAGAGATTTGTATTGTATACTTGTATCATTGATTAAAACCATCTGACTTACCACACAAACTTTATCCTTGCAAGATGAAACTACTTCATTTGTTAGGTAATGCAATAGTGTAGAGAGGGAGGGGGAGAGTGATTTGGAAATAAAATCATTATTACCTCGCCATAACCACAAGCAAAATGCAATGCGGTCCTTCCCTCTGAATCTTCTTCATCCTTGTCAGCACCCGAGGACAGTGCAGCTTTCAGACCCTAAGCCATGAACACGGTCAAAGCATTTTAGATTATATGTCAAAGGGGAAAACATATGTAGAAAACATTCATTCTACCATACCTCAACATCGCCAACACTAGCACAATTATGTACAATTGACTCATCCTCATTTCCAGCTTCGTCCTCTTCACCTGCCGCAGAGTTACCAGCAGAAGTGGTTGCATCTCCTGAAACAGCAAGACCCATTGCTTCACCCAACTTCTGCAGGACGTCTTTATCATTCCAATACCTAAACCATAAAACCTTTTCTTGATTAATTTACTGAAGAAATCATAGGATGCAAAATCGTACATCTAAAACAAGAAAATGTTATGCCCACAAGCTTATCATATTATGCTTTCCAATCTCCTAGTAATTTACCATTTTAATCCCTCACCTCATCATTGCTGCGGGACCACCAGTCTCTATTTCTTCTAAAATAGGTTTCAAGGATGGATCTTCTTTTATACGAGCCATCCTTTCCTCAATCTGGTCTTTTTGTTGAGGATTAGCCAAACTGTCAAACATGCTAGACATAGCTGGATCCTAAAGGGCAACAAAATTTTCATCTACCAGAAGTGATTCATGTAATTTAATATTAGGGAAAAATATGAGAAGGACAGATAATCCACTCAAAGTGGCAACTGAGCTCACATATACCTGCATTAATGCATTACCAAGGCGCTCAGCCATGGTCATAAACTGGGGATTCTGCATAACCTGTTGCATAGTTGTATAGTACTGCTGTGGATCAAACTGTGGCATGCTCTCTTCAGTTGCTGCCCCTTGAAATGTTTTAGTGAGCTGCTCTGCCATTTGATTAAATGAAGGATCTTTGGCTATCTGCTCAGCTAATTCCTTGATACTTGGATCCTAACAAACCAAGATGGTTAACATCCATAAGATATAAATTTGACTGCCAGGTCTCAGCAATTTTGTTCCTTGCTGAAACTGTAAATCAATGAGATCAACCATAAACCTTAGTATGCTCTATTACTGCAGCATTAGCAAGGACACATCCCAAACAACAATCGAATCAATAAGTTCACAATATTCCAAACAATAATTAAAACAAAAGCGATATGCTTACATTAAGAAGGCCGCTCATGGCAGAGAAATCAAACGGATTCGGCGGGGCAAACCCAGGAGCAGTACCTGCCGGTGCTGGTTGTGACCCCCCAGTGGAAGGCTCCGATTGTGAAGTTTTTTTATCAGTGGTGGATGTTTCAGGGTTTGAACTTTTGCTCTCTGTTTCCAAAGTCGATTACTCATCCAATAAATGCAATAGATATATAAAGAATAACCAATCTATCAATCTACTGACTTCCAAACCAAGTCACATATGGATTCATCAACACTAACCCCAAACAAATTGAAATTACTCAATCCCTAACACAATTGCTAGAGCTCAACTTATTTAAAAATGAAAAAGGAATAGGCAGCATTTTCGAATTGAAAACCAGATCAATTCGATACAAAAACTTAGTTGTGAAAAAAGTAATAATCAGAGTAACCTAAAAAAACAGTAAATTATGCGCCGATTAAGATATAAGCGTGAACAGCTCAGATAGATCTCATCTCAGAACAAATTCCAAATACCGATAAAGAAAGAAAAAGAAAGGGAAATCTGAGATTAAGCTCACCGGCAGCAGTGGTTTCCTTCTTCAAATTGGAAGCCATGGTGGAATAGCTGAAAACAACATAAAGTTTTAGAAATGAGTAATTTAAAAAGGAGAAAACAAATGATCAGAAACCAGAATGAAACATCGATGACGACGATGATGGCCATTTTTCTATAATATATTTGAGATGAAAAATGGAAAAGATAAATAGAGAGAATGGAAAACCTTTCTTCCTTTTGTTTCTGACAAGTAAGGCACACTGGGAGCAGGAGGATAGGAAGCTGAGAACCAAGGGCTTAGGAATTTATAAAGCAACTGAAATAACAACTAATTAGTGTATATTCAATTTTTTATATTTTGAATGTGTTACTTAATATAAATTTCAATTATTAATAATTTGATTTTTCACTGTTTTTAACATTTTCATATATTTATATCATGTTTGTTTTGTCCTATAATATAATTGAATTATGCTATTCAGCGTAAAATAAGTGTTGGGTGCAATAGCAAGACATATTATAATTAATAGGTAAAAATAATTATACCAAAAAGAAATTTTTATATTATATGCAAATTACTAATTTATTTTCAATAATCTAATCTGATTATTTTTAGTCCATATATTCTTTTAATTTTAAAATCTAGCTATTAAATTTGTTAGGTGAAGTTTTATTATTAATTTATTAGTTTGTCGGCACAGACAAATTTAATTTTACGGTGCAGTCTGAAAGATTGTTGGTTACACTCACCACTCATACTTTAATCCTTAAGCGTGTAGGTAGATAGAGACAAAAAGTTTTGTTTTTCGTTTTTTTCTTTAGTGTTTCATTTTATTTTTGTCGTTGCATCTCACTATACATGTATTTTGTTGGTATGATATTTTGTTTTTTAATTTTTTAAAAGTTAGTTTTGCTTTATTTTGTTATTTTTTTGGCTAAATTTTCATTTTGTTTGGAATGTTTTTCTATTTTAGTTTCTAATAAATTTATTCGGCATATTATTCAAAAAATATATAAAATTAAGATAAGCTTCACCAGAGGTCCTTTTGTTTTCGGCTTGTTCTGTTTTGATCACCAATTTTTAAAAAATCTTGTTCAAGTCACTTACGTTATTGATTCGTTCAGTTTTGCCCACTGAGTTGTTAACCCGTTAACTTAATGACGTGATATATTAGTAAAAAATTAATTTTAATTTTGACCTCTGTACTTTTAATTTTTTAATTTTTTCACCTTCTTCCAAGAAAACACAACAAGCCCCTCTTCTTCCAACCACACTTTTCTAACAAAAATCCTAACCCCCTTCATCCATAGCTGTCGCCGCCACCCCTTCATTCATAACCATAGTCAACGTTGCTGCAGATCTTGTTTTCTAACAAAACCCAGAAAACATTCATAAGAGTCCTGAGTTATTTTCATTCTTTCTTCTAATGGTTTTTTAAATCTGAAATCATGTTTCTCTAACAAAATTTAGAAAACATTCCTGCACAGCTTAGATTAACTTAAGCTATTTCAACAATTTAAACTCGACTTATTGTTGTAGTAATTGAAATCTTTCATTCATTTGAATTACAAATATATTAATATGTCTAGTTGAATTTTGAGTTTCTAGCTCCAACATTTTCCCTACTTCTCAACTTAGACTAAGATTGGTTTATTCCGAGAGTCAGTCATGTTTCTTCATTAACTCTGTGTTTGAAGGGGTTAGAGTGAGATTTTAGAGTTGGTTTTGATTTGAAATGTTGTTTTTTGGTTTTGGATTGAGTGTTCATCATCTACTCAATACCTTGGTTTCCATTCCCATTGCTATGAGGGTAGATGTAAAACTTTTTGTTTTTATCGAAAGATTGAGTTTTCAAATGAAAGGTAAAGATCGATCCTCATGGGTGGTGACAATGTTAATGATGGCTATGAATAAAGGAGCGGCGGCGACTAATGGTGGTTGAAAACAGCGACAATTATGGATTAAGAGATTAGGGTTAGCAAAGTTTTGTTGGGGAAGATGGTTTTTTTGTGTGTGCTTTTGTGAAAAGGGTGAAAAAATGAAATTTTAAAAGTTTTTGGGTCAAAATTAAAAATTAACCCTTTTAGTAACGTGTAACGCCATCAAGTTAACGACCCAACGACTAAAATAAAACGAAACGATAATGTAAGTGACTTGAATAAGCTTTTTTTAAAATTGGTGACCAAAACGGAACATGCCAAAAACAAAGGACCACCGGTAAAGTTTACCCATAAATTATTAGTTGCTATACTATAAATAAGTTGTGGATTTAATCACCGTTCTCTAGTTTGATCATTTTAAGTTTCAAAATCTAATGGCTACTGTTTGAGTTGAAATTGAAATTTTAAAATTTCAAAAAAATATAAGAAATATAATAAAAAATCAAATTTGAATATATGAATTAAATTCAAAACTTGCATACAATGCATGGATTAATAGCACAATTTAACCTGATTTTTATTGTACGGTGGGCTAGACCATCTTCTGTTTGATTCTTTATGCCTTTATAAATAGGCTAGATTTCAATTTATGACCCAGTGTTTTAAATGGGCCAATGGCAAAACTCCCCAACTTTTGAACCCACCTCTTACAGTTTAAGTTATTCATAAAACTTGAGTCACCCATATTATATTTGGGTTAAATCTCCCATTTAGCCCCCAATGTTGTACCCGTTTCTCACTTTAGCACCTAAAGAACATTTTTCATGAACTTTTTTTGATGTTAAACAAAAACTAATCTCGTCGAGTCAGATAGGATCACAAAAACAGCAAAACTCTTCCATCAAGTTTGTCGCATGAAGTTGTCAATCATTATTACAGTTATTCTATTGACTAATATAGAATCCTTTGTCCAAATTCAATCCCCGCCCCTCTCTAAATACTCAATTGATTGAACCAAAGTAATAAGCATATACAAGATTCCATTACATCCTGGGTAAATGACATACCGTTGCTATATTCCTTGTATCATTTGGTCTATTAGCAAGTTATATTATAAATGTAGGAAGTGTGAAATTATAAAATTTTAAGGGTGTAAAATTATATTGTCAATAAAAAATATAAATAAAATATCTAAATTATAAGAGAGTTTAAAATTTTTAGGGGTACGACTGCCACCTTCAACACCCTACGATCCATCCATGTCGGACAAACCACTCGACTCATGAGTATGGCTACTTAAGAGTTAAAAGGATATTTGATTCTTATATCATGTTCAAGATTGCTTTAAAAAAATACATTGTTCATTTGAAAGTACTTTACTGTTTCAATCGACTAACACAATATTTTTCTTTGATTTATATTATTTTTCTTGAATTAAAAGCCAACAAAAGTTTAAAAAATATATATTCAAAATAAAATTGTTGAATCAGACATGATGGTTGCCGATTACCGATTGTAACGGAAGACATTTGTTGCGCATTTCAGTAGCCAAAATGGTTTAATTTAGGCCGAGTTTGCCATTATCGTGGGCAAACGTCCGTTGGTTACAACGGTCGTTTGGGTAAAAATTAAGAAATTCATTTGTGAAAGAAACGAACGTTCATACGTTAATTTAGGTGAAAAAATAAGTGTTCAGGTCAAACCTAAAGTTGTTTGCTAACTAAATCACAGCTACAACGAATGTTCATGATCACGACTGCAACAAAAAAAACAAAACCTTTGACATGAAGGGATTGAGTAGCCTTGGAAGAAGTGCAAAGGATTATGGTGAGCAAAACTCGACCCGACTCGAAAAAATTGATTTTTTTTCAGTTTCGAGTTATTTGAGTCGAGTTATTCGAGTCAAATCGAATAACTCGAAAAAATTTCAATTTCGAGTCGAGTTCAAATTTTCAAATTTCAAGTTATTCGATTTTTCGAATAACTCGAAAATATCCCATAGGCTAATTGCACATTTAACCACTGTAATTTTATTTTTAGTTTTATTTCAGTCATGTCTTCTCTTTTTCTGTTTTTTTACTTTTGCCTTTTAATTTTCTTTTCTTTACAATTTGGTCACTTTCTAGATTCGTTTTTTATTTTATTTAATGCACTTTTTATTTGTATCTTTTATATTATGTTATTTATTTTATGTTTTTAATTTTTGTATTTAAATTATCGCTTTTAATTTTTCGCATTTAAATTTCTACAATTTAATTTACGTATTTTATTTTGTTCATCCAGATCCGCTTCCAAAATTTTAATTTATGCATTTTATTTCCGTTAATCCAGTCCTTTCCGGATATTTTAATTTACGCATTTATCTTCCCTAAATATTTTCAAAATGTATTTGAAACAAAAAAATCCGCCATAAAAAAACCCTTATACCTCAAAATTTTAGTTATTACAACGGTGCGTTTTAAATTTATCAAATATTTCCTAAACCCTAAGCTGAAAATGTATTTTGGGGCACTCTTTTCCTCCTTCCGCTATCTTTGGTCTTGCTTTGGCCTTACCTAGATAAGGAGGTTTTTAACGAGGCCGTAATTTAATGAAATGACTCGAACTTATATGTATGTAGATCTTATATTATTAGAGAAAGTCATTTAAATTTGAATCAAAACATACTATAATATTATAAATAGTTACAATTAAGATTTGTACATAAACTCTAAAATTCGACTCGACTCAACTCACTAAACTCGACTATAATCGAAAAAATTTCAAATTAAGTTTAAGTTGTAAAATTAGACTCGTCAACTCGAATAACTCGAAATTTTTTTACTCAACTCGATTCGCTCAAACGCTCCCCCACAAAGGATAGGAGGACGGTCCTCGTTCCCATACTTGCTTTTGATCACGGATATCTCCCTCTCATTCCTTGACTCTTTATGCTACACCTTTCCCTGATCACCTTTTATTCATTTCTAACTATTCTGGCAACCTTGAGTTTTTCTTGTTTTAAAAAGGTTTTATTATAAAGGGTAAATTACATAAATGGTCATCGAACTTTTAGGGTAGATTTATTTTAGTTACCGTACTTTTAAAATATTTGATAAGGTCACCCAACTTTTAGTTCGATTTCAATAAAGTCACTGAATTTTTAGGGCAGATTCATTTTGGTCACCGTACTTTTAAAATATTCGATAAGGTCACCAAACTTTTAGTTCAATTTCAATATAGTCACCGAACTTTTAGTTCACTTTCAATATGGTCCCTCCCGTTACCTTCCGTTAAAAGATGACGTTAGTTTTCGTTTTCCTCAATAAAAAAATGGAGAAACTACACCAATCATCACTCGACATTCTTCTCACTCCTATTTTGGTCACTAGAGTTAAAAAAATTCAATTTAATAACTTAACTTTCAAATTGTTCATATTTTGGCCACTATCAAATGACATGTTTATACAAATAGAAAAAATTCAACTAATCCTTAAAAGATTTATTTTGATTAATTGGTAAATTTAGTTTATTCAATTCTCAATCTTACATTGTATTAATTAAATCAGATAATCAATTAACTATTTAACTAAAAGATTTGATTCTGGAAATGATTTTTTACTTTGTTTATTAAAATATCAAATATGATAATATGGTAAATTTAATAATTTTTCGGTTGTGATAAAAGTGTAAAAATAACTAGAAAGTCAAAAATTGAAAGTTCACACCTATTAATTCTACCAGAGCAAAAACTTAAAAAAAATCAAAAGGTATCAAAATCATTAGACTATAAGATATTGTAATGCATAAAATTTAGAAATATTATATTTATACTAGATCATATCAGTTAATCAATTTCGCTTAAAACTATGAACAGTAATTGAATTGAAATAATTTATTTTAAGAATTTGTACCAAAATCAATTTCAATTAATCCTTAAAAATTATTTTGGTTAATCAATCTTATATTGTACCAATTAAATCGGATAATCGATTGACCTGTTAATTGAAATATTTGATTCGAGTAATAATTTTTTTACTTTGCTTATTAAAATATCAAATATGGTAATATGGTAAATTTAAAAAGCAAAGTAAAAAAATCATTACCCGGATTTTTTTAAGGACTAATTGAATTTTTCTATTTGTATAACCATGTCATTTAAAAGTGACCAAAATATGAACGACTCGAAAGTTAAGTTATTAAATTGATTTTTTTAACTCTAGTGACCAAAATAGGAGTGAGATTAATGTTGAGTGATGATTGGTGTAGTTTACCCATTTTTATTAAGGAAAACAAAAACTAACCTCATCTGTTAACGGAAGGTAACATGAGGGACCATATTGAAAGCGAACTAAAAGTTCGGTGACTATATTGAAATTGAACTAAAAGTTGGATGACATTATCGAATATTTTAAAAGTATGGTGACCAAAATGAATACACCCTAAAAGTTCGGTGACTATATTGAAATCAAACTAAAAGTTGGATGTCTTATCGAATATTTTAAAAGTACATTGACCAAAATGAATCTGCCCTAAAAGTTCGGTGACCATTTATGTAGTTTACCCTATTATAAAACATGTGTTCAAACTATATTTCCTTTTTGATCAAAATATCTATTTAAAATTTATACCGTTATTATTTTATACGTCTAACCATTAAAAAAATTATTATCAAACGTGACACAAAATTTGGTTTTATTTTTTTTATAAAAACTTTTAATTTTTTATAAGAAAACGCTTAAATCCCGTAAATTCTCAAAAATTTTAAATCTCTCCTTCGATCACCATTTCAATCACAATCGATCATTTAATTCTTCGTCAGGCCTCCACAATTGTTAAGCTCACTTTTATGTGGTCGAAAATTGACAAACGAACAATCGATTGCACTATTGAGTCTGTCCACGAATGGCTAATAATTACGAAAAAATGACAGTTTAATTTCTGACTAACAACTAGAGGGTGAGAAATATCGAGTGATGGTGTACTTGACGCTTGAATGATGAGTAGTGAATAACCCACGGGGTGGGAGATGTCAGACTGTAAGGAGATTATATTTGAGTTTTTTTAAGAAATTAAAATTAATTATTTTAAAAAAACAAATAAAATAAAAATTAGACCATGTGCAACATTTTAATTGGATAACATATTTTTAACGATCGTTAACAGTTAAATACCGAAAATAACAATTGTATGAACGTTAAACATCTATTTTAACCATCAACAAGTGTTTGGTGCATTGGTAAGGCATATGCACTCCTAAGGTGAGGACGCGAGCAATGGCACAGTCAGAATTTCATATAGTGGAGTCAGAGTGGAGTATGAGGTAAGAAAGATTTACATACTACCACAATAAGTATTATTGACCTCATACCCCAAACAAATTAAGTTGAGTCAAATTTAATATATTTCTATAAAAAAAATTATATTAGCTCGTTGAAAATTCACACCCCAACAAATCAAGGGGTCAATTGCACCTCTTAATTTCTATAATACCTCCGCCCACATATGCAAGTTTAAAATTTGGAGACGAAGTTGTTAGAAAAGATAACCTCATACCTCGGATATAGACCATAAAATAAACATACATATTAAAAAAAACATCTATTAATTAACAAAAAAAAACTTTGAATACCTATATATATAATTTAGACTTTTTCCCAAATAAACCTTAAAAAAGACAGCTAAATTGCATCACAAATCAAAGACTCATAAGATTGCCTAGGGACTCCCGCGGACAAGCGCCAAGTGCCAAATTCATCAATCATCGCCCTCCCTTGGATTATCATTTTTCATTTTATCCCGAGGAAAAACTACCAGTTTAAATAATATTTATTCGTTACTGTTTGTAATATATTCATATATTTTTATTTTATTAATACTATTTCTATATAGTATTTAGATTTAGTTTAGCATAGATTATGAAAATTGCGATGGATAAATGATTTTAAAAAATTGAGTTTAAAAATTTAATGTTTAATATTGCAGTCAAAAAATATTGTTAAAAAAATAAAATATTTATTTTAGATATGTTGTCAAAAAGTATTCTTAAAAAATGTAAAAGTTAAATTTAAGAATTATAAGGATTAAATTTGTCATTTTAAATCCAAACGGGATTTTTAACTTCAAAAATTAAAAAATATAACTTTTAAATTTGGGTCAATATTCACTTTTCAAAAATAAATTTTATATCAAAATTTAAGTATTTTTTATTGATTATTAGATAGAGAAGTGATTTTCAACTCTCAAAACTCAATAAAAAACGGGCCCATGCCATTGTTAACTTTTTCCCTATTTTTTTTTTGTTCAACTCTAACCATAATTATAACGTTTTTTCCTCCATCAATTTTCTTTTTGTATTATATACATGTATTTTTATTCGTTTTATAATTTAAGAATAATCTTATTCAAATAAAGATAAAGTATTTTTATTTTACAATCACATGAATAAAATTAAATGAAAATTAATCAATCATATTCAACCAATAATCTAAAGTTATTTGAAAACATCCATGTCATCATTTTAATGACGATAAATAACAAAATTATTAATTTGGAGTTAAAGTCGGGCCATTAAGTTCCAAATTTCAGCATAACTAAAACTATAATTAAACCCAGGGTGGAGGGATGTATTAGTTGTGCTTCCCAAAGTTTTTTTTTTTTTGTATAATAATATTTTAGGTCATTTTTAGTTTAAATACTAATTAAGTATAGTTTTTGTCTCTTTCGATTTTTAAATTTAAAAGAACCCAACAAGTGTCCTAGTGAAAAAGCGGATGATATACATCCTATGAGACACGGGTTCAAATCGCTTTGTCTACAAAGTGTATCTGTATGAACATATACTACCTTTTAATCACCTTTAGACTATGAACTCTTGCCCCTCTTAATGTTTGATCATAATTCCGTATATGATTAAGCCCGTTTATATTATTATACACAAGTCATAACCGAGGTTGCCATTGTCCACTAGACGTGTGATTCACTCATCAACCACGGAACACATCGAACATTCACAACTGCTGGTTGTCTGACTCCGTTGGCAACTTCCATTAACTTGACTGTAATGATGGAAGGATCCTAATGTCCACATTCTTATGCTTGATGATTTTCTTGTCACTGCTGAATGCGACCTCCCTTTTTTTAATTATTTTCTTGAAGATAAGACCCTACCCCATAGTTGGCAGGTCTTTGAAGCTTCACTTTCCCCTTCAATTACACCAAAAACATGCTTAAAACTGGCACTGCACACTAACTATATATATATGCTCAATCTGTAGCTGCAGATACTGCACTTTGCCTGAGCCTAGTGGATAGCAAACGCAAGATATTAAAGTAAGTTGTTGCTGTCACGGGGTTTGTCTTTACTGGTATATTTTAGCATTATTTGTGTTTTTGATCTCCACATGTGTTGCTTTCCAGTTGATATGGCTCCTTCATCGTCGCCGGCTGGATGTTTTCTGGTTTTCTTGGGGATGTTCGGTTCTATGTTTACGTTGTCTGGGTTGCTGCCGGTCAGCTCTGCTACCGAGATCGGTGCTCAAGCGGGTTCGGGTAGGATTAGAAGGACTTTGATGGATAATGGCCTTGGTTTAACTCCTCAAATGGGGTTAGTATACATCTTTATCTGATCTCATTTGTTTATAAATTTACTTTTAAAGCATAGCTTACTGTTACATTTGAATGCTGTTTTATGAGCAGGTGGAACAGTTGGAACCATTTCCATTGCGATATTAATGAGACATTGATCAAGGAAACTGGTAATTACATCTTCGACTTCCACGAATTTACATCGTCTCGAGTACTCGTGTTTGATGTATATCCGAACACGATACGGAGATATGATCTTTCAAAAACCCTTCTATACATGGAAAATCTTGCAAAAAATTACTCATTGAATCGCTCTGTGCTGCAGCTGATGCAGTGGTCTCAACTGGTCTAGCTGCTGTCGGTTACACCTATATAAATCTAGGTGATGAATTATGATTTAAACAATTTCTTGCATTGGATTATTGCATTCTTAATCTGGAATAACGTTTGATTTTGCTTCACCACGATTGAGATTGATATTCGGTCGAATTGATCAGATGATTGTTGGGGAGAACTCAACAGAGATTCTCAGGTAACATGTTTCTTAACTTTCTGTTTGGTTCTCGAGAGATCAAAAGGTTTCAGTGGCTAAAACGTACTGTGTTTACTTCATCAGGGGAATTTGGTTGCTAAAGCGTCAGCATTTCCCTCAGGAATCAAGGCACTTGCAGATTATGTTCATAGCAAAGGGCTTAAGCTTGGAATTTACTCAGATGCAGGGTATTTTTTTTGGCTTAATTTCAAAATAAGTGCTCAAACTATACTGTTTTCTTCTTTTAGGTGCTTAAACTCTTTTTGCCATTTTTAGGTGCCCAAACTATCATTTTTTTTTTGCCAAAGTAGGTACCTCAGTTGATCTTAGAAGAGGGAAAATTGATAGTTTGGACACCTAAAAGGGAAAAAAAGTTTAGACACCTAAAAGGAAAAAATATAATAGTTTGGGGACTTATTTTGATATTAAATGTTTTCTTCCTTTTTACGAGTGAAATGGTCTAATTATAGTTTTAGTCCATCTACTATGCTGAAATTTGAAATTTATATAGGCTTAACCGTCAAATAAGTGCTCAACTATACCATTTTTTCCAGTTAGATGCCCAAACTATTTTTTGAGCCAAATAGGTGCCTAACGTTTCATTCCGTGACCCATTTAAAGTTTGACCGTGATGGATGTTAATTTTGTTCTGTTATCCAATCAAAATCGAACACGTGGTGAATCATTCGAATGAACCATTCAACGATTTCGACGTTTCGCACAACGTCGATCAATTTTTAGCGACGAGATGATGGGGTAAATGATCGTGATGGTCCGACGAAGGATGTAATGGGCGACGGCGTGGCAATAGGCGGCGAAAGCAAGTCAATCAAAATTTGGATTTTGAGGTGTTAGGGATTTCAAATTTTGGGGCTATTTTGTGAAAGTTTAAGTTATTATGTTTTATTAATTTTTATTTATTTTAAATATAATTTCAAAATTTTAAGAAGATGACACGTGTTAAATAACGGTAAAAATTAACGGACAATAACGATAAGGCACCTATTTGAGTAACATTGAAAACGTTAGGTATTTATTTGGCCCGAAATTAAACTTAGACACCTAACTAAAAAAACTAGTATAGTTTGAGCACTTATTTAACTGTTAAGCCGTTTGTATACTTAGAGTTGACAGGTCCAAGTTAATAACATCTGCATAGTTATTGGCGTTAAAATGATTATGTGTTTTTTTTTTTCATTATTATTCCCTAACACAATTCAATCATATTTAACCAAAAACAATTTACATATTTGTTAAATGTCTCCTTTTTTTCTTTAGAAAAATCACGTTGTCACTTTAACGACACGAAACCGATTGTGTTGTCAAATTGACATGTTAAAATTATAAAAGTAAAGGATACTGCCGACTAAAATAGAAGGATTAAATCTTTAATTTTGAATTCCCTGGAAACTCAGAGGAGTGTTTAATGAAGCATTTGTGCTGTCAGGACTCAAACTTGTAGGCAGACCATGCCTGGGTCCCTAGGACATGAAGAACAAGATGCAAAAACCTTCGCCTCATGGGTATGCATGATTCTGTTTGCTCCTTTTCTTCTCACAACAAATGTTAATACTTTAATTTTAAACCGATAACATCGGTTATAGATTCAAGCGCGCTTAAACACGTAATAGCCTTCCACCCAAGAATTTGAGAGAATTAGTGTTCAAACTTCACAGCATTCTGATTAAGCTTTCGAATCTGACATGTAAAACATGTACGTATCTACTACATGGGCAACTTGTATAATTTGATGATAGGGAGTGGATTACTTGAAGTATGAAAACTGCGCAAACACTGGCGTAAGCCCAAAGGAAAGGTAAAGCTTGTTCTTACATGATGAAACCAGGCTTGTATTTATCAACTTGTGTACTCAATCATTTGTTATTATGGTAGGTACCCAAAGATGAGTCAAGCTTTACTCGACTCAGGGAGGGCCATATTCTTCTCTTTATGTGAATGGTTAGTTGATCTTCTTAAACAAATCAATGGTGATTACATGTTATAACATTTTTATATATATATATATATATATATATATATAAAATACAGGGGACAAGAAGATCCTGCAACTTGGGCACCTAGCATAGGAAATAGTTGGAGAACCACCAGAGACATTCAAGATAACTGGGATAAGTATGCTTAATGTGATTATAAGGTAATATCTGTTCATATTTATTTTTTTTAACCTTTTGATAAGGTGCACACACACCACACATGAACCTGGATCTCTTACAATAAATATCATCTTTTCCATTGCGGCTACTCATTGAGTTCATTTTACTGTTTTTTTTTTCGCTTCTTTTTATCTATACGTTAGGTGTTTAACATGGATTTATGTCCGAATATGCACCTTAGCATGACAGGAATCGCGGATCAAAACGACCAATGGGCTTCGTATGCTCGACCTGGAGCTTGGAATGGTACGAATAAATAAACTATGAATACAAGAAGCTACAAAAAGAAATCTCAATATATATATATAATCCTTTTTTGTGCATCAGATCCCGACAACATTTGAATTGCTAACCAATAAAGAGGTTATTGATGTGAATCAAGGTAAAAAAAATGTGTCTAATTCTGTAATTGCAATGAAGCTTAAAACAAAGGTAGAAAAGGTTTAACTTTCAAGTCTTTAAACTTGACAGATAATCTTGGCGTTCAGGGTAAAAAAGTGAAGAAAGATGGAGATCTTGAGGTAAATCTCATCCACATTTGTATAAAATTTCATGTATTGCTTCACAACTTTCCCACATTTATTTCTGGATTAAATTAAAATTTAAGCATAATAAAGGGATGGAAACTAGAATTTGACCTTTTTCCACAATGAATCGCTGATTGTAGGTATGGGCTGGGCCTTTGGTTAACAATAGGGTAGCCGTGGTGTTATGGAACAGAGGATCTTCATCTGCAAACATCACTGCTTATTGGCCCGATATTGGCCTTAAACCATCAACGGTTGTCGATGCTCGAGATTTGTGGGCGGTGAGCTTTCCTATCTATAGCATTTACAATTCCTTTCGCTTCGATTTAATTTAATATAATTTTTTAGACAAATTTTAAATCTAATCTTAATCTTACTTAGAGAGGAGGGAAAAGGGACTATAGGGAAAAGAAAAAGAGTACTTTTAGTGAGTTTAGAACCTATGAGGATCATGACTTAAAGGAATATGAGGGTAAAAATGAGCAGTTTAGTTAACCGGTTAAATGTACTTGCTCAATTTAATATAATTTTATCTTTTATTCTTTTAATGCGTTTAAATTGATAATATCGTAACGATTGTTATCATTAAAATGATGATGTGAACTTTTAAAAGCCAATTATTTATTTTTAGTTAGAAGAATAATGTCTTAGTTTTTTTATTCTTCTTTATATAAAGAAAACCTAAACATTCGACTGTGATATAAATTTATTATTAGTTGAATAATGTTGGCTAAGTTCTTTTTCAGACTTGACTGTAAGTAAATTACAATAAAAATAAAAGGTACTTAAATTATAATAATGTATGCTGTTTTCAATTTGAATTTATCTAAATCTCAAATTCTAACATCGTAAAAAGAGGATAATTAGAACTTTAAAATTTTTGTACTTAAAGGTCATATAAACATTGCTATTAGAGATTGCAAGGGATATATTAGATTCAAATCTACACATATTCTAATAAGTAATCATTATCGGATTAGAAATTTGATTTGTGAATAAAGTAAACTAGAGTGAGAGAGTCACTTTATAAATTTGTGTAGTATTCGATTCGTATTAGTTAATCAATAGATTGAATAATGATGATTACTTGAATTCATTTTACTTTTGCAAATAACAAATTTATATTTGCAACCTGCTTTCCATTTAGCATAAACTGGATTATGATATGAATGAAGATATGCCTAATGATACTAAATTTTAATGAAGATAAGAAAGAGATTTTGATTTTAAAGCATGTTTGTATATTCAAATTTTATAGTAAAAAATTATAAATATCTAAACTATTTCTAATTGTCATAAGTTAAATGACTACTGAAGATCTAAATGCTTCCATTTATTACTGATACATTCGTAATTACGATCAACACAACGTTTTTTATAATATATTTTAGATATTGCTTTTCATCTTTGGGTTTGTTTGTCTGTTCTAAACTTGGTGAATTGAACAGCATTCTTCAGAGAGGGCGGATCAAGATCAGATTTCAGCAGACGTGGATTCTCATGCTTGTAAAATGTACACTTTGGAACCCCATACCAACAATTCAGCATTTAGCAGGAATTGATAGTTTGGAAGGGAGAGTGAGTGAAATGGTTACTTATGTATCCTGGTCTTTATATCTTTTTTGTTTTATGAAAAACTTACTAAGCTAAAAGAATATCAATAGATTTGAATGGAAATCAAACATTATACATGAATTTGATCTATTGGGAGATTCCTCTATAGTTATGTTCTTTAAGGTCGGTTTGATATTACTTTGGAAAGTGTCGTGGAAAAAATATGTTAGAAAAATAATTTTAGATTAGTTGGTTTTAAATTTTGACATTATTGTCAAAATGTGATTTTAAACAGATAAAATGTCTATTGTATACATTATTTATGAAAATATAAAAGAATTAATAGTGTAGATGAGGGCAAATGAGTAATTTTGTTACAAAATATTTTTCTTAAAAGTTAAAAACTAGAAATTATAACTTTTGGAAAACGATTTTCAACCCCAATTGAGATTTATTTTGACCTGAAAAATTACTTGTTCTGCATTATTTTTAGTTTAGAAAATATTTTCGACTAATATTAATGAATAAAGTTTCTTGTTTGTATAAATACTTGTCTTAATATTGAGTTTCCCAACTAAAAGAAGTATAAGTGATATTTGTATAATGTATTCATAGTTATTAAACTTGATTTTTTTTAAAATAATAGTTAAAGTTAAGTTCAAACTATCAAGCTAGTCGAAGTATAATATTTTAATATATTATTCGAGTAATTCACATGCTTAATTGAACTTTTTAATTAATATTGAAAAACTTTAATTCAAACTCAAACACTTTAAGCTCTCCAGGAATATCCCTGTGGAACCAAGTCTCTGTGTAGTGTTCTTCTTCTGCTGAATCTATCTGGTTCTGCAATTTTAAGGCTGGTAGCCCAAAAACCCCCCAAGGTGTTATTTTACGTAAATTTTATTAAAAGATAAAAAATTTAAAATATAATGAGAATTTACGATTTAGCTAAATAAATTTGATTAAATGTATTCTTAAAAACACGTAAACTAACGTCTATAGATCATACACACATGATCATACAAAAAATGTGAAAACTTTAACTTAAGAGACTCAAAATAAAAAATATAAACATCACAAAAGTTTGACGATTAAAGATAAAAATTAACAACCAACAACATTAAAAAATAGATATTACAATATTAAAGTAAGTTGACAACACGATTATTTTAAAATAAATATTATATACTTAAGTAATTTTATATACACATAATCAAAATGTTAAAAAAATGAACATATATCGACTTATAATTATACTAAGAATATAAATGTCTTGTAGCTCAAAAGATTAAAATCTATGGGTTTCCTATATTTTCGAATTCATTTGGATTTATTCCTAAATTTCAGTCAAAAATGCTTGCGTTAAGGAATAAGGATAAGACTTGAAAATGCATCATTTTCTATTTTTATTTATTTATTTATTTTATTTCCCATCCTAATAAGAAAGTAATAATAATATTTAATTATTCTCTCTGTCTCACCAATTTTATATAGTATTAGCTTTTAAAAAGTCAAAATTTTTTAATTTTAACACAATTATTTTAAATATTTAAATTAATTAAATTTTATAAAAAATACATTTTTAAATCACTTTATACAAAATTTTTAAAATATATATTTTTTATATTTGTATCGATATTTTTTTTTCAGTGAGACGAAAATAATATATTTCTTTTAAAGGAGCAAAGCAATCATATGGTGTTTGAGTAAAATATACATAAATAAAAAAGAAAAAAAAAAGGTCGGTTCATATTTCTTTGACCAAAAATTAAGTAGAAAGAGACCAAAGAGGCAAATCTGGTTTCTTTTTTCCTCCTTGAGTGTCAATCAACGAATCCGCTTTACCCACACCTAACTCATTCCGGCAGAATTCAGGGTTCTCCTTTTTCAGGTGAGTTTCCATTTTCATTCCAATCCCCAAGTCATCTCCTTTAACCCATTCGTCTCTCCCAATTTCGATTACAAGTTTTTCTTTTTTGAAACTGAAATTTTGAAAATCGTGAGCTTGATCTGACTGATTGATGCTAAGGATCGCGCTTGGGGGAGATCACCGATCGTAATTCGAATTCCGATCGTCATCAGAAGAATAAGTTTTAAAAAAAGAATTTATGTTTTGTATGTCTTCATCTATTTTATTTCTACTCCGTGGTTGTGGAATTTGGCGGTGGCAATTACGGAGCAGAAGCGGCTGAACGGATATGCAGCACAGTGGGAGCTTGTCGAGTAGTAATAGTTCATCAGTGAGAGTGCCGCCGTTGTCTCCGCAGTCATCGAGGCGGCTGAGCTTGTGCTCGCAAATAGCGACCCACACTTCCTCGATTGTGTTCCCGGAGAAACGTACTAAGAAGCCCAAAGCTTTCTCCAAAGGCAGCGAAGGCCCTATCACGGATAATCAAACTGATAAATCCAAAAGGGAAGACCATCGAGTCGATATTGGTGGAGGGGATGAAAAATCTGATTTGCTTGGCTATGCAGTTTACTCAGGGAAGCTTATTTTGGATAAGAGAAAGACTGTCCCAAGTAATAATAATTTCTCCGATGTAGAGCAGGATTCTTCTTCTGATATAGGCAACCAAGAAGCTGTTGCTGCTAAACTCACTAGCAAGGCATTGGTTTGGGGTTCACATGTATTATCTCTTGATGATATCATCTCGGTAAACATTTAATCTCTGATATAGATCACTCCAATGGATAGGATTTATTTTTGGGTTTTAGTTTGCTGTCAGTTTGTTCAGTATCTTTATCTTGACAGGTATCCTACAATGTTGGTGTTAGACATTTCACTTTGCACTCTTACCCTCTCAAAAAGGGTGCTTGTGGCTTTTCCTGTTTTATTAAACCGAAGAGAAGCCGGAAGGATTTTCGTTTCTTGACTTCTAGTGTAGAAGAGGCAGTCCAATGGGTTGGTGGGTTTGCTGATCTACATTGTTACATCAATTGTTTGCCTCACCCTTTAGCTTCTTCTGAATTGTTTCCAGTGGATACACCTCCGGAGCTCGTGTTCAGATGCAAGAATCCACCAAAAATGCTTGTGATATTGAATCCAAGGTCAGGTCGGGGTCGTTCTACTAAAGTTTTCCATGGAATTGTGGAACCAATATTTAAGGTGTGCTGTATCTTTTCCCTTATCAGTTTGTGTAGATTCTACTTCTGATTGTTCCACATTATTTATGGATTTGATACATTGGAATAGGATGTCCTTAATCATATTTGCTGTTGTTAGTTTGTAGTTCTCTTCCCGTTCACCTAATCCACCCATAAAATGAATGAAGTCCATATTATGTACTTTTCTCTTAGGTGAACTTGTATTGATTTTTCTATGTATCTTATGAATCTGCGATTTAAGTTCTTATTATTACATTTCTCTGGATAATAATCTTTTGTTTTGGGCTTTAGTTATTTTTCTAGAAATTCTTGCTACTTTCACTTGGTATATGCCTTTTTCCTTTTCTCCTGTTATTCTTGTATAATTGTCAAGAATAAATTATTTTGATTTTGGTGTGCTGTATTGAATTTTCATGTTGTATATGCAAACTGTGACAGCTTGCTGGATTTAAATTGGAGGTAGTCAAAACTACGTCTGCCAGCCATGCTAAAAAGCTGGCATCTACTGTTGATATCAGCACATGCCCTGATGGTAGTACTACCTGAATATTTAATTACTTGTTCTAGTTTTGCTTATGTTTTTAACGATTGTCATGATCATCTTATTCTTTAACATGAATCTAAACCACTATACTTCCTTTCAGGAATAATATGTGTTGGTGGTGATGGGATCATCAATGAGGTTAGATATGTCAACTTTGGTTAAATTCTGATTCTTGTTTCCTCTTTATTTATTTATTTTCTAGATTATCTTTCAGTCAATTTTTGTTAAGGACGCAATAAAAAACTAGGCACTAGGACCCTTATATCGTCCAAGGTGCAAGAAAAGCACTTTCCTGAGTGAAATAAGGTGCATATAAATATTGAACATTTAATAAATTCAAATGATTGTTCTGTGTATCAATTTCTTAATCTATTTCAAAGACTGATCACCATAACTAAAAGTCATCATCGTCAAACAAACTTTATGCCCCTTCACTTTAATGTTTGCCTGGATAATTACCACTACACCATGCTCTTTTCATTGTCATTTTCCTCTTCAAAAGTTGACGGTGAATTAAAAGACTTTTTAACTTTGAACTGTATCTTGCTTGCATTCAAGTATAATTCGTTCAAAGACCTGCAGTACTTTACCATCATCGGATTTTTGCTCTCCATTGTAGGGGGCGGGTGAGGATTTTATGGTACTGGAAGCATCGGTTTAGAATGTAAAGCTTCCTTATTCTTTGGGTGTTGAGTTTTATTAGGTATTCTGCTGGTGTTTCTGTTTTTATCATTAAGTTACTTGATTTTCATAAATGTGTAGGTTCTAAATGGTCTGCTCAGTAGAGACAATCAGAAAGAAGGAATTTCTATACCTATTGGAATTATACCGGCAGGGTCTGATAATTCATTGGCTTGGACTGTTCTTGGAGTTAGAGATCCGGACTCTGCTGCGATTTCTATTGTGAAGGTAATGCTACTTGGTATTCAAGACGGAGATTTGCTTGCGTGCTGGTTTTTCTGTTACCAACTCCAGAGATTTATTTGTAGTGTTTTTCAAAACCCTTTTTATCTATGCATCTGAAATTGATTAACACCCAAACAAGTTATGAAAACCTCAAATTTCTTCTTATAGTTGTATCAAGTTCCAACTTGCCTTTTTGTTTCCTTACAATTGAGCTCTTGTTGGTTTCAGGGAGGTCTAATTGCTATAGACGTTTTTGCTGTTGAGTGGATTCAGACTGGTGTTATTCGCTTTGGGATGATCGTATCTTATTATGGTTTTGTCAGTGACGGTATGTATTGGTGATCCTGGTTAACACAATAGAATTCGGTTGGTTTCTATATCCGGTCAACCTCTGTTCTCTTGAAATGCGTTCTATGTACGTTTTGATGCTTCAATCTAGCATACCTTGGCATCTCAAGTTGTACCTGAATAACACTTGCTATGATGCCTGAATTTTGAGTGTGAGTTAACACCTACTGACTATGATCATTTAGAAAGATTTGAGCATTCATTCTCATATATGTGGCACTGATGTACATGGCTTTTAGAAGGGTGACTTATTTTCCTTTTCATCTTTTTCTCATTCCTTGGGTTCAGAAAAAAGCTATTTCTGTACTTCATCCTTCACTCTTTTCCCATTGTCATAAGTTTGTGCCCATGTTTGAAATCAAGTCAGAACTTCTCCTAGACTAGCCAACTTTGCGACTTTTGTTTGAACCTTTTGGTTTTAAGTTGCGTAAGGCACATTAGATTCAAGGAAGGCATATATGTAGAATGTTTGAATGAAGAAAACCTTTTATTGTATCCTAATGTGGGAATGATAAACTGTATGTTTGTATCTTTTTCTCATGTTTTGCAGTCTTAGAACTTTCTGAGAAATATCAGAGGCGATTTGGTCCACTGCGATATTTTGTTGCGGGGTTCCTAAAGTTATTGTGTTTGCCAACCTACAACTATGAAGTGGAGTACCTTCCAGCAGCAAAAGAGGATCGAGAATGTAAAATCTCTACTGATAGGGAGGCAGTCGACATGTCAGATCTGTATACCGACATTATGAGGAGGTCAAACACAGATGGCATTCCCAGAGCCTCTAGTTTATCTAGGATTGATTCAATAATGACTCCTGGCCGAGTGTCCATGGGTGAGATGGACACATGTAGTAGCACTCATGCCAGCACTGAACCATCTGAATATGTGCGTGGCCTTGATCCAAAGACTAAACGGTTGTCATTTGGGAGAAGCAATGTAACAGCTGAGCCTCAAGTTATTCACCCGCAGTTACAACTTTCAACAACTCCAAACTGGCCAAGGACCAGATCGAAATCTAGGACTGATGAAGGATGGAGTGGATTGACGGCAGCACCTGATCCTTCTAGATGTTCTTGGGGGTAATGCTGCAACAAATGATAGAGAGGATATATCTTCGACATTGTCCGATCCAGGTCCAATTTGGGATGCTGAACCAAAATGGGAGACTGAAGCTATTTGGGATAATGAAAATCCAATTGAGTTACCAGGGCCACAAAATGATGTTGAGTCAGGAATAAATAAGGAAGTTGCCCCAAGATTCGAAGATAAATGGATTGTAACTAAGGGACCATTTCTTGGCATCCTTGTGTGCAACCATGCATGCAGAACGGTGCAGAGTTCTCAGGTGGTGGCTCCAAAAGCTGAACATGATGACAACACCATGGATATGCTCTTAGTTCATGGGAGTGGGCGGCTTCGGTTGATCAGATTTTTCTTGCTTCTACAGATGGGTAAACACCTTTCACTGCCATATGTTGAATATGTCAAGGTAAACACCTTTATTCCACGAACAATCTTATATTTCAAATGTTTCAACTTGGTCATTGCACCCATAAAAGTTCATCCAAGTTGAAGATTATTGATGCAACTGGTTTAAACATGTGTTTGTTGGTGCTCTTACATAGGGAAAGCTACCCCATCCTCTCCAATTCGTTTAAGGACATTAATAGGTGTTTTATAGACTATTAATCCAACAGTTAGATCAGTGAATACTGGGCCCTGTATACATAAATATCTGCAGATGATTTCAACCATCTAACTGTGGCTTCTATTACAAATAACAGGTAAAATCAGTTAAAATTAAGGCTGGGAAACACACGCACAACGGTTGTGGCATCGATGGTGAGTTTTTTCCCCTCAATGGAGAAGTGGTGTCGTCATTGCTTCCAGAACAGTGCAGATTAATCGGTCGATTCCCTGGCCATCGTGCATGATGACCAAAAGACATGTTTTCTCTTGTCATATCTAGGATGCAAATGCTTTCTTCTAGGCTCGCAGCTCGGGAGCGTGCGGAGTATCCATGTGCCATTACATACAATGAGGGTTTCTGTAAATCACTTTTTGTTGGGTTTTTGTATCTGGTGTTTGTTTATTTGCTTCTTTTAACTCCATGGTAAATACGTTTTTCTGTTGTTTGTTTTCTGTAGGAGTTTTTCAATGTATTGGGAATTCACTCTTAAATACCATTCGTTTGCTAATTTTTAATGGATAGTGAATCCAACATTTTATATGAAACTAGACCTGTCAATTCTTCATCAAAGAGAACACCTGATTTAATCGGTTGCAAACAAAATTCAATCCAATTTGATTTTACCAAATTAAAATCATGGTCAAATCCTCGAATTTCACTTTCAATTTGAAAAATGGAATATTTGAAAAATGAAAACCCGTGGTTGAAAGTCGAGAGATTTGCTATTAATCTTAACTTTTCTATATTAGTGAATCGTTCTTCTCAGCTACAGATTTGGCTTTTAACCAAATTGTAATGTGTCTAATTTTCTTAATTTTTATTTTTTAAAATATAAAACTAGTTGGCGTACTAAAATGAGACGCTAGGTCCTTTTAAGCAAGGTTGGGAGTTTGAACAATAACATTGTGAACGAAGAAAAATGAATGGAGGGATTATTGAACAAACTCCAATGGAACATTGAAAATATAATGGATGAAAAAGATCAATGAAAGAAACAAAAAATGATTACGAAATTTCTATAGAAATAAAAAAAAAAAGAGAAAAGAAAATGGATTATCAAAAATGTAGGCGAAAAAGAGTTTTGGGCTAGTGCCCCCTTAGGGGTTTTTATAGCCCATAAGTAATAATTGTAACAACTCAAATTTCGAGTTAATGAATCAGGTCTCGGACTCGAATATTGGACTCTTTATTGAGAGTCTAAATTAAAAATAATTAATTTGGACCTTGGGACAAAAAGAAAAAAAAGTGGTGTTGGGCTTTTATTTAAAATGGTTATTATCTTTTTTGAGAAGGGTTTAAATTTTAAAATATTAGAGAAAAGAGATAAAGTGTGTGGTAGGCGAAAAAAGGGGAGCATATTTGATTTGATTGGGGAGAGAGAAATAGAAAGATAGGAGAGAAAAGAGGGAGAAAACTTTGAATTTCGATCTTTCGTTGTTTAAGCCTCCGTTTGTGACACCGCTGACATTGTTGGAAAGAGCTCGTCGAGACGAGTTAGTTGGTGGTCATTTAACTGCCGTCGCCATCGCCGTTCGCAGCGATGAGGAGAAACAAGTTATGGGTTGTTGAGTTGAGGTGGTTCTGATGGTCAAAATCAGATTTTGAGGCCACCAGCGTGCTCTTCGGCGTTAGGACAGCGGGGTTGGAGCTCGCTGCCGTCGTCCGACCACTAGAGGACCCTTCACTTGCCTCCACGTGACACCGCCGAGGGTGGACGTGCATCTGCCATGCGGGTGCACCATGCCGCGGTACACTGCGCCACACTGGATTAGGTACCTGGGTGCACATACTCTCTGCCGCACCAGATCATCGCTTGCGGGTACACCCTAGTTGCTGTGTACTACGCCGCACCGGATCACTAGACCTGTTGACTAGGCCATCAGCAGTTGACTGGTGTTGACCGACCATTGATTTTTTTTAAGGGCCATACTCAAGGTTTCTCGACGTTCTGAGTTTGTTGGCGTAGTTTATTTTGCCAAATTCAAAATTGATAAGTTGTTTTTACGCGTTTGACCTTGTGATTTGAATAGGGGATGCATGAAATTAATGTATTTTCGTATTCGTTTTTATATGAGTATTATTCGGGATTGGGTATCGGACCAAGTGGAGTATCGAGATGCTCGGATGAGGATTTATCGCTAGTGCTTGATGTTAGTACACCTCGAACTCCTATTGCTTCATGAGCATCATAAATGTGATTACTTTGCGTGTTAGTATATGCAAAATTGGTAGACGATGAATAAGCATGTGTTGAGACCGATATTGCGAGACTTGGTAAATATTGAGATGCCTGATGAGCTTGAGAATATTCGAGACTATTATGAGCTTTAGAGACCGTGTAGGGCCGTTTGAATATTCATATAATTATCTAATTGGTTGATTACATATTGTGTTGCTTGAGTGCTTAAAATATGAATTGACATGTTCGATGAAGATTATACTAGGTGGACTGATAATTGATAATATTCGAATAAAGGATCATGAAACTAGTGATTAATATTAATTAGTTAAATGTGTTATTAAACAAACCCTAATAACTTTCATAAACTTTAGGGATCGAGTAAGCATTGTAAGACTGTAATTTAAAGTAATGGTGAGAACCTGTGAATAGGCTATCGGTACGAGCTTTAGCCAGATCTTGTGAACCAAAATAGGGAGTTGTCTGCAGATGAAGATAAAAAATTTAGGCTAAACAAAAAATTTCAGAGTTTTGTGAACCAATTTTGGGGGCTTGTCTCAGCCCATAAAGGGTCTTTTTAAGCTTGCACACTAAGGGTGACCCATCACTGCCATATTGTACAAAGCCTTCAGGCTGCTTCATATACACATCCTCAAGAAGATCGCCTTTCAAGAACGCGTTGTTGACATCCACTTGATGAATTTGTCACTTGTTGGTGACTGCCAATAAAAGGAATATATTGACAGTGAAAAACTTGATGACAGGATTAAACGGTTCAGCAAAATCATAACTAGGGATTTGAATATACCCCTTAGCCATTAGTCTTGCTTTAAATCTTTTAATTGTGCCATCCGAATTCAACTTGATCCTAAATAAACACTTTGAGCCAATGGCTTTACGTTTTGAAGGTAAAGGAACCAAATCCTAGGTTCCATTGTTGATTAGGGCATTATATTTTGAATGCACTGCATCTTTTCACTGTGGACTATCCAGGATTTGTTGAACATTGTCAGGTGTAAAGTGAGCCTCTGTATTATAAATTTTTAGCTTGAAAATTCTTGTTTTACTCCTAGTGATCATTCTGTACTTGTTGACAGAAATAATAGTTATCTCTGATGTTTGTGAAATAGAAAGAGCAACTTCTTCTATAATGGGAACAACATTAGCTTGTTCTTCTGGAATAATATAATGATGTGGAACTTCATAGTCAGCACCAATTGTTGTGCGCCTATTAGTGAACTCTAAGTGGAAACTCTCATTAGATCTTTGAGCCATATGAGGTGATCCACTAAAATCTATAGCAAGAACAGTAGGACTGTGCTGAGGAGTAATCACCAATGATGAAGAATTTACAATATCAAGAGGCATTGACTGATCAGACTCAGATGTAGCAGTTGAAAGAGGTTGTGTTTCTTCTAATTGACCAGCTAAAGATGTGGTAGGAACATGTAAAGTTGACTGATCATCAACAAGAGAAAACTCGGCAAAAGTGTAAACTAGAGGAGAAAAAGCAACATTTTTTCAGCTGCAACAAAAAAAATCTGTTCATTAAATCTCACATGCCTGGAAATATAAACTTTGTCATTATTTTCCATGCATTGGTAGCCATGACGCTTAGGAGAGTATCATAAAAATACACATACTTTAGACCGAAACTCAAACTTGTGCCTATTATAGTCTCGAAGACATGGGAAACATTATGATCCAAAAACTCAAAGAACTTATGATTTGGTTTCTTCCCATATAGCTTCTCATAAGGAGATAAACCATTTAGAGCACTAAAAGGCATCATATTGATTAAATAAATAGTATATTGAACAGCAAAAGATCAGTAGCGCAACGAGACTGAAGCATAAGCAGGTAAAGTAAGGACAGTATCAATAATGTGTCTATGCTTACATTTTATAACACCATTTTGATCAGATGTATGAGGACATGTAACCCTATGTTGAATACCCAGTTTAGCTAATTCAAGAAGTAAAGAAATAAATTCATCCCCACTATCAGTTTGAAGAACATTAATATTAGTGTTAAACTGATTTTTAACTAGGGCAAGAGATAGATTAAAAGCAGCCAACACATCAGATTTATTTTTCAGTAAAAGAATCCAGCAATTTCTGGTATACATGTCAACAAATAAAATATAATACTTCCATCCAGCAGATCTAATAGGAGCAGGACCCTAAACATCAGCCTCTACAAGTACAAAGGGCTTATTATAAACTGTAGTAGAATCTAAAAAAAACATGCTATTTTTGCCTAATTGACAAGTAGGACATTTGACTCCTTTATCTATAACTATATTCATATTTAACACAGTACTAACAATACTATAAGATGCATGGCCTAGATGTTGATGCCACAACCAGTAGGTAGCTTGAACATTGCTAACAGTAGATGTAGAAGGAACAGAAACAACATTGAAAAAGGAATTGTGTTGAGGAGCAGTAGAGAAACCACTAAAACAGTACAAACCATCATCCAGCTTTTCTTGTAGCAGAATAGTACCATTCACTTCATCCTTGACACATAAAGTAAATCTAGACACATAAAGTAAGTTCATGGTAATCTTAGGTACACACAACAAATTCTCAATATACAAAGAACGAGATGTAGTAGGTATAGTTGTTCGTTTAATATGAGAAATATGTACAGTAGAATCATCACCCAGAAAGACCTTACCAGTGCCTGTGTAAGTCTGCCCTTGTTAAGTAAAATATTGGTTATGAGTGACATGGTGAGTGGCACCTAAATTCAGAAACCGCTTGTCATCAGTAGTGAAAATACTTTTGGCAATGAGAGAGTTTACCTGAATCGTGTCATTGGTTGCCTCAAGAGTGGTTTCAGTGATCCTAGTACTAACAAATGGATCATAGCAGTGTTCAGCATCATCAGCTGCATAGTGACACATATTAGCTTGCATGTCATCAGATTCATTTGTCTGCTGAGAATAGATTCTTTTGAAGTTTTGATCGAATCCATACCAACATCGATCAACAAAGTGGCTTATCTTGCCACATAACTGACATTGAGGCCTAGAATGTCCTTTGTATCTTCCACCTTATTGTTGCGATCCTCTTGATATGTTATTATTGTATTGTGGCTCAAAGTTCCCCTTGGATGTATTATTTGTGCATTGCATCTTATCATTACAATAATTTGTCATGTTAATGTCGACTGAGACTCTTATATGATCAAGAAATCTTGTCTCTGCATCATGAAGAATAGATGTAACTGATCCAAGCGTGTATGACTCACGGATAACAGTAAGAGTAGCTACAAATGGCTCGTATTCTACTGATAGTCCATTTAGGATAGTGACGATTTGTTCAACCTCTGCAACTGGGCTCCTACTAGAGGCTAAAAAATAACAGATTTCTTCAATCTGTGTTATATACTCACGTATTGACAGCGGTCCTTTCTTCAGAGCTCTCAATCTGCAATGGAGCTTTATCTTCTTCGTTGTAGAGAATTTAAAATAGAGTTTTAAGATTGAGGACCAAATTGAGGCTGACGTTTCTGCTCGCACGAGTTGTGGAAGTATGCTAGGGCTCATAGTTGACAGAAACCACGACGTCAAGGCATTGTCTTCTTTCTTGAATCGTCAATAAGCAGGATTCAGAGTCAATTGCCCTAAAAAAATCAAAAATAACCTTCGGAGGAACAAGAGTATCCTTATCCAGATAATACTCCAACTCATATCCCCTTATCATTAGAATCGTTTGCCGCTTCTATAACAAAAAATTGTATTCATCTAAGCGAACACTTGTTTGTTTACAAACAATGCATCCTAAGGATTGAAATTGATCTGCGTCGTTCCTTCCTCATCTGACTGTAAATTGGCAATTGCTCTGGTAACCTCCATTAATCATGAATGCTAGGACACAATCGACGAACAAAAAAGGAGGAGGAAATGAAAAATAGACGAAATGAAGCAAAAATATTGGACAATCAACACACCTTCTAGCTCTGATACCATATTGAACAAACTTCAATGGTTAACAATAAAAATCATAATGGATGAAGAAGATCAGTGAAAGAGACGAACTAAGAAACGGTTAAAAAAATTTCTACAGAAGAAAGGAGGACGAGTTATCAGAAATGTAGGCTCAAAAGAATTGTCTCGGGCCAGTGCCCCCTTAGAGATTTTTTATAGCCTATAAGTTTGGACTGATAACGGCTGAGAATAACTGCATAGGCCTACCTCTATACTTCAATAAGGATCGCCCCATAATCTTAGACCCGAGCTTGGTTTTTACTAATAAAAATCGTTGTAGACCATAAAGCAACAGCATGAGCAATGTTCCATAAACAAAGGGAAAAGAGTCGGAAGCAAGGGTGACAACTTCATTACTCTCAGATATGCTAACCGTAACCGTTACTTGCAGACACCCATCAACCAATCACAAGGATGGAGCAATAAAAGGGAGTTCTTAGGAATGTTGCAAAAGCCATCTACCATACAAGGGGTGAAGGGGAACAACCTACACAAACAAACTAGAAAAGCAAACATGTTCTATAAAAATCTAATGTAAAGTGGTTTTCACTTTTCAAATTTAAGGAGGTTCATGCAGTTTGCGGATATATATAGATACCAAATAGCCCTGTAGATCTGAGGATAGATTTGAAATTAAATTTGGGATTTTAAAATTCAACTTAAAAATAATTAAAAATTAAGTTGAGAGAATTTTGAGCTACTTGATTCAAGAAACTAAATCAGGAAATGCAATCGTGCCTTTTGCAATAGTCTTGAGTCTCTTTATAGAGGACTGTGTCCTGTTTTACAATGTTTTTTTCTCTCCATTATTCTACAATAATTGAAAATGATAAATTACAAGTGGAAGACAGAATCTCTATTATTACAATGTCTGTCTTCATTGGTTGTCCTCTGTCTTCATACGTAGATAAATTTTTTCTTCTTTTAGTGATTTTTGAATGACATAAAACAAAGCATGCGGTCATTATTTTTTGAATGACATAAAACTATGTTTGTAACTATGATTTTTGAATGACATAAAATAAAGTATTTTGTTGTAGTCATTTTCGCTTCCTTGCGTCAGAAGCATATAAAAGTTCAAGAGCTTTTTCTAGCAAAAGATACCCCAAAGGTTGAGCCATGACATGGATTATGACCCTAATGCCATAAGAGTCCAATCAAGGGTATCTTTATAACTCAAAAGCATATAGAACGGTAAAGCTTTATTAGCAGCTTCCCCGATCTTCTCTTCATCTATTTCCTTTTGCTTCTCTTCTACATGGGTTTTTGGAGCCTTCAGCACCTGTGGAAGTGTTGAATCTTGAAGATACTCTTCAACTTTTGGCTTGTCATGTAGATTTATAAGACGTGTAGTCGTTTAGGACAATATATTGTATCATATGGAACAATACAAAGATATCTCATGGGTATGCTTTAAAATATTGGAGTGAAGTGAGTTGTTTAACTTGTCTTCTCTTTGGATTAATCCAATGTTTCTGTTTTTGCATGTCATGCCTGTATGACGCACAAAATCCATGCACAAGTATACAGGAAGTTTCCTTCTGCAATTCCGGTTAGCCCCTCAAGTGATCGAGAAAACTGAAGTAAACAAGCTGGAATATTAAAAGATATACGAACATTGGGATCGGTATGCGATCTTAAAATATAAAGATAAATAAACACCACCATGTTTCCGGCCATACAACCTAACTGTTCCCTCTTAATAAAGTTGGAAGTCAGCATAATAAGCATACAAGATCATGAAAACAACATAAAACAAACAAAAACTATTTTAAAAGTTCATTGGTGGATGCTGCGGACTCCAAAATATCATCACTTCACAATGCAGATCTTAATAACTGAAGCAGCACCGATGCGGTGAAGTACGACAACGGCATCACCTGGCTTGCATAGCCCCTTCTCTGTAGCAGATTTCAATGCAGCCACCAAGATAACCTCGGTGGATTCAGCATCAGTTGCCTTTGCTGAGCCTTCTGCCAGTATAGGAACCAAGCCCCTATATATCAGACTATGTCTTGCCGGCCCTTCATCGCTGCAGGTCCAATCAAATGAATCGGTTGTCAATACCGGGACAACCACTGATAGGATTGGAACTGCTGGTCTGTACTTGGCAACCAACTTGGCTGTTGTTCCACCACGGGTTAGAATAACAATGAGTTTGGCTTTAGCCTTGTTAGCTGTTCGTACGGCGGACGATGCGAGACTTTCCAATGGGCTCATCGGAAGTGGAATTGATCGGATCATTTCTTTAAAGACTGCATCGTAGTCAAGGGAGGATTCTGCCTCGATACAAATCCGAGCCATGATCTTTACAGCGAGCTCTGGGTATGCCCCAGCAGCACTCTCACCACTGAGCATGACGCAATCCGTACCATCGAGGACAGCATTAGCAACATCGGTAGCTTCAGCTCGGGTTGGCCTTGGAGACTTGATCATGGATTCAAGCATTTGAGTGGCAGTAACAACTGGCTTGCCTGCTAGATTACATTTGTATATCATCATCTTCTGGGCTAGGAAGATTTTCTCCACCGGAATCTCCATTCCGAGATCACCACGTGCAACCATAAATGCATCAGTCTCACGCAAGATCTCATCAAAGTTGACGACACCCTCCTGGTTCTCAACCTAAAAGAATCACATTCACCATACTACTTGTTAGTCTAAAAAGAGAAACAAGGGAGAATCATCGTAAAGCAAAAGCAATGTCAAAGATGGCAATCAGTGGCATCAAAGTATAGGAAATTGATAAACAACATTAGAACAGAAAAATGTACAAATAGAGAAACTTAAGTTGCTTTTCATAGGCACAAATATATCAGTCAGCCTAGGTCTTCTTCTCTTGAGATGAAACTCGTGTGCTGCTAGACATGCGAACAACAGCAAAGCTGGCAATAAAGGCATTCAAGTTGTAATAAAAATGTAGTTATTTAGCACAAGAATGGAGCCCCTACTCTAGTTGAATTAACATTACCATTGGATAAAGACACCACAGAATCTTATCAATAATCACAATTCAACAGTGAAACAGAAACAATATACCTTCGACATCAATTGAATCTGCTTTGCATGGGAACCAAGAACCTTACGGACATTAACAAGATCGGATCCTTTACGTACAAATGAAAGAGCTATCATATCAATACTGTTGGGAACTCCCCATCCCAAGATATCTTCCTTATCCTTCTCCGTGAGCGTGGGAAGATCCACCACAACACCGGGAAGGTTGACATTTTTCCGCTCACCGATCATAGCAGTATTCTCACAGCGGCATCTCACGGTTCCAGCACTAGGATCAGAGGCTAACACTGTTAGTGTGATCGTACCATCAGCGCACAAAACGGTGCTTCCAGGTTTCAGATCAACAGCCAACTTTTTGTAGCTCATGGAGATCATATTCTCATCTCCCTTGATGTCATAATCAGTAGTTACAGTAATTTCTTGGCCCTCTTTAAGTTGAACAGGCTTCCCATCCTTTAGGAATCCAGTTCGAATCTCAGGACCCTGCAGCAGCAACAACAACAAAGCAAATCAAACACAAACTACCATCTCAAAGAAGGAAACTAAACACCTTACAAGAGCCGAGATCAAAGAAAAAAATAAAACCCAGGCATTCCAATGGCCTATGTTATTTGAACTCCGGTGCGAGTGTAGGGTAGGGATGGCAATGGGCGGATTTTTGGCCGCCCTTCCGACCGGAAACATAGGAATCTCAAACATACCCCAATCCAACCTCGATTTCAATATAATGTAGCCCGATTCAACCCAACCTGACATAATAGAAGTATAACCCGATCCCGACCTCAACATTTTAACAAAAAAAAAAAAAAAACTCCACTAAATCTGTCCTGATCCAAAAAAAAAAAAAAGCTTAATAAAAATATTAAATATACCATGCAAAAATAATTATAAAATAAGAAACGTCAAATGTCTCAAAATTCTTTATTATCTCTAATCTGTCCCATTTTCTTTTCCCATTCAAACACACAGATAATGTAAAAATAGTAAAGGTAGGAGATAATGGTACCTTGGTGTCGAGCATGACGGCGCAGAGAATGCCGGTATTATGCATAGCAGCCCTGAGATTGTCCAAGGTCTCCTGGTGATACTCATGGCTGCCGTGGGAGAAATTGAAGCGAGCAACGTTCATCCCAGCCCTCAGCAGCTTCTCGATCATGGGCACCGATCGTGATGCGGGACCCAGAGTACATACGATTTTGGTCTTGGGGATGCGAGCATCGTTCGGTTGCTCCTTCAAGATTCCATCAATATCTATATTCGCCATTTGATTTGCTTTTCCTCACAGTAGTATCTGCACTCATCATCAAACAAGCAAAAGTAAAATAAAAGAAGGGGAAGAAGTATTTGGGGTGGATAAATTGAAACAAGGAATCATTTCCATTTAAGAGAAGTACCAAAACCAAGATAAGGAATATGAAAAGGGAAACAAAAAAAATTCAAGTTAGAGAAGATAAATGAGTAAACAGAGATGGGTTTTAAGATATATAAACAAAAACATAAGCAAACAGATATCAAAATAAATAAAGTTTCACGACTGACAAAGATATACCTTAACAAAACAGAGCAGAGCAGAGGGGGGAAATCTGGGTGGAGGAGGAATAGTAGAGACACGTGGTTCAGATTAGGCAGTGTTACTTTTATTTACCATTTGTACCACATTCCTAGAACGGACGGGTAGATGACGGTGTGTGTAAACGTGGTTGCTGGGCAATTTGAGTCCACTCTCTCTCATGCAAATTGCCACGCCTCAAAAGTACATTCTCCTCTGCGAAATTGGAGGACCAAATTGGTAGGTTGGAGGAGAAATTGGAGAATTTAGAGGAGATAAATACTTGACGGAGTTGAACCCATGTCCCAAGCAAAGCTTATGGGACTTTATAAAGTAGCTACGGTACATTCTCAACTTTCGCCAATTTAGTCCTTGTTGCTTCATAAAGTCCCTTAAGCTTTGCTTTGGGAATGGGTCCGACTCCCCTCGACGATTTTTCTCCTCCAAATTCACTAATTTTACCTCCAATTCTTTAATTTTGTCTATTTAGTCCTCTTTGCTCTCCCTTCAAGTACTGGGATGAACCACCCGATGACTCGATATACGAGTCGAATCTGAGTATTGTTCAGCTTGACTGGAACTCGAGAAGTGCAAATCTAAGCTCGATTCGACTCGAAAGCTTGCAAGTTCAAAATTATCAAACTCGGAATCAAACATTGGAACTTGACTCGAGCTTGAGAAAACTTGAACTCGAAACATTCTAAAATTTATCCAAGAGCACGATTCAAGTTCGAACCTGAACTTTAAGCGCCTGAAAACCTTATATAAAAAAACATATATTTTGTTCACTTTAATCAACCAACAACAAAAACATTATACGGTCCGAGGCTAGAATAAGCTTACCTAAAGTATTATGGTATAAACTTGTATGGTTTCCACAGCATGTGCTTAACATGCCATCATCTCTTGGTCGGCTGGAAACTAAAGATAGGCGGTTGAAAATAGGGATTTCTATTGATAATCTTTGTGTTTAGTGTGGTACTGCTGTTGAGTCACATGGACACTTCTTTTTGGAATGTTTGTTGTCCAATAGATTGTGGAAGGTTCTCTTGGAATTGTGCAATCTACGCAGGGCATTACTGTATGGAGCAGGAACGGGAATGGACTTGCTAGTTCAAGGCGAAATTCCTTCTGATTATGATAATTAGGGAGGTTGTAAGTATTAAGATTAGTGGCAGGTGTTTTGATAGCATTGATTTTGTGTATAGGCTGTTTTGCAGTAATTAGGGCATCCTTGTATAGCTTCATATGCTCTATTTTATTTGTTAAAAGGAAAAACTTTAATACACAGGCCGTATAAACTTTAGTTTACACGTGCCTTTTAGTTTTAAGGGTTAGAGTTTTAATTTAGGGTTTAAGGTTTAGGGGTTTAGGTTGTAGGGTTTAGAATTTAAGGTTAGTGTTTAGAATTTAGTGTATAGGGTTTAAGGTTTAGGGTTTAGTTTTTTAGGGTTAGGGTTAAGAATTTAGGATTTGGGTTTCTATAGTATAAATACACAGGCTTGTGTAAAATTAATTTTACACAGCCTACGTATCAAAGTTTTACCCTTGTTAAAATGCATACTGTTTCTTTTATTTTGATATAATACAAACTAATTTATCCAAAAAAATAAAACACTATAATACAAATCTATGAGCTATAAAAAATTCTGGAAAAAAATGAACTCACTCTAAAATTTTAATATATTATTATTTTCTTAGTTGTTCACTAACTTTTTGAGACAAGTATAAAGTTTTTCGTCTCGGTTCGTTAAAAATTTAAGTCAAATTATAATTCAAATCGAATCTATTAGAATTAAGTATTGACCAAGTTGTACTGGAATAACTCACGACCTGTTTCATCTCATTTACGCTCCTAACCGGAGAAACTTTAAAGAAAGTTAAGCACCAATCCTCTTAAAAGAAACACCATGAGATAAAGATATGTTCTTTATTCATTATTACATTACACAAGCAATCAAGGATATTATACAACACACAGATGATTTATTCATTACGACAAAGACAAACCCAATTACATCCTCAAACAGACAAGACAAAGCCCTTTCGAGCTTTGGCTTTGAGAAACAACTTCTATATTCTTTAATTATTAATATTATGATGTTGTTCCTTAGGCAAGCTAAGTCAACAACACACCCAGACATGTGTGTGTATGTATAATTAAGCACTCTGAACAAACTTCCAGTGGCAGTTGTCCATTTGAACCATATTGCTGTGATTCTCTTTGTCCCACCATCTTGGAGGTATCTTGAACTCGTCTTTCAGGCCATCTAAATGTTTGTTCACAAGTGCAATATCATGATCAACTTCCAAACCAAATCCAGTTTGGTCCAAAGCAATTGCATGCAAATGAAGATCCAAATTATGAGCCGATAAGTCTATATATAGTACCACCTCGTTCGGTGTCTGAAACTTCCGACGGCGGCGGTTGTTTCACCTCCGACTTCAAGTACCCCGACTTACTGCTATCGATTTTCAGCTCTTGTCCCAAATGGGTGTAAGGCCATATGAATATTCCAAACGGAAGCAAAGGAGCAACATCGTTAGCATTTGTGACCCGCAGCAGATGAAGACGATCTTGGAAAGTATTAAACAGTTGCTTCAAACCATCGTTCCCAACACGTGGACTCGCGTACGCAAACGCCGTCACCATGCAACCGGCAGACGGTGTTGAAGTTGAACTGCCCGTGGGGTTGTTATAACCATTGGCGACGATGTCCATTGCGTTCAGTGTGGCCAAGGCTGCCCCTAAACTATAGCCTGCAACAGTTATACTTATCTCCTCGCCTTTGTACTTGTCCACCAGTTCCCGCACTGCTTTCAAAACCTAAAGAAAGAAAGATTGATTGTAATTTCTTAAAACATACTGTATATAGTTATAAAGAAGTGCAAATCAATCAAGTATCAGGATTGGAGATTTTATTTACCTGCTGTCGAGCACTCATAGGGGTTTTGGAGTTGGTTCCGGGGTAAAGAGAGAGGAAGCCGGAGTGAACTTTAGCGTTGTTATCAGTACCAAACAGTTAGGAAGGCGAGGTTTGAATGAAGTTGATATTACTTAACCACTCGGCATCGGTTGCCGTTCCTCTCCAAGCAACCAATATATCTCTCCTTCCAACACCAACTTTTCCATCATCCGTAGTCACCGCCACATACCCAATCCATGCCGATTGATCGGCATTGTTTGCAATATCTATGAAGTGGGTGACCACGTACTTGAAAATGTTGTTGTTTTGAAGAGCAGTCCCCGGGAAAAACTGGTCTTCTGGGTACAGACTGTGGAGGTAGCCACTGGATTGGTTGTCATTGTTGAGGTCTCCGACGGCCATAGTTCTTTCGCCGTAGTGAATGACATAGCGTCGGAAATCGGGATCCAGAGGGTGCTGGAGGAGACCCTCCCAGTTTTTGTCGCCACTCAGTTCCGTCCAACGAGATGCAATGGTGGAGATAGCCATCACTTTGAGTTTTTGCTAATAGATTTTGTTGCCGTTTGTACATTCGTAGCTTAAGTTGGGTTGCTTTATATAGAACTCCGTCTCCCCCATTAAAAAAAAACACATGGAGTAGCAGGTGTTATTATGGTCGCATTAGTTATTTAAACGATCTTATCTTTTCTGCGTTTGTATTTGCTGATGCATTGTAATCTTATTCATTGAGCATGGAACATTAGAAAAACATGTTGCAATGCTTTATTTATTTATTTATTATCAGTTAAATTATAGATTATATCAATTCAACGAGGCTGGACCATTGGGAAATTTATAGAAAAGGGTATTTTTTTTATTTCAAATCGTAAGCAATGATTGAGGGCGGCCAAAAATTTAATTCAAATATTAAGTTAGGAAAAGGGTTGTTATAAACCACGAGTTTAGATAATATAATAAGGATCCAATTTCACGAAATATGATGTAATTTAACTGTAGAGTTTAATTGAATCCAGTTTTGATTCTTCCTTTCTGAAGATTTTGAATAAAATTATTTTCTTAGTGGGTAATTGCTGCTGCTAAGCAAAGAGGTGTATATGTTTTGTTGAATGATGAATCGAAATGTGAAACTTGACGAAATTTTCTTTGGGGTGGTGTCGATATGCAACGGAAGTTTCATAGAGTGTGTTGGGAGAAAATTTGTCGTCCAAGGCATTTAGGTGGTCTGGGGTTATTGACATGCGAGTGCATAATGTTGCGATGCTTTTGAAATGGGTTTGGCGTTACGCTCGTGGGGTGCGTCTATAATATCCCAATTTTGGTTAGTGACTAAATTATAAATTTTGAAAGTTTTGTGACTAAAGTATAAACTTTGGAAAAGTTTAGGGACCAAAATGTAATTTTTAAAAGTTGTGTATTTTAACCCCGTAAATGAATAGTTTACCCCAATAATGACGTTTCTATGTTATCTGGATTTTTCGTACGGAGTTTGTATTATTGGCTATAAACCGATAAAGTTTAGAAAAATATTCGGATAATCGGATCGGATCGAATATCCATGATATTTTGAAGGATCATAAGTCAAGGTTAATTATGTCATTTTACATGTCTAAGATATTTTCTTTGTGTTGGAAGAATATGAACTCTTGGATTTAAGTTGATTTTCCATGCTAAATATGAGCCGTTGGATGAAAAATGGCAGGATCGTAATTTTGAAAAATTATAAGGGCAAAGTTGGTAACTACTAACTTATTGGTTTATTTTTGACCATTGGATGAATAAATTAGCATGTGGCAAGATGAGGAACATTGGATATCAAGTGTGAAATAGTCATTTGACTATTAAGGAGATTTTTATTATAAAATATGGTTAAATAATACCATTTGGCATGAAATAAAGAAATAAAAAAATGTGGAATTTAGCTCATATTTCTCCTCCATGGCCATGAGTCTCCAAGCTAGATAAGAAAAAAAATTTCAATTCAATTTTTGATCTCGATTTAGTTGATTTTTGGATTAAGTAATGAAATAAAGATTTGATCTCTATGGAATTCTCTTTCTTTTGATATAAGTTTTGCAAGGTTTCCATGCGTCTAAGTTAATATTGGTGATTAAGTTGGACGAAGGACATGTTGGAAATTCATGTTTTAAGATTTATTTATATTGGAAATGAGGTTATGATGTTGTTTCTATGCTTAAAGTGATGAAATTTCTATGGTATATGGTTTAGGGGCCATTCGGCAATTAAAGAAAATTAGGGGGAGATATTGCAAAAATTTCTTTAGAGATGGAAATAGTTTGAATGATGTTCTTTATGCTTGATTATGTAATTGAAGTTAATTTAGAGTGTTGGAATGGTTAAAGAGTGATAAAGATTAGAATTATAAAATCTGCCCAGAATTTAGTTTTTGGCAGTGAGTTTAGAAATTCACCATAAATTCTAAAAAAATAATTAGAAAGTGATTCTTATATCATTCTATTCATGGTTCAGTCTAGTTTCTTTTAAAACAAACGGTGACTGATTTCGATTTGCATATTAAAAGATATGAATTTTTAAGTGATGAAAGGTCAGAAAATAGAGTATCAGTCTGCTCCGAATTTCAGCATTGTAATTGACTTTGAAAATTCGTCATAAATCGTATGAGTTGAATTTGGGCTATTAAGTTATATGGTTGAAAAGCTTATCGAATCTAGTTTCTTTTAGAACAAACGGAATTGAATTCCGAGTTGTAGATTATTTTATAGAAATAAATATTTGAAGGTAGCGCAAGCTGTCAGAAAATAAAATTTGAAATATTTTGTATTTAAATGTAAGTCAGCAAGCTCAGAAGAATTAATAGAAGTTCAAATTGGTCACAAAGGACCATTATGAGTTTTTGAACAGTACAAGGAAGAAAGAAAAATATTTGGAAATTTTATATTCGAACGATTATATTAGACAACATGTTTAGGTATTGTTAGATTTGAATCTAACTAATATTTTATTTTATTCAAGTGATTAATGAAGTCAAGTCCGAATCAAAGAAGGTTCGAGGTACTATGAAAGATCAAACTAGGACCTAGTGAGGCATTGTGTTAAGTGGCCAAGGTGAGTGGAATGCATACATAACATGATATATGGATGTTTTATACATCATTAGGAAGACTTGCGATGAGTCTACCTTGTTTATTTTGGCATGATATTTATGTCATAATCATATATTTGACATGTTCTAAATATGTCAAAAGTTTTATATAAATGCATGGATCACTAGTTATATATGATGTTATATTATGAATGTTATTTCGGGTATGAACTGCCCAATGATAAATTATGTTGATATACATTGCCATGGATGAAATAAATATGAAAAATATGCCCAAGTAAGTCATTGAGGGACAGGGTATAGTTGGCATGCCATAGAGTCCAGAGGTTTAGCACTTTGTGTGAGCACTATAGTGTATATAAAAGACACTTAGTGCAGATAAGGACGACCTTATGTCTATTATGGTTAGCACGACCTATGTTCAGTTTTGACTCACGTACTTAGGGTCCTCATGGTTTATTTTTGGGCTATAATTTATTGGATAATAAATGGTAAACAGGTTAGGGAGTATATGAACTCTCAGAGTAAATGGCAAGTATATTGGTGGGAACTTTATATCCGATTTATATTATGTTAATATATGATTAACATGATGGTAATACATATCTAGTGATCATGATGCATTTATGCATATATGACATATTATGACAAATGGATAAGCATGAAAGTTTTATGACATTGGCATATAGTAAATCATTACTAATGTAATGTGAAAGTTGATGCATTGGCATATCATGTTATATAAACGTAGTCATGAAGTCGAATAAAGTTTAGATTATTTTTATCAACTTCCTTTATTGCATCACTAAGTTCGTACGTAGCGTGTGTTTGATTGTGCACACGTAGGTGGTTCGAATCTTTGGACGAAGGGAAGAGTTGCATCAAGTTCAGAATTTTTCATCAAGCCGCCACAGCAATGACATCCTACTTGAGATTTTTAATTTACTTTAGTGGCATGTATAAATGGGATAATTTTGTCAATTTTGGTCCAATGTCTGACATTTATCGAATAGTCAATTTTTTAAGTAAAGGAGCTCCGATTTTGTATATTAGTCGATATAATTATTTCAAAGGTTTTAAATTTATAGAATTTTTTTTTATAAAAATCATATTATCGTTCAGTGACATCTCTGACTCATTCGGTAATCGAATACGAGAATGAGGTGTTACGTTCTCTGATTGTTGCGAAGTATGGTGAGGCTGTGCCATGGTGGCGCTTTGATACATTGCGTATGAATGCGATGTCGGTCGTTTGGAAATAGATTGTCCAATCATCATGTAGCGAGGGGGTTGGTGCTTGGATGGATTCGTCTAATTTCATTTGGAAGGTTGGGGATGGTCGACAAGTTCTATTTTGGTAGGATCCGTGGTGTGTAGAAGAACCTCTGAAGGATGTTTATCTGCGGCTTTTCTCGCTTGCCGTGGATAAATTGTTTTGGTAGCGGATTACTCGATTGATGGCTCATTTGTACACTCAGAGTGGCAATCATTCTTTCTTAGGAATTTAAGGCCGTTTGAGGGTCAATGGTTACGTGAGGCGGTGGATTTAGTGATGCCTATTGTGTTGCGCAATGGAGTGTTAGTGTAACACCTTAAACCCGATGTCACATTGGGCCTCAAGCCCAAACCCATTAAATGAAACTTTACGAGCGAGTTTAGCCCAAATCTATAGTTTCATAAACCATATTAATTCGAAAAAAGTTATACAAATATTCAATGTTACTTTGGAGCTCCAGTTTGAAACATAATAATTTAAAACATTCGATATGGAAAATAAATCAATAGGAGTTACAGATACAAAACATAAGGGTCCTATGAATACATTGCCCCTACAAATCTAAGTACTGTACTCTTCGCATATCGATGAACTGAAGTCCTACTCCGATGGCTCCTTGCAAAGTACGCAACAACCTGAAGACATGCGTAAGGAAATAACAATTCCAAATGCTAAGCTCAAAAGCTCAGTGGATGCACCTTTATTTTACTATGCTTCATGCAGATCATATGTAATACCTCTTACCCGGTCTAGGAAATAAATCGGCTTAAAACGTGTTACCAAACAAACACACAAACATTCTTAAAGAACTTAGCACAATCAACTAAACATGCCTCCAAAAGACAGAATAATTTAAAAAATTTTAAATTATTTTATAGGTCTAACTTCAGCTTCAAATCATATACGATCAAATAATCATATATTAAGCAACATGCTTCAATCACTATATCATAGCATACCCTTATATTCTATGTACTTCAGATCACCAGGTTTATTGTATTATTTCTACTATCACATAAGAATATTTATCTTTCATACACATTATTATTCCAGAATGGTTACAACTTGTATACCTTTAACCATATTTAAGACATAACGATCAATACTAAAGATCAATCAAGTGAATAGCAAACCACTGATTAGTGATCTTTAAGCTTATAAGTTGTATCATTTAAAATCAAAAGTTGTTATCCAAGATTATCATCAAGCATCATATATCACAACCAAACTTTTAACTGTAATGACAAGTGTAACACCCAAAATTTTGGCTAGTGAGTAAATTGTAAATTTTAAAAGTTTAGGGGTTAAAGTATAAACCTTAGAAAAGTTTGGGGACTAAAGTGTAAATTTCCCCAACAAGTGGTTTTATTCAGTATAAGAGCGAATCGGATCGAAATAGGTACCTTGATATCGGTTTTAAGAATTAAGATGCAGAAAAAGGTACCAATTTTGGATCAAATGAAATTGTTAAGCGTGCTCAGGCTAGGGAAATATAAGGATGAATGACCTTATGGGAAGTGTCACATAACAATATTTTGATCAGCAAAAAGAATTCAGAAAAAGTGAGAAAGATTCGTATAAAAGTTTGATGAAGAAATTTCAAGAAAGATATTACCCGATAGAGATTTCGGGTAATTATTGATATATTTGATCGAACTAAAATTTTAAAGACAGAACCAAGAAATTATGGAAAAGTAATAAAGTATTATTTTATGAATATTTTATGACATTTGGTTAGGTTCTAACTAGATATAGTTAGAATATGATGGAATTAGAATGATAATTAGTTGCATTGATGATTTTGATATGGAATTAAGGTTGGTTTTGGATAAATTTCATGTTGGAAGGTATAAACCCTAACCCTAAAATTTGGGGGTTTTAGTCAGGAAGCTAAAATTAGGATGATATTGATTGAATTGTGTTACAAATGTAACACCCATAACATATACTCGTAATACGAATATACATTACAGATGCTACTAAAACATGTACTGAAAATTGGCTTAATAATTTTTTTCCCGATAAATAGCACTTTTCAAAATTTTCACCTGAAAATATTTCTAGACAATCGTAGCTAGTTTTAACCCCGAATTGGTTTATAAGTACAAAATTAAGTTATTTGAAAGAAAATTTATTCATGCTGAAAATGTCGCTCGCTGCCTAGATCATTTATTGTTTTTAAAAATTTTACTTGATAAGGTTTAAACATTGTGTCAAACCATTTTACTTTCATCGTACTAATAACACTATTTCATTTCCATACTTCATAATTTCTTATGCTTTCATATTTGTAAATTTTATACTTTGAAAGCTTGCTAAACAGTTCTTTGAAAATATAATTACATGCCCACTAGTACTTGACTATTTTAAAGATGTACGTACTCTCACTTACCGATAACTTGACTTCCAAATGAGTGGATCCTCATCGCTAAGTCTGATATGAAGAACCTACGTGTGAAATAAAACATACGCTAAGTACGAACTTAGTGAGGCAATTAAACTTATTTATTTACACATGAAATATTGATATACAATACTTCATATAAGAGTGCATTTCATATTTCTCTACGACAAGGCAAGTATATTACAATGTACATGTATCGTGTATCATAGCTATCATATAAATCATATTATCATTGCATAATATATTCTCTATCATAGACATGTTTTCATCATGTAATCATTTACGTAACATGTGTTCTATCATATAGCATGTAATATTTCTATCATATATCAATAACATTTATATCTCGTATGTCATGTACTTCTCAGACATGTAACATGTAACTTCCTTTTCAAGTATCATGAAATCATATAACATCTGTATCATATATCATGTAGCATCTATATCATGTTTCATGTAACATTTGTATCATGTATCATCTCTGTCATATGAATCATGTATCGTCATGCAGTCATTTGCATGCTCATGATCTACCATATAATCATCTTGTTATTATTATCTTCGTGTCTAGCTAGAGGCCCATGAAAACCCCATAGCCTATCTGCACCGTAGTGCTTTGTAGAGTATGTACTCGGGAGGACGCTCTTTGCTCCTCATATAAGGACGCTCTTTGCTCCTTATATTAAAACACCTCGTTAGTGTATTTTACACTATGGGCTTGGATCTCCATGGTGTATCTTGCTTCATTTTAATCTTGTTATTGTCCATATTCCTTGTATAGATATACATTGCCATTATGCATAATGCATCATCATTTATGCAAACAATAATTCGTACCTGGTATTCCATCAAGCTTGCCATGTCAAGCATTGTATCATATCATGTATTATAAAGAAATGCAATGCCAATTTCAATGTAATTCAAACATTTAGAAATGCACTCACCTGGGCCATTTATTAGTTTGCCTCACTAAGCTTTATTGATCATTTCCTTTTATAGTACCTCGAATCTTCTTTTGATTTGGATCCAACTTCTAATTAAAGTTTGCTTGAAACTAGTATTGTTCTTCTTCAAATTTGACTTGAAAGTTTGCAAAATTCTTTCCCCTTTCTCCATATACCATTCGGCAGCCTCAACATAGATGAAGAAAATGTTTTCTTCATCTTTTAATTATTTTAATACACATGGCATTGTTTAATCAATTAAAAATTCATTTAATTCATAAAATTACAATCTTGTCCTTTAATCCAATAGCCATAATTTAATCTCATAAAATCAATGGCTAGGGTTTATCCATGTATAACCTTCTTATAAAATTGCCCTCAAAGTTGTAAAATATTTCAAAAATGCCATTCATGGCAATTGTCCAAATTGCCCTCCAACTAAACTTTATTTTACAACTAGTTTTGAAAATTGCCATCCCATTAAAATTGAACCAAATTGGTTCCAATCCAACCGGCCATCTCCCAAAACATCTTAAATTTTATTTATGGCATTTATTCGATCCAAATGTATCGATAATTACCCGAAATCTCTATCAGGTAATATCTTTCTTGAAAATTCTTCATCAAACTTTTATACGAATCTTTCTCACTTCTTCTGAATCCTTTTTGTTGATCAAAATACTGTTATGTGACACTTCCCAGAAGGTCACCCATCCTTGTATTTCCCTATCCTGGGCACGATTAACAATTTCATTCGATACAAAATTGGTACATTTTTCTGCATCTTAATTCTTAAAATCGATATCAAGGTACCTATTCCGATCCGATTCACTCTTATACCGAATAAAATCATTTGTTGGGAAAATTTACACTTTAGTCTTCAAACTTTTCCAAGGTTTATACTTTAACGCCCTAAACTTTCAAAATTTACAATTTAGTCACTAGCCAAAATTTTGGGTGTTACAATTCTCCCCCTCTTAAGAAAATTCATCCTAAATTTTCAATGTCTACCATTTTTAAGCAACTTTGGATATTGATCCTTCATTCTCTTTTCAATTTTCAAAGTGGTTTCCTTTACTTTTTGATTTCTCCGAAGGACTTTAACCAACAAAATTTTCTTATTCCTTAACTCTTTAACTCCGTATGCTAAGATTTTCACTGGTTCTTCTTCATAAGTCAAATTCGGTTGTAACTCAATTTCCTCATGAGTAATGACATGTGAAGGATCCGATCGATACTTTCGAAGTATGGACACATGGAACACATCATGAATTTTACTCATATCCGGAGGTACCGCTAGTTGATAAGCTACTGGTCCAACTCTTCTTTTTTTTTTAAATCTCATATGTCCTTATAAATCTAGGACTAAACTTTCCTCTCCCTATCTATATAGTAACTCAAACCCATTAAGTGGTGTCTTACATCTTCTTCCATATAAAACCTTAAATGGTGTCATTCTGATACTTGTCAAGTAATCTATGATTTTTAAACAACTCAGCTAAAGAAAAATAGTCTTCTCATGGTCCAGAAAATTCCATAATACAAACACTAAACATAACTTCTAAATTTGAATCATTTGTTCTGGGTGTCCATTTGACTAAATTTCATAGTATTGTACTTCACCAAATTCAGTTTATCTTCTCTTTTAAACTGATCTCGAATATACTTTATCTTAAACACTTCTTGAAAAAAATATCCATGCTACCGTAGCAACGAATGCTGTCTATATAGTGTTCGTCCATCAAACTTAAACATATTTCTTTAACAATGATACAACTCCCTCTAACTTTTCTACACCATGAATAATTTTAATCTTTTCCATCATAATCTTGACATTATTTACCCCTAAATTGATGGCCACTAGACCGTTTTCACCATAATATTCAGAATTTCTAACTTTTTAAGCTCCTTAGCCTTTTTATACCTTTATCGGAGTTAGAGGTACAACATAATATACCTCAATTACTTATCTCTAATCTTCCTCCTGATCAATACACTTAACTGTATTTTGTGATCCAGCAGTATCTACTATTGGTTATCATTCAGTAACTTATTTAATCTTATTCATACTAGTGAGGAGCCATGTCAAGTTATACAAGTAGTACATCTTTATCATAATATCCTACGGGCATGTACTTATTAACAAATCATTTCTGACTTAATTTAGCCTCCAAAATCGGCTAAACCTTTGCTCTGATACCAACAAATGTAACATCCATAACGTATACTCGTAATACGAATATACATTACAGATGCTACTAAAACATTTACTGAAAACTAGCTTAATAATTTTTTCCCCGGTAAATAGCACTTTTCAAAATTTTCATCTGAAAACATTTCTAGACAATCGTAGCTAGTTTTCACCCTGAATAATTTTTCTTTCAAATAACTTAATTTTGTACTTATAAACCAATTCGGGGTTAAAACTAGCTACAATTGTCTAGAAATGTTTTCAAATGAAAATTTTGAAAAGTGCTATTTACTGAAAAAAATTTATTAAGCCAGTTTTCAGTACATGTTTTAGTAGCATCTGTAACGTATATTCGTATTACGAGTATACGTTATGGGTGTTACAACAAGTATTCGAATAACAAGTCAAACTTAGCTTAATCAACAATCAGTCATTCGATTATCATATCGAACATAGCTTAACAACAAGCAATCATGAAGTATAATAAACCATTTACAAAAAGGCGATAACTACTTAGAATACTAAGATCAAAGTTATTTCAAAACATAAACCAATCATCTCCAGCTACATACAACTTCAACAAAGCAATACCATATACTTAATCAATATCCTACTACCAATTTCTTATTCTAACCATCTTTCTAGTCATACAAAATATACTAGCCTTTTTGAAGTTTAACACATGATAAAATATATATATATATATATATATATATATATCAGCCCACATACACACCTGACATCAATGTGGTTTATCAATTTAAGGCACATATAGATATTTAAACAACCATACTATTATACAACTAATATAACTCGTAAAGCAAGCAACTATAAAATAATTAAAGACCCATTACAAAACTTTGAATAATTATAAAACTTATACACTTATATATTTAGCCAAAATGGAATCTAAATGCACTAAGCAAACTTAACAACTATGTTCCACCATCTAGGAGTTCTAAATATATTAATTTGAATCATACTTAGATCCTTGTAATCACGTCCAAGCTTAGAAGAAATTCGAAGGCACAAATACCCTAAAATGTAACGAGGGAATAGAGTAAGCAATTGCTTAGAGAGTTTGTCATACCCGAATTTTGACTGGGCTAATATATAAATAATAAATAAATAGTTCACAAATAATATCAAAACAGTCCATAAAGTCCAATTTACATTCTAAAAGTCCCAAAGCCCAAATACAAGTTTGTAAGGCCCAATTTACAGCTTGCTTCCCTCCCAAAATTCTATACATATCAGCTAAACAAACACAAAACCCAATTGATATCCATTTTCCCACCCAAACAGTGCCACGTGGCAAACATCCATTGGCCGAAATGGATAGCCACATATTGTGGTTTTCTTTCATCTGATCTGGATCCAGCTGGCACCATGTGACGTCATCTTTCACTACCCTATATAAAGGCAGAGAGAGAAAATGTCATATCAATAATGGCAGTCATAATTTGTTACTAAAAGTAATAATAATTAATAATAAATATAATATTAAGGGGGAGAGAGAGTTTACCCTCTCGGCAATCGAACCGTTTCGGGACCCGTACCGTCGTCGAGAAGCCGCATGGTCACCGTTGTGGAAATCCATTCGTCGCCAGAACTCGAAAGGCATCGAAGAATGTCCGGCCATCGGAATCTCATCGGAAGGTAACCTCCTTTCATTTCGAACCCTACAAAGATCGAGAAAATATATTAGTTTTTTTAAAGAAAAAACAAAATAAAATATGAGTAGTGAATAAAAATGATATCAAAGGCTTTATGGCGGCCGGAGTAGATTTCCTAGGGCAACGGTGGAGTCGAAGATAGTTCAGGTAGATTTAGGTTTAGATTTAGGGAAGAAATGGGAAGGTTCTTTTGAATCGGGGTAGATCTAGGAAAAATGGTAAAAAATAAAGTTGGTAGGGTTTTTAGGGTTCGGCAACATCAATCGGTGGTGGCAAAAAATCGCCTTACGGCAGCCGAAAACCGCCTTGCAGCGGCCGGCCGAAGTGAGGCGATTGCCGGAGTTTGAGACATGATGGCCGGCAAATGGCTGTTGGTTACTGGAGTGTGGCGGTTTAAGATAAAGGGGCGAAGTTTATGATGGGTTTTGGTTAGAGTATTTGAAGTTCATCACGTTCGTGAAGAATAGTGATGAACATCAAACAAAAACGAGGGGTTTTGATCTGTTTGGTTGGTGATTTCTAGGTAAAAGGTGTTTATGTTCAGAGTGTTTAGAGAGAGGGAATTTTGAGAAAATGAAAGAAAGAAGCCATTTTCGGGCTAACTGGGGCTTTATATAGCCCGCTCAAACACTGCGTTTTGGGCGGAAGAGACCCGTGCGTTTTGAGTCGGGTCGGGTAGAGGATCAACGTTCTTTTGAGGTTGGGTAAATAGGGGCTTTGGTCCCTAGAGGTTTGATGTGCATCACAATTTGGTCACTTTTTCTTGTAAATTGACTCTCATACTTTGTAATTTTCCCAATTTAGTCCCCCATTCCCTTTAATTGTCCCCTTAGTTTGTTATCCTTTCAATTACGTCATCTCTGTATATTGTAATTGGGCATTAGTTTTGTAATTGTTGCAATTTAGTCCATTTCAGTAAAATCAGTTTTAGTTCTAATTTCTTTTTATTTAGTCATTTATTTTAATTGTTTTAATTTAATTAATTGCATTTAATTTATATGTGATGCATGTTTTAAATAAAGCATATAGTTTTATGTATTAGATAATTTAATATACTTAGTTTAATTAATTGTTTAGAGCCTTTAAGTGTAGGTTCTCTAATTAGGAATTCAATAATTAAAATAGGATAGATAATTGTAGAAATTAAATGTATTAAATATAGGATTTAAAATCCTAATTTGGATGGTGTTCCATTGTTTACAATGGGTGTTATCTCAACATGAATTTTAATGAATATATTTAATACATTTAAACTTATAATTGAATATCAAATTAGTTTTTTTAATTGACATTAATAATTAATACATTGTAGTTAATTAAATGTATATCAAATAGAATCTTTGAGGTTCAAATCTGGATGGTGTTCCATTGTTTACAATGGGGTGTTATCTCAGGCTTGGTCATAAATGTGTATATTCGATATACATTTTCACTTATAATTGAATAATAAATTGTTAGAGCCTTAATTCGGATTAGAACTTTAATTAAATAGAAAGATTAATTAATTAGGAATATGATTAATTTAAAAGCTTTAAATGTATGAAAGGTGTTCAAGAAATTGGCATTTTTCACATGAAAGCCATTAAATTAATTAATATTCGTAGTTTTAAATAACTAATTAATTAGAGCTTTTTTAGGATTAGTACTTAAAATTGACAAGACAGTAAAATATCATTCATTAAAAACCTTTTATATTGGAAATTCATTTTTAAATACGAATAGTGGTGCCACTTAACGGGGTGCTTTTAATCTCGTATTCGAACAAAATGAATTTCCTTATAAAAGGATATCTACATTCGAAATTTAAATTCAATTAATAATTATGGATAAATTAAATTAAAAAAATTATTCAAAATGCCAAAATGCCACATAAAATTAAAGGTACCGATAACGGGCGTTTGTAGGGGTGCTAATCCTTCCATACACGTAACCGACTCCCGAACCCAATTTTTAAGACAGAATCTCTGGTTTGTTTTTCCAGTGTCCGGTCTACCTCGAAGTGATCTGTGGCGACTCCAAAATGTTTTAAAGGATAAATAATGGAAAATTCAATTTAATATGAAAAATTCTAAATTTTCAAGATTAAATTAAAAGTGGCCAAGAAACCCTAATTTTCTAAAAGATCGATCATCATGTTATTTTTTACACATCCCGATTTTCAAAAAATGGTCGCAACAGCTTGGCTACTCCATTGGAGATTTTAAAAATCGAGAGTCAGACCTAATTAATTTTACGTGGTATTTTGGCATTTCGGACAGTAATTTGAATTTAATTTTTTCTATAATTATTGGATGAATTTTCTAGAAGAATGCAGATAGCTTTTTCTTGTGTGATATAAATTGTCCTTTATGCATAAGCCTTCTACTTGGGCTTTTCACCTTTAAGTGGGAGTGAGGCATGATCTTATGTGAGTTATTCAGCTCCGTGATCGAATTTTGTCCTCCTTCCAGTATACCAACCTTATACATCGTGAGGTTACGCCTCCATTATAAGGGACCATATACTCTCGAATCGATGTCTTACTAGTCCAGTAACGATAGTTCAGGTACCTAGAGTCTAGACCGAAACCCACATTCTGTAATAGAAGCCTACCCCACTAGAGCCAAATAGGGACCTAGGACAGGGTGTTGTTGATTTAAATTTATTTCTCTGGTTATTTTTGTGTGCAAAATAAACTGTTCTCTAGTTAATTTTACGCAATATAAATTATTTTTTTGTAACAATTATTTTTGCTTACAATATTACTTCACCATACAGACACAATTTTTTTTGTTTTTGTTTTGATTTTCTATGTTTTGTTACATTGCATTCATGAGAGGTATCGGTTCGAGAATTAGTCGAGTAGGCAGTGGCCATAAGAGCTGAAGGGTCTGATAGACAAATGGGGGATAATATGTCATTATGGATTCGATTGGAGAAGACTCACTACAAGAACGAAGACAATATCCGTGGAGTCCAGGTGCCGTTAATGCAAGATTGTACCGGAAATTTTTGAATATGATGAAGTTTTGCTAGAATCAATTTAATTTGAGAACCATAAGACGAGAATATGAAGAGTCATTTTTAATAAACTTTTAAAATATAGCGTTGCTATCAGACAGTCAAATGGATCAATCGTTGTTTAAGGCCGTGACCTATGTATGAAGCCTGGTGTAATTGTTCACTTCTCAGGAGAATACATGTAACACTAACAATGGAGAAATACAAGGCTTTGCTCCAGTGGTCAAAAAATAGGGTTTATACAAAGCTTAACAACAGTTCAGGGTTCAAGATAAGGGCAGTGGCAGTTACAGAGATAAGCAAGACGCAGTATATGGAAAAACAGTGATAACTAGAGAAAGGATAGAGGACGGATAAATTGAAGGGTATTCAGGACGGATAAATTGTAGGGGCGTTCAAGGGTTATTATCGACAGAAAATCACTCGAGAAGGAATAGAAGGTTTTGAATTCAGAGGTGACATTCAAGTTTTACAAATGACGAAATTTACCAAGAATATCATAATTAGGGAAAATGCCGATTTTTAACAAAAATGATGAGCTTAGAAAAGGGGCAGAATCAGAAAAGTGCAGTATAACAATTGAAAGACCAGCTCGTGAGTTTCAAAAATGTACCACAATGAAGGAAAAATACTGAAAATCAGGCCGAGACAGTAATCCAGGCTATCCAGAAAATAGGGTTGCGAGATGATTAACTTTAGGAACCAAGTACGGGGAGTCGTCTGGCATGTGCAGATTTTGTTCGATGAAGTTGTGAACCTGCAACAACACTCTAATATTGACACCAAACCAGTACAAATGATGACTCAGAAGCTGAATAAAGTGATCAACCGAAGGAGCTAGAGCTAGTGACATATTGCCTTTTCTCTGTATTCGACCCTTTAGTTAGATGGGCGTTGTTCTACTGACTAGTTCTTGAAATCGATACCTTATACATTCATGCATTACAACATTTAAATATCGTATTGCACCTTTGTTTAAAATATTGCTATTTAAAGATTGCCCTATTTGAGCCAGACAGGAACCTAGGTCAGGCGCTGTAAATTTAAATACGTTTCTTTGGATATTCTCTTTGTTCAATATAGCTTGTCTTGCTATATGTATTTAATTTAATTTTGCCTTCAAGATTATTTCACGTTACTGGCTTATTTCTTTTCTTTTGTTTTTGTATTCCTTCACATCGTATCATCATTATATAGAGGTATTGATTCAAAGGTAGTTATCATTAGAAGACGATCATGATGGATAAGAGGATTCATAGGTCGATAGAAAAAAGTGCAAGTATGAAGCAGTATTCTGGTCAAACAATAGAAGAAATGAAAGACAGTTCATCCAAGTGTTACACATCATGTTTTGTTAGTGTTGATGCTGACAAGAATGAGATACAAGAGCTGAAAAGACAAATGGCTGAGATGATGACTATGATGACGACTATGACCAAAGAAAAGGGGCATATTGAGCTGAAATGAGAAGTAAAAAAAAGCAGTATAGGAATAAACAATCGAGTTGGTGCACCAATATAACTCGCATCAATAAACCAATTGGAGGTATAATTGAGTCAAATACCAAGAAAATGATGACATGCCAGAGAGAAATTCAAGGAAGAAGGGAAGATGACGGATCTTTTGATTCAATTTCGATGACATACGTATAATTGCTTCCGATACTGATAGAGAAAAATCTTGTGACCCGAGCCCCGTTTAAGTCTACAGTGCCTTATTCACTCAAGGGTTATGGTATTAGTACAGCATGTGATTATCATCAAGGAAGTTTAAATCATACTACTGAGAATTGTGAGGCTTTGAAGAATAAGATTAAAAATCTTGTTAGAGAGGGCATGTTGAGTTTTGAAGACGAAAGACCCAAATTTCCCAAAAGCCCGACAATTAATAGAACACCTAGAGATACAAAAGTGAAAGAAAGTACAAGCCCATCAGAGTCAAGAGGAGGTCCAAGGCAAAGTTCAAATTCTAGCGTTCCATCAGCCAATTATCAGAAAACATAAGATCACAAACATTATTTTGATCCAATCCAGATTTCATACAAAGAATTGTATCGTCAATTGTTAAAGGCCCGATTGGTGTCCCCATTGCACCTTAGCAACCTCCGTATCCAAAATGGTACGATGCCAATGCACACTGTGAATTTCACGATGGAATCCAAGGATATTCTATTGAGAATTGTATCGCCTTAAAATGCCAAGTTCAAGCTCTCTTGGAATTTGGAAAGTGGAAATTTGGAATAGAGAATTAGCCTTATTCAATGGACGAATATGAAACTCAAGATAACAATACTCAGAAAGAGGGATTTCAGTCCGAATATGAAGCTCAAATAAATAAATTGAAGCAAGAGAGAGATGATTTGAATGAGGAGTTAAGAAATCTACAGTTCAACTATCAATAGATTTGTTTGATGCTCAATGATGCTGGTTTAGGTGTAACTCTGGAACAATCGAAAAAAAGAATTAAAGAGCTGAAACATGAAGCCGAATACTGGAAAAAGAGTTTTGAGGCAAGTGAAGGTCGAGTCAATACGCTTTCATGTGATCTGCAGGAAATGGAGCTGCAAAGCAATACTTTTATAAATGATCTAAGGGTTAGTGAAGCTAAACGTGATATGATAAAAATGTACATGCAGATGTATGAGGATAATGCTATCAAGCTAAATAAAAGTCAGGCTGAAAACAAAACACTAAAGAAGAAGGTAGATGAATGCTTCAAGCTTACGCTGATGTACAAAGCTCTTGTTGATGATGTCAAGAAAGACTGTCAAGAAAGTGAGGAAATGTGATATGCCCAGTTTCAGAAATCAAGAATAAAGATTCGAGAAAGGGACAACGACATGAAATATGATGTTATTCAGGAAAAAGAAGTTGCTCAACAGGTGGCAGATCTAGCTGATGTAGCAATGGCACTGAGTCAGAATATTGATCCAGCATTTGACCATGGCGAAAAGTTGAATTGGCTCTTAGAGAAAGTTAAGAAGTTGGGAGTTAGAGCTCACCAATATTTGTTGCATCTAATGCTTGATGTACCGGATCCTTTTACTTCAATGAAATTTGTTCTGTGATGATCGCTTTTAGAATCAACACCTCCTGTATTCATACATTTATACATTGCATATTTATCAGTATAACATCATCATGTAATAACATTGCATTAACATTCATGATCTAGAACGGACAAAGTTTTGACAGGAGCAATTAGAGAATTAGTGAAGTTTGGGAATCTGTTATCATGGATGGAGACATAGAGGGAACTGAACAGACTCAAAAGGGGTTACAAGAACGAAATACCAACAATCAGCAAAATGTGAAAAACTACACTGCTACACCATGTTTGACAATTTATCCTGGGGCATCTAATCCAAGTACAGAGACAGGGACTGTAAAGCCTATTTTTTTGGGGTCAAGACTCGAGTAGCTAAAAGATCGTTATGCCAAACTTGAGGAGGAGATCAAGGAAAGGCATCGATAATCCCAAATTCGATGCAAAAGAATTCTGTTTAGTTCATGATCTAGTTATGTTGCCTGAATTTAACGTCCCCAATTTTGAGAAGTATGATGGTTCCAATTGTCCTAAAGTTCATTTGGCAATGTTCTGTAGAAAAATGGAAGGATATTTGGATAATGATAAATTGTTGATCCATTGTTTTCATGATAGTTGTAGACTCTCTAGGTGAAATGCTGGCAAAAGTGGCAGAAAATATGTATTGGAAAATATAAGAATATGCCAAAATGAGTCTTTTGCATGCAAGTATACACGGTCTGCAAGTAATACAGCTGGTAAGCTAAGTATCGATCCCACAAAGATTGTCTTGGAATTCAATTGCCTTGATTGTTTTGCCTTAAGAAAAAGTTGATTTGAAATTGGTTTTGGAAAATAATTAAAAAGTAAAGAAATGAAAGAAAAGTAAAGACATTGGAAAGGAACGTGTTTTAATGAATGATGAGCGTTGGCAGGGAATGCCTAGTTTTCACGCTATTCATGTCGTGCCAGCCGTTAACAACAACTTGTCTTGGCATTGTTTGCTGAGCAGATTCAAAAGTAGCAAAGCCTCTCTCGATGGTCATTACCCTAAATTGATCATGAAAAAACCCCTATATCTCTATAGTGTTTGTTTTTAAATAAACCAATTTGATTAAGATCCAATCTATACTCCTAAGGGGTAGATTTCACTCCCGAAGTAAGTTCATATACTTGAACGACTTCTCTCAAAGCTTCTCTCCTCAGTATTCGGCAACTTATTTGTTGCCACTCCCAAGTCTGTTAAGATATTAAGGTGCAATAGGCCAACAGTGTCAGCTCTCGCTTGGCAGAGTATTTAGGAAATATTAAAGTTTGCCGAATATATGAAACTTTGCCAATGCATATTTATTATTAAAAGATAAAGAATGAAAATAACATAAAAACCAAACATCCCCCACCAACTATTAAATTAGTTCATGGTGAGGGAGTGAACCAACAATCCACAAACGTTTTCGGAATACATCATCCTTAAAAACAAAATAGAATAACTTGAGAGAGATAATATGCTAGAAGGGGTCTCTCGATGCAGCCCTTCAAGATCCAGGCTTCTCGTCCAAGTTGGTCGGACCACCCTTCCACGGTGCAGTCGATCGTCAATCGTCACACACACACCAACTCCCCATGATCCAATATTCTCCTCTCCTCTTAAAGTCTAGCTTGGTTGGTGTTTAAATAGGCGTGCAAAGAAGAGATAAGACTAGCTCTTCAAATTTTAAATTCTAACTGCCCAGAGGATAAGGGATTATCTTCTTATCCAAATTTGAATTAGAGCTTATCAGGCTAAGGCTGATGTCATCCTGCTGACGCTGCCCTGGCATCCAAGCTTGGCATGAGTCTGCCAACAAGTCTTGGCACCATCTTATCCGCTATTTTTTCGGAGATTGTTCCAATTGTTATTTTTTTCGGAGCCTGATCATGTCTTATTTTTTCGGGGTCCAACAGCCTCTTGGCGTGGCATCAAGTTCACTTCTCTGTCATCCGGTGCTTGGTATTGTCTAGTCCATCTGTGCCAACAACACTCGGTATTCTCTCTGGAATTCCTTCATGTGTTGCTTTTCTGGGCCAAATACTATGCCAAACCTGCAAAATTGCCAACAAAACAACCCTTCACACTGGCATAGACAAAACTCTAAACTCCTTATGCAAATGCATGATTCTAACATCCTAATGCAACTAAATGTACCTAAAAACAAACAAAAGCATTGTAAGATTGGCATTAAAAACAATACTTTTGGAGAGGTAACACACCCCTAAACCTAACTCATTGCTTGTCCTCAAGTAATGCAATCAAAATAAAAATAAAAACTGTGAAAAAGTTACCTCGACAAAATTTTGGTTGAATGCCAACACGTGGTGGCAAGCAGAATTTGGCTCTATTTCTGTCCTCAGTATCTCAGTGCAATAATGCCAAGCATGTAGTAATTCAAGTGCAGCAATATAACTCTAGTCAAAGTTCATGAAGAGTGCATGAGTCTAGGCAATATGCATCAAGTTTCCTTTCACTCCCTTAGAAAAATTTTACTACCTAAACTCATATTCTTTTTTCATTTTTTCTTTTTGCTAAGGGTTTCTGCTGACATTCTTTTAAGCTTGCTTCGTGATACTATTTAGCGTGAGCGATAAGAGGGAGCATACCATGAATCCCCACCTTAATCTAGACATCACTAGGCTTTCTCTTCAACTCACACCCCAAGGTTTTGGACTTGAGAACTAAGAGGGAGCAAACCACGAAGCCCCAAGTAGCTTATTATCCCTAAGGTAGAGGAGAGTTTTATTTTTTCTTGCCTTGGCAGAACATTGCTGCCTTATTTATTTCTTTTACCCTGACATCATTTTTTTAAAATCTGAGCATAGTTTCAAAAAGACTAAGTTTGCTAAGGGACTAGATCAATTGCCAAGCAATCCTGGCATACTACTCTGCGGGCACGACATAACAACTAAAGATTAAAGTCTCCTCATTGGACAGACACCTAGATCAAATTAAGCTTGCTTAACAATTGTTAACATTTTTCAAAATTAAATCGAGACAAATTTTTTTCTTTTTTTAGCGGTTTGGTATGCATCTACTCTAAATGACCTCAATGACATGGCAACATAAATTAAACATGATATGCATGGCATAAATATGAAGAAATGCACACCCCCAAACCCAAGATGTACATTGTCCCCAATGCATGAAACAACACATATATACAAAAGAACATAATAAAATAAAATGCATGGTCATGTGAATGCAACATAATGAAATGTACATGAGTTTAGGAAGAAGAGGACTCCCTGTCGGAGACTTCTTCTCGTGTGACTCGGGTCTTTCTCTTTATAAATAGCCCACGATCAGGGGCCATTCTCTTTCTTCCCTTCATTGTTGGCTTTGTAGCAGTGGATGCTCCAACATCCCAGAGGATTTCCTCCACAATCTTGGCAGGGTTTGATGCGGTAGGAGTAGCGGTGGCACCAGACTGCGCATGCTTCACTGGTGGCGTGGCAGGCTTCTTGGCAGACTTTGCTTTGGCAGACTTGGTTTTGGGTTCCTTTGTTCAATCTTAGAATTAGAACTGACAAACTCAACTTGAACTGGAGATAGTAGGACTGTAGCATCAGACTCTGAAATGGTTGGCATAACTGGACTAGCTGAATTGGCTGGCATGGCTTCATCACTGGCAAAGGACTCAACAGTGAAATCTGGGAATTCTGGCACAACATCAGGAGATATTTTCTTGAGAGTTTCCCTGATTATCACATCCCTAGCCTGCATGTAATGTCGTAGCTTGACATTAATCTTTTCAGCCTTTTCCATCTTATTGAGTATCATCTCCTGGCGTTGGTAGATTTGAGACAACATTGCTACAGAACCGTCTGGCACAGTCTTAGGCATTGTGTCTGGCACAGCTTTTGACATCTTTGGCTTAGTCGTGGCCATTTTGCTTTTCCCTTGGCCTTGTCCTTTGGCTCAACCGTAGTGAGGTTTCTCCATATGGCAGCAGTAATGGTCGTTCCCTTTATTATCTGGCATTTCTCATCATCAAGCCTAGACACATCATGGCATATGCAAATGTTAGAAATAAGCAAAGGGAAAAACAAACTACCTTTACCTCTCGCAGCACACTTATAAGTCTCTTCTATGATAATCTTTCCAATGTTGATCTTGCACCCTTTTATGATGGAGTGCAACAAAATCAGCCTTTCTTCCGAGACCGTCTCATTGTGGGATGTAGACAACGGGTTTGCCTTAATGAAGTGATTCCAGCCTCTCACTTGTGGCTTCAATGCCAGCCTCTTCACCGTCCGGTGGCCCATCGATGAGACTGTCCATGTCGTGCCAGATTCACACAGATCCGTCAGTAGCTTTTTCCTCTTGGCAACAGTCATCGAATCAATATACTCAAAATAGTCATCTCCTACACCATCCAACTAAAACATATTATTAATATACCCCTCATCAAAATGCACACACTTACCCTTAATTATCAGGAAAGGCGAATCCTTGGTCACAAGGTACGCGTAGAATTCTTGAACGGTGGTGGCATAGATCTCCCCTTTTTGCTGGACTCTACTTGTGCAAGTTAATCGTAGACATAACTTTTGAAGGGAAGTCAGTTGTTGCCTCCGTTTTGAATTCGAAGTGCTTCTCGTAGCAAAAACCCCTCAAGGCAAAATTTGTTTCGAACTTTTTCTCGATCTCCTCTTTGAAGAATCTTTTAAAGGGAAGAGATGATGAGGCCATTGAAACTTGTTGAAGCTTGGAATGATGTTGAAAGATGAAGGCAAAAGACGATTTGGGTTTGTACTTGCTTATCGAAAAAGAAGTAAAAAGTGAGAGAGATGTTTTGGCTTCTTTAACCGGCAAGAGTAAGAAAGTGAAAGGTTTTAGGTTGGTTGAGTGTTTTAATGGGAGTAGTAATTAGGGATAATGATGGGGGAATAAAAAGAATTAATTTAAAAATAGGTGGAGTGATAAGGTTCAAGTGATAAGTTGATAGGTGATAAGATAGGGTAAGGATTGGAGTGATAAGGTAATTGATTTGAAATTTAAATTTCAACCAAAATTTGGACGGCTAGGGCTTAAAGTCAAATAAAGATAACTCTCTCAATTTTTTTCCTGTTAAAGCGTTGGCTCCTGCCAGCGACCCTGGTAGTGTTCCTGGCACAATTCCTGGCACAATGAATCTGCGCAACTCAAAGGAAACCTTTCAACACATTAAAGGAATAAAAACATGAAACTTAGAAAGAAAAATAATTAAAAACCTAAAAACCTAAAAACAAAGAGAAACACTAACCTAATATTTACAAAAGTTCAAACCTTACGGTGTTTTCATGTTACCTCTGCCAAGAGGATCACCTCTTTGGCATTGTTCTGATTACCTTCCATGTAGTGCTTTAAGCGTTGGCCATTCACCTTAAAGATTTCTCCCGTCTTCAAGTTCTTAATGTCCACAGCTCCATTAGCATAGGGCTTCACAACCTCATAAGGGCCCGTCCATCTTGATCTGAGTTTCCCTGGAATCAACTTAAGCTTTGAGTTGAATAGCAAACACGTTGGCCTACCTCAAAATGTCTTGGCATTATCCTGTTGTCATGCCAACGTTTTGCTTTTTCTTTTTAGATCCTGGCGTTCTCATAGGCTTGCCTTCTGAATTCCTCCAACTCATTTAGGTCTAGTAACCTTTTTTTCTCCAGTAGTTCTCCATGCCATGCCAAGTGTTCTGATAGCCCAGTAGGCTTTATGCTCAAGCTCCACTGGCAGATGGCATGGTTTTTCGAAAACAAGTCTAAACGGTGAAGTACCCAAAGGAGCTTTAAACACAGTCCTGTAAGCCCACAAGGACTCATCTAGTCTCAAGGATCAGTCATTTCTTGATGGATTAACAATATTCTCTAAGATGTTTTTGATCTCATTGTTTGAAATCTCAGCTTGCCCGTTTGTTTGTGGATGATATGCTGTGGCAATTCTCTGTTGTATACCATACCTGCACAAGGCTTTAGAAATTAGACTACATTTAAAATGAGTACCCTCATCATGAATAATCACTCTAAGGGCACCAAATCTGGTAAAGATATGCTTATGTAAAAACTTGGCTACGGCCTTGGCATTTTTCGTTGGCAGAGCAACAGCTTCTACCCACTTAGATACGTAGTCAACAACCACAAGAATGTATACATTACCAAATGAGGGTGGAAAAGGACCCATAAAGTCTATCCCCAATATATCAAATAAATCCACAAGCATAATGTTTTGAAGCGGTAGTTGGGGTCTTCCAGAGATGTTTACTGTCCGTTGGCATCGATCACATGCCTTGGCATACTCGTGGGTATCCTTATATAGTGTGGGCCAAAAGAATCCTGACTGTAGTACCTTGGCAGTAGTTTTTAGTCCAGCAAAGTGACCTCCATATGGTGCGGCATGGCATAGATGCAATATGTTATGCTTTTAATCCTCAGGCACACACCGGCGGATCACTTAGTCGGCACACCGTTTGAACAATATTGGTTCGTCCCAATAGTATTGCCTAACTTCCCGCAAAAACCTTTTCTTGGCATTGTATGCCAAGTCTGGTGGCAGAATATTACTTACCAAGTAGTTGACAATATCGGCATACCATGGCATGGCATTAACTGCAAGAAAATACTCATTAAGAAACTCATCTCTTATCAAATTGGTCTTACCATCTTCAAGATGATGCTCTAAACGTGAGAGATGGCAAGCTACTAGGTTTTCACTGACCTTTTTGTCTTTGATCTCAAGGTCAAATTCTTGAAGTAGGAGCGTCCATCGGATTAGCCTGGGCTTGGCATCCTTCTTTGCCAAGAGATACTTTAATGTCGAATGATCTGTAAAAACCACAACTTTGTTACAAATTAAATAAGATCTAAATTTGTCAAAAGCAAATACAACCACAAGAAATTCTTTCTCGGTCGTAGAGTAATTCAGTTGTGCTTCATTTAAGGTTCGGCTAGCATAGTAGATGGCATGGAAAACCTTGCTATGCCTTTGTCCCAAAACTGCTCTGACGACATAGTCGCTGGCATCACACATGAGCTCGAAAGGCTCATTCCAGTCTGGTGCCACAACTATATGGGCATTGATCAACTTTTCTTTAAGCTCCTGAAACGCTCTCAAACAAGAATCATTAAATGCAAAAGTGTAATTATGTTCTAACAAAAAGCATAAGGATTTAGCAATTTTTGAAAAGTCTTTAATGAAACGCCGATAAAAACAAACATAAGAATTTAACAAGTTTCGAAAACTTCTTATACCTTTGACACTTGTTGGGGGAGGTAGTTGCTTAATTACCTCAAATTTTTCTTGATCCACTTCTAACCCTCTCTAAGTTACCTTGTGCCTGAGAACAATGCCCTCCTTCACCATGAAGTGGCATTTTTCCCAGTTCAACACTAGGTTCGTCTCTATGCATCTCTTCAAGACTTGCTCCAAACTCTGAAGACATTCCTCAAATGTTTTGCCAAACACTGAGAAGTCATCCATGAATACTTCCATGTTGTGCTTGATCATATCAGAAAAAATGGACATCATGCAACGTCGAAACGTTGTCGGTGCATTACATAGGCCGAATGGCATTCTTCTAAACGCAAACGTCCCATATGGGCACGTGAACGTAGTCTTCTCTTGATCATTAGGGGTAATGGCAATCTGATTATAACCCGAATAACCATCCAAAAAACAATAGAAAGTTTTACATGCCAACCTGTCTAGCATCTAAGCAATGAATGGCAATGGGAAGTGATCCTTCCTCGTGGCATTGTTCAGCCTCCTATAGTTCATGCACACTCTCCATCCAGTGATAGTTCTGGAGGGGATTAACTCAGGTTTACTGTTTTGTACCACATTCATGCCACCCTTCTTTGGAACACATTGCACTGGGCTAACCTAAGAGCTATCAGAAATGGGATATATAATCCCGACATCAAGACATTTCATTATCTCTTTTTTCACTACTTCTTTCATGCTTGGGTTTAGCCTTCTTTGGCCTTCAATGGTCATGCCATGGTAATCCTCGAAGATAATATTATGCTTGCAAATGGTTGGGCTAATACCTCTGATGTCTACCAAAGTCCATCCTAATGCTTGCTTATAGTCACGTAATATTGCCAACAACCTTTCCTCCTGATCATTAGTGAGACTAGTTCCAATGCTGGTGGCTCCTCAATTGATGGTTTAGATGCCTTGATTTCTCTGTCGGCCAACTGTAGTGGCTCAAAATAACTCGCCTCTTCAGCCTCCAAGATTGGTTCTTATGGTTCCTCAAACAGATCAGCCATACCATCTAAATTGCTGGCATCAAATTCTGCATCCTGGTATAACTGTGTCGTGTACAAAGTGTAAATGAACTCCATCATCTCCTCTACTTGGCACTCATCAGGTTCATCTGAACATTTCAAAGCTTGAAACACATTAAATGTAACTTGCTGATCATTCATGCGCATTGTTAGTTCCCCTTTATGAACATCAATCAAAGCCCTACCTGTGGCAAGAAAAGGCTTCCCCAAAATAATCAGGACATTAAGATCAGCCTCATAATCCAAAATGATAAAATCAGCTGGAAAAATAAATTTGTCTACCTTTACCAACACATCCTCAATCTTACCCTTAGAATGTGTATAAGATCGGTCTGCCAGCTGAAGTGTCACCGTGGTAGGTCTTGCTTCTATGCCAAGCTTCCAAAAAACTGACATTGGCATCAAGTTGATGCTGACTCCTAGGTCACACAGTGCCTTGCCCATGAATTTGTTGCCAATGGTGCAGGGAACAGTGAAATTTCTCGGATCTTTCAGCTTTGGTGGCAAACGGTTTAGGATCATGGCACTGCATCCTTCGGTCAGGGCATCAGTTTCAAAGTCTCCCAACTTCCTCTTTTTTGACAGAATGTCCTTCATAAATTTGACATAGTTGGACATTTGTTCAATGGCTTCTACCAATGAAATGTTGATTTCCAATTGCTTAAGAACCTCCAAGAAACGCTTAAACTGCTGATCTTGCTTATGCTTTTGAAGTGTTGCTGGAAATGGCGGCAACGAATAGATACGTGCCTGCTCTGCTGGCTTTGCCAACGTAGTGCTGACATCAGACTGTTTGGCATCGATACTGGCATCAGTGTGCTGCCTGGCATCAGTTCTGGCATCATCTGCTTTTGTTTCCTCTTTCTCTGCTTCTTTGGGATCATCTGCTGGAACAGGCTTCTCATCTTGGCAATTAATTGGCTGCTTAGCAACCTTCTCTATCTCGTACTGCTTACCACTTCGAAGATTATAGCTTTGCACTGCTCATTGTCTTTGTGTCGAGCATCTTCTGTGTCACTTGGAAATGCTCCTTGGGGTCCATTGCTGAGTGCACTGCAATCCTCCCAAGCTGGATTTCCAAATTTCTCATTGACGCAGGCAAACTCTGGACTGTGGCATCATTCTTTTCCATGTACTATGTGAGACTGTCGCCTTGGTTGAGTCTCTACCCTTGCTGAAAATTGTTTTGGGTTTTATGTGGCATGGCATTCTGATAGAATGCTAGCATGACATTGTTATTTTGCCTCTGAGTATTCTGGCGCTGGGCATTGTACTGGTTACCTCATTGATTTCCCCAAGCTAAGTTAGGGCGTTGTCTCCAACCTGCATTATAAGTATTAGAGTTAGGGTTATAGTAACGATTAACATTGCCAACAAAATTTACCGATTAAGGGTTGGCAGGACATTTATCCACATGATGATTTTCTCCACAGATCGTACAGAATGGGTCTAATGCTTTGACTTCTTGGGACTCATTGTTCTTTTGCAACGTTCTTATCATGCTCGTAAGGTTGGAAATCTCAGCATGAATGGATGTTAGTTCATCAACATGAAATTTCCCATTGGTTTTAGTTCCGGTCCCAAGTCTTGCAACATGATATTCAAAATTATTGATTGCAATCCCTTCTAAAATGTCAACAACCTCAGTATATGTCTTGTCAAGCAATGAGCCAGTTGCTGAAGCATCAACAACCGTCCTTGTTTGTGCATTTAATCCATTGTAAAAGGTTTGAATCTGAGTCCAATTCGGGAATCCATGCATAGGACACCTCCTCAACAAGTCTTTGAATCTTTCCCAGGCATCATATAAGGTCCCATCCTGAGTCTGCCTGAATGTAATGATCTCACCCCGCAGCTTGGCAGTGAGTGTTGGCGGCTGGAATCTTGTCAAGAACTTCTGGCATAGGTCTTCCCATGAAGTGACTGAGCCAAGTGGCAAGGAATTAAGCCAAGCCTTTGCTCTGTCTCTCAAAGAAAAAGTAAATAACTTCAGTTTCATGGTATCTTCAGGTACTCTATTTTGTTGAAATAGCTGGCAAATCTCCATGAACTGTTTAAGATGTTACCTCGGATCTCCAGTGAGTGCCCCATCAAACTGGCCTACATTCAAAAGAGTTTGAATTATTACTGGCTTAAGTTCAAAACTGACAGCGTTTACCTTTGTGCCAACAAGTCCTGGCATCAAATTGTCAATGGTTGGTGCCAAATGTTCTCCAATAGGCCTTTCATTAACAACTAGGGCAGCCGGTGGTGGTGGTATCTCATTGTTAAGTGGATTTCCCCCATTGTTCACCACACCATCCCTCCATTACCTTGGTTCATCTCTCGAAATCTTCTTTTTAACCTCCGCAAGGTTTTCTCAATTTCTGGATCGTATGGCCACTCGTCCACCACAGGATGGCTTCTGGTCATACACCGACAAAAATGAAAGGTAAAAATAAAAACTAAAATAAAAATAAAAGGAAAACAAGTAAAAATTTAAAAACAATCAATTTCGTTGCAATCCCCGGTAACAACGCTGTCAAAAGTAGCAGAAAATATGTATTGGAAAATATAAGAATATGCCAAAATGATTCTTTTGTGTGCAAGTATACACGGTCTGCAAGTAATACAGCTGGTAAGCTGAGTATCGATCCCACAGAGATTGTCTTGGAATTCAATTGCCTTGATTGTTACTTGCCTTAAGAAAAAGTTGATTTGATTTGAAATTAGTTTTGGAAAATAATTAAAAAGTAAAGAAATGAAAGAAAAGTAAAGTAAAGACGTTAGCAAGGAAGGTGTTTTAATGAATGATGAGCGTTGGCAGGGAATGCTTGGCTTTCACGTTATTCATGTCGTGCCAGTCGTTAACAACAACATGTCTTGGCATTGTTTGCCGAGCAGATTCAAAAGTAGCAAAGCCTATCTCGATGGTCATTGCCCTAAATTGATCATGTAAAAACCCCTATATCTCTATAGTGTTTGTTTTTAAATAAACCAATTTGATTAAGATCCAATCTATACTCCTAAGGGGTAGATTTCACTCTCGAAGTAAGTTCATCTACTTGAACGACTTCTCTCGAAGCTTCTCTCCTCAGTATTCGACAACTTATTTGTTGCCACCCCAAGTGTATTAAGATATTAAGGTGCAATAGGCCAACAGTTCCAACTCTTGCTTGGCAGAGTATTTAGGAAATATTAAAGTTTGCCGAATAGATGAAGCTTTGCCAAGACATATTTATTATTAAAAGCTAAAGCATGAAAATAACATAAAAACCAAACATCCCCCACCAACTATTAAATTAGTTCATGGTGAGGGAGTGAACCAACAATCCACAAACGTTTTAGAAATACATCATCCTTAAAAATAAAATAAAATAACTTGAGAGAGAGAATGGGCTAGAAGGGGTCTCTTGATGCAGCCCTTCAAGATCCAGGCTTCTCGTCCAAGTTGGTCGGACCACCCTTCCACGGTGCAGCCGGTCGTCAATCGTTACGCATACACCAAATCCCCACGATCCAATCTTCTCATCTCTTCTTAAAGTCTAGCTTGGTTGGTGTTTAAATAGGCATGCAAGGAAGGGATATGACTAGCTCTTCAAATTTTAAATTCTAACTGCCCAGAGGATAAGGGATTATCTTCTTATCCAAATTTGAATGAGAGCTGATCAGGCTAAGGCTGATGTCATCCTGCTGACGCTGCCCTGGCATCCAAGCTTGGCATGAGTCTGCCAACAAGTCTTGGCACCATCTTATCCGCTATTTTTTCAGAGATTGTTCCAATTGTTATTTTTTTCGGAGCCTGATCATGTCTTATTTTTTCGGGGTCCAACAGCCTCTTGGCGTGGCATCAAGTTCACTTCTCTGTCATCCGGTGCTTGGTATTGTCTAGTCCATCTGTGCCAACAACACTCGGTATTCTCTCTGGAATTCCTTCATGTGTTGCTTTTCTGGGCCAAATACTATGCCAAACCTGCAAAATTGCCAACAAAACAACCCTTCACACTGGCATAGACAAAACTCTAAACTCCTTATGCAAATGCATGGTTCTAACATCCTAATGCAACTAAATGTACCTAAAAACAAGCAAAAGTATTGTAAGATTGGCATTAAAAACAGTCCTTTTAGAGAGGTAACAATAGTCTAGCTCGACCTGCCACAGTGTGGTATAACAGATTAAGTCGAGAGCAGATTCGATCATGGGCAGATTTGGCCAAAGCATTTTTTGGGCATTACAAGTATGTTATAGACCTGGCTTTAGATCGCTATTTTCTGCAGAACGTGAATATGAAGGCTAGTGAATGTTTTAAAGACTATGCATTGAGGTGGCGAGGATTAGCAGCCCAAGTTCAACCTCCCATGACAGAAAAAGAAATATCTCTTATGTTTCATCAAACTCTTCCATCTCCTTTCTTTGAGGAAATGCTTGTGAATTCAAGGCGCAGTTTCAGTGATCTCGTGATGATTTGAGAAGTAATAGAAATAGGGATCCGAAAAGGGAAAATTGGATCAAGATTTGAGGACCATGCTGATCAAGAAGCAAAACAAGGGAAATAGAATGAGTGTAATGTTCAAAGTTTTCAGAGTCGCAAGAGAAAGAGGCCAGTTAATTCATCAAAACGACCACGAAAAATTCCTCAAGCAAGTGCAAATCTGGAGATCTTTGGAGTGTCTATTTCAGACCTATTACCTCACCTTATTGAAGGATAACATATCACTCCTAGGCCAATGAAGGTGGTGCCAAGTCCATTTGCTCATAGCTATGATCTAGACAATGTTTGTGACTTTCATATGGGAGTACCAGGACATGCTACCAAGAAGTGTAGACCTTTAATGAAGGAAATCAAGAAGCAAGTCAGTAATGGAATCTTGACACGAGAATTAGTTTAACAATGGAAAGGAGTGGGGCAAGTCGAGGAATCAGAGAATCAAGATGAGTGCTTCCAAGATTGTCCGGAATTCTAAGAAGTCAGTGCTACCCATATTGCTGCATCATGTGGTTACAACCATTGCTGAAATAATACTGGAAAATAAGTCTGTTATTCCTGGCCCGAAAGTAGTAGAAGTCTTTTTCTAAGGTCATATGTCATGCTTGTTGGTTTTCATTGGAAGGTTATTTTTTTGAAATAAATAAATATATGCATATCTCTTCTTACCCTTGTGGGCCCCTAGATGCCAATTGCAAGATGCGACACTGATTCTGATGCAAAAAATTATTTGGATGTTGTGAAGATGATGAAGTGAAGTTTGTTTCTCAGTCTACTCTAGTCAGCAAGGCAAGAAAAGGTCAGATCATCACGCCATTGATGATGTTCGATGATAAATCTTTGAAACTCATAAACAATGAAGTGGACTAGATGATTTTAACCAAGTAGAGTTGCTTGAAATTGAAGTTGTAAGTGTAGTTTTCTATACCTTAAAAAGCACAATAAGAAAGAAAAAGAAAAAAGAAAAAAACAAAAAGGAAAAGTGAGGAAAAAAGAAAGAAAAAGTTAAAATAAAAGGAAAATAAAAAAAGAGAAGAAAATGAGAGAAAGAAAAAGAAAAGAAAGGTGGGGAATAATAAATTATTTGAAAAAATAAGTCTCATAACACTCTGATGGAGCTGTGGGGGATGTCGACAAATCTAATAAGGAGCTATGATTCACCTGTCCAATACCCAAGCGTCAGAGATGTATCTTTGAAGACATGTCTATAATAATAATATAATAATTATTATTAATAATCAAAATCACACATGCACTTATAGAATTCTATTCTTAGAATGATATTTTTGCACTCTACTGGTTAAACAAGTTCGGGAAGCTTGAACACATTTACGAATGGGAAAGAATGAGGAGAACGGGGAAAGAGTTATGTCCTACTGGATTGAAAAATGTGGTAATCATAGGGTGTGAACCAGGTGATTTGGAAGAAATTTCCTAACTTCAGAAGTTGGCACAACATTCAAATTATTCTACCCATGGGAAGGTTGAATCTAAGACGCTCTTGCACTTGATATCCAGAGCACCCTATTCTGTTTTCTTTCTTTATGCCCAATCGTTTGGGTCTTTTAGAGTATCCTTTATTGAAATGCCGATAAGCAAGCTGAAATTTTTACAAACAAACATATTTTCTTGATAAATATATGATCGGGTATGAGACTCTTATATGTTCGACAATCTTCTGGTTAGAAAGAGGAATCATCCATCAGGGGACATGGAGACGAAAATGACAAGAATAAAAAGTTTGAGGACTTGGAGAAAGTTCAAAGACTTGGAAAGTTCAGGGACTTAAGGCATTTGCTCGCCCAAGATGATGGAAGATGGGCAAATTCTATGAAATGAGGCAAGAAATAAAGAGATTAGTGGGGGCATCATGGTGCATAAAGTGAATTAATCAAATCACAATAGAAAAAAGGGTGCAGAGTTTGAAAGAACGGTATCACTAAGAAGGGTCAAAATTGAATCAGGAAGAAAAGGAGCTCGATAACAAATATTCTGGTGCAAATTTTGTTAGAACATGAAGACAATAAGAGTTTAAGATAAATCTCAAGAAGATCAAGTTAAGAAAGAAGATCAATCAAAGAAAGATTCAAGGAAAACAATCTTATTATTGTAATTGAAGCAAAAAGTTCAACGGAGAGGCAAAGAAAATTAGAGCTCATCCGAGTGATCCTCTGTTGTCACAATTTATGCATTCATATATAGTTAGGCATCTATAAGATAGAAGCATACTAATTCATGCATCCAAAGCATTTTTGTATATTTTTGCAGGAATTTACAAGAATTAACGAAGAACAGAAAAAGATTTCAATTTACAAATTCAGATTGGAGAAAGTGGAACCAGCAAAGATTTCAATCATTTTGAAGCCAATATATTAATCTGTTTGAAGAGGTGGATCTTAGAAAGATTTTAATCCGCTTGAAAAGGCAGATCTCAAAAAGATTTTAATCCATTTGAAGAGGCGGATCTTAGTAAAGATTTCAATCCGTTTGAAGAGGCGGGACCCAGCAAAGATTTCAATCCGTTTGAAGAGGCGGATCTCAGCAAAGATTCCAATCCGTTTACAGAGGCAGATTTCAACAAAGATTTCAATCCGTTTGCAGAGCCGAATTTCAGCAAAGACTTTCGAATTGTGTGCACAGGAAAGGAAGTGCATTACAATTCTAAATCCTTCGGGCATGATGTTAAATCCTTCGGGTCATCAGTAAGTCCTTCGGGCATGATGTTAAGTCCTTCGGGCCATCACCTTCGGGAGTGATGCAATTGTTTGCACATGAAAGGAAGTGTATTACAATTCTAAATCCTTCAGGTCATCAGTAAGTCATTCGGACATGATGTTAAATCTTTCAGGTCATCGGTAAGTCCTTCGGGCATGATGTTAAGTCTTTCGGGCCATCACCTTAGGGAGTGATGTAATTATTTGCACAGGAAATGAAGTGCAATGCAATTCTAAATCCTCCGGGTCATCAATAAGTCCTTCGGGCATGATGTTAAATCCTTCGGGTCGTCAGTAAGTCCTTCGTGCATGATGTTAAGTCCTTCGGGCCATCACCTTCGGGAGTGATGTAATTGTTTGCACAGGAAATGAAGTGCAATGCAATTCTAAATCCTTCGAGTTGTCAGTAAGTCCTTCGGGCATGATGCTAAGTCCTTCGGGCCATCACCTTCTAGAGTGATGTAATTGTGTGCATAAGAAAGGAAGTGCAATGCAATTCTAAATCCTTCGGGTCATCAATAAGTCCTTCGGGCATGATGTTAAGTCCTTCGGGCCAATACCTTTGGAAATAATAAGAACTTTCTGAATGTTATTACAATAAGACAATGAGTCATGATCAGCAGAAATATTAATCCTTTGGTCCCTCGGTTTTAAAAAAAGAGAGAAAAAAAGAAAAATACAAAAAAGGAAGAAGAAAAGAGAAAAAAAAGAGAAAAAAGAAAAAGAACAAGAACAAGGAAAAAGAACAAGACAAAGGAAAAAGAACAAGGAAAAGAAAAGGGAGAAAAGGAAGAAAATTGAAAAGAAAATGGCAAAAAAGGAGGAAGAAGGAAGAAAAACAAGAAAAAGAAAAAATGAGAAAAAAAAAGAATGAAAAGAAAAAAATAATAAGAAAAATGAAAAAGAAAAGAAAGAGAGGAAAAAGAGAAAAAAGAATGAAGAAAAAAAGAAAAAGGAAAAAGACAAAAATAGAAGAAGAAGAAAAAGAGAAAAAAAGACAGAAATGATTCAAGTTGCCGGATCGAAAAGCAAGATAGATCAACTTTAGGCTCAAAAGAGGAAGATTTGTGGCATAGAAGAAGATTGATCAACAGAGAAAGAGAAAACAAGGGATTCTATGTGCACTTTAGACTGAAAGATCGAGATATCTTAGGCAGAATAAGCAATGACACCAAAGATCTTAGTGCTTCAAAAGAATTGGGGATATTACATATTTATTCAGGTGGAATTCTTATTAATCAATGATATTTTCTTGTTGCGGGTTCAGTTTTCCCCAGAAAAGAAGATGAATCAACATTCCTAGCAAAGAATAAAGCGCACCTAATCAGAAGAGCTCATTTGGATAGAGTTCCTAGTGAGAAGAGTTCACACAGCAAAGAATGAAGAGCTCCTAATGTGAAGAGTTTGCTCGACAAAGATGGGGTTTTCAACGAGAAGAATTTGCCCAGCAAAGAATCCAGAGTTCCTAATAAGAAAAACTCATTTGTTCGATACCCTTGCAGAAAGATGGATTGTTTAACGGAGGGATGAAGAAATTCATTATAAGAAGAATAACTTCAAACCTCAAAAGATGAAAAATGACAAGTGTAATTTCAGACCTTGGAAGATGAAGAATTTCATAATAAGAAGAACAGCTTCAGATTCCATAGTTCAACAGAGCGATGAAGAATTTCATAATAAGACGAACAACTTCAGACCTCAAGAGATGAAGAATGTAAGGAGTAATTTCGAGCCTTGAAAGATGAAGAATTTCATAATAAGAAGAACAACTTCAGATTCCAGATTTTGGAAGAAGATTGAAGAATTTCGTAATGAGAAGAACAACTTCAAACTTCAGTATTGTTCGTAATGAAAGACCTACCTTTCAGAGGGTGACCAAGAGGTTTGAACAAAATTCGTGTATTTTCAGTCTTTGCTATATCCCTGTTCCACAGCAATGAGCAAAGAAGGGCAACTGTCACACCCAAATTTTTACCGGGCTAATAAATAAATAATAAATAATACTAAATAAATAAATAGTTCACAAATAATATCAAAACAATCCATAAAGTCAAATTTACATTCTAAAAGTCCCGAAGCCCAAATACAAGTTTGTAAGGCCCAATTTACAGCTTGCTTCCCTCCCAAAATCCTATACATATCATCTAAACAAACACAAGACCCAATTGATATCCATTTTCCCTCCCAAACAGTGCCACGTGGCAAGCACCCACTGGCCAAAATGGATAGCCACAAATTGTGGTTTTCTTTCATCTGATCTAGATCCAGCTGGCACTATGTGACGTCATCTTTCACTACCCTATTTAAAGGCAAATAGAGAAAATGTCAGATCAATAATGGCAGTCATAATTAGTTACTAAAAGTAATAATTAATAATAAATATAATATTAAGGGAGAGAGAGAGTTTACCCTCTCGGCAACCGAACTATTTTGGGACCTGTACCGTTGTCAAGAAGCTGCACTATCGCCGTTGTGGAAGTCCAGACGTCGTCAGAACTCGAAAAGGCATCGAAGAATGTCCGGCCATCAGAATCTCATCAGAAGGTAACCTCCTTTCATTTCAAACCCTACAAAGAACGAGAAAATATATTAGTTTTTTAAAAGAAAAAAATAAAATATGAGCAGTGAATAAAAATGAGATCGGAGGCTTTATGGCGGACGGAGTAGATTTCCTAGGGTAATGGAGGAGTCGAAGATAGTTCAGGTAGATTTAGGTTTAGATTTGGGGAAGAAAGTGGACGGTTCTTTTGAATCGGGGTAGATCTAGGGAAAAACAGCAAAAAATAAAGTTTGGTAGGGTTTTTAGGGTTCATCAACGGTGATCGACGGTGGCTAAAAATTGCCTCACGACGGTCGGGAATCGCCTTGCAGCGGCCGGCCGAAGTGAGGTGGTGGCCGAAGTTTGGGACACGGTGGCCGGCGAACGGCTGTTGATTATCGGAATGTGGTGGTTTAAGATCAAGGAGCTGAGTTTATGACGATTTTTGGTCGGAGTATTTGAAGTTCATCATGTTCGTGAAGAGCAGTGATGAACATCAAACAAAAACGAGGGGTTTTAATCTGTTTGGTTGGTGATTTTTGGGTAAAAGGTGTTTATGTTTAGAGTGTTTAGAGAGAAGGAGAATCAAGAGAGAGGGAATTCCGAGAAAATGATACAAATAGGCCATTTTTGGGCTAATTGGGGCTTTATATAGCCCGCTCAAAACGCTGCGTTTTGGGCGGAAGAGACCCACGCGTTTTGAGTCGGGTCGGGTAGAGGATCAGCTTTCTTTTGAGGTTGGGTAAATAGGGGCTTTGGTCCCTAGAGGTTTGATGTGCATCACAATTTGGTCATTTTTTCTTATAAATTGACTCTCATACTTTCTAGTTTTCCCAATTTAGTCCCTCATTCCCTTTAATTGTCCTCTTAGTTTGTTATCCTTTCAATTCGGTCATCTCTGGATATTGTAATTGGGCATTAGTTTTGTAATTGTTGCAATTTAGTCGATTTCAATAAAATTAGTTTTAGTTCTAATTTGTTTTAATTTAGTCATTTATTTTAATTGTTTTAATTTAATTAATTGCTTTTAATTTATATGTGATGCATGTTTTAAACCAAGCATATAGTTTTATGTATTAGATAATTTAATACACTTAGTTTAATTAATTGTTTAGAGCCTTTAAGTGTAGGTTCTCTAATTAGGAATTCAATAATTAAAATAGGATAGATAATTGTAGAAATTAAATGTATTAAATATAGGATTTAAAATCCTAATTTGGATGGTGTTCCGTTGTTTACAATGAGGTGTTATCTCAACATGGATTTTAATGAATATATTTAATAGATTTACACTTATAATTGAATATCAAATTAGTTTTTTAATTGACATTAATAATTAATACATTGTAGTTAATTAAATGTATATCAAATAGAATCTTTGAGGTTCAAATCTAGATGGTGTTCCATTGTTTACAATGGGGTGTTATCTCAGCCTTGGTCATAAAGGTGTATATTCAATATACATTTTCACTTATAATTGAATAATAAATTGTTAGAGCCTTAATTAGGATTAGAACTTTAATTAAATAGAAAGATTAATTAATTAGGAATATGATTAATTTAAAGGCTTTAAATATATGGAAGGTGTTCAAGAAATTGACATTTTCACATGAAAGCCATTAAATTAATTAATATTCGTAGTTTTAAATAACTAATTAATTAGAGCCTTTTTAGGATTAGTACTTAAAATTGACAAAACAATAAAATATCATTCATTAGAAACATTTTATGTTGGAAATTCATTTTTAAATACGAATAGGGGTGCCACTTAACGGGGTGCTTTAAATCTCGTATTCGAACAAAATGAATTTCCTTATAAAAGGATATCACATTCAGAATTTAAATTCAATTAATAATTATGGATAAATTAAATTCAAATAATTATTCGAAATGCCAAAATGCCACGTAAAATTAAAGGTACCGATAACGGGCGTTTGTACGGGTGTTAATCCTTCTCTACACGTAACCGACTCCCGAACCCAATTTTTAAGACAGAATCTCTGGTTTGTTTTTCCGGTGTCCGGTCTACCTCGAAGTGATCGGTGGCGACTCCAAAATGTTTTTAAAGGATCAATAATGGAAAATTCAATTTAATATAAAAAATCCTAAATCTTCAATATTAAATTAAAAAAGGCCAGAAAACCCTAATTTTCTAAAAGATCGATCGTCAAGTTATTTTTCACACATCCCGATTTTCAAAAAATGGTCGCTACAGAGGTAGCTTAACTAAACAAAAACATGAATTAAATACTCAATGTTAAACTCTATTCTTTCTTTAAAGTCATTGGATCAGGGTAAGTAACAAGCTTAATCAAATACAACACATATATTCAAAGAGTTCAAATATGGCATTATTATTAAGCATATCAAAACCATTCATATAACACTCTTGATTGAATACAAGTCCTTTTTAACTACATGGTTTGAATTATGATAACTTTTCTGAATTCGGTTATATACACAAATAACCTTTTTGCAAGTATTGCTTATTGCACAAGTTATTAAGTGATATACATTAGATTAGCTTATATTTCACTAATTTCTTACACATAACCTCACATAAGCATGTATTACTTGCCACCTAAGTTATTTATCACAGCTTAGCATAGTCATGGATTTTCTTATCATATAAGATATCAAACTTAGCATTTCAATGTGCGGGTTACTTAGCATATAAGGTACAAAACATATAAGTGTTAAGGTATTCGAAATAAACATAATCATATGTTCTTGGATATTCAAATAAATTATAACCATTTAAGCATTCAAATCTATCAGAAGTAGGTATTTGAACAAATTATAACCATTTAAACATTCAAACCAATCACAAGTATGTATTCACATTGTCAAAGCATATCAATTCACCCAAAAGGACACTCAATATTCGAAATGTACACTTTTTTTCTTATTAAGCAAGTCATTATCATGATTCAACTATTTAACTTATAAACTTTCTTGGTTTTTTTATCATAACTTACAATACACAAGTGACTTATCACACAAGTCATCAAACATAGAATACTATAACATGAGTTACTTGACTCATAGGTCATCAATCAAAACATATCAAGGCATGTGATATATGTTTCTTAAGTTATCAAGATAGCTTATTTGATAGATTTGCAATTTACATTATTTGACTTTAACATAGCCTTGAGAATTAAGTAACAATCTAGGTACACGAATCCCCAACCAACTTTCGCCAAATAAAATGGTACTCACAGTACCGGTTAATCCATCCTACTGTCACCAAGTGACCACAACACTTCCCTCTTACTGTCACCAAATAAGGACCGTAGTCCAGGACCGTAGTTCACCCCAACACGAGCTCTAAGGACTCTATGGTATGCCAGCTATACCTAAGAATGACTCGAAACTAAGGCTTTCACAATTATTATCTTTTATTGGAACAAGGTGAGCATAGCTCCTTATCATGATTTAATATCAATCACTCATTACCCATTTTCAATTCAGGTATGTATTCACCTCATGTGAACTTCTCATAATAGATTATCATTGCTTCGATTTTTTATTATCATGGAACCAAGGCTTATTCATAACATATCAACGTTTTCAATTTAATATTATCGAATCAAGAGCAAAATGAGCAAAGCTTCTTAGATAAAATATCATATAGACCAACTTATTGTTCTCTTCCTATTAGACATGTATTCAATTTATGAGTTTCCCAATGTATCATTTCTCCTAATCGAATAGTAGTGTAAGAAAACTTACTATCAAACATGTACCATATATAGTTTTCATTGCAAGCATATGAACAAGTTCAAACAAAGCATATCATGATCAAGTGTTACATACCATCATACTTATCATTTAGAGACTTACCTCAAGTCCAAGCTTGCTTATGCATAATGTAACCCAAGCTAGAATAATGAAATAAAATCAATAAGAAATGCTAGGAAAGGTTATTAGCCAATCCCGAGACTTTAAACTACACTCACAGGTTAATCCAAGCTAATTTTGTTCCCGAAACACGATCCCTTTTATTTATCCATATTTGATCCACTTTAAATCCTTAGTTCTTCAATTTCCTCTTGGTCTAAATGTAACAAGAAGTACAATCATACATTAGAATAATTCTTAATCATCTTACACTTGCAAAGCTACTTAATTATTCATATATACATACATATATTCACAAAACAACCTTAACATGTTTTTTTATCCATTCAACACAGTCCACATATACAATCTTAAGCTTTTTCTCTATGTTTTAACTACTCAAGACAGACCACTATTGATCATGTATATGCAAAACTGTCCTGTTTTCATACACACACAATTACATGCTCAAAACAGTCAATGTACTTCCCTATATGTATAAAATAGTCCCTAATGTTTACATGTATGCGGGACAGACCCTAACATTTTTATATACCCTCAAAACAGTCCTGAGTTATTGTAAAACAACCCTTAACATATATACATATATGTAGAACAATCCATATATATATTTATATTTCACAAAATAGACCAAAATATAACTCAATCAATCCATATCTTTCACTTATGAATTACTTTTCATTAGAATTGTATAACAACTCCAATTTGATTCATCCAAGTCCACATTACTTAGAATTTATTGCTATTAAACTACGTGACCAAAATTCTACAATTCAAGTATCATGTTGGATCATAACATGGTCCAATTCACCAAATCAATTTACCAATTTATAAATTCCGAAATCTTATAACAATCAACTAACATCCTAATCATGTTCCAACAACCTCAAGCAAGGCAATACATCTAACACATCATTCAAAGATAATTTCACAAATAATTTCCACATTACAAATAGATTAAGAATATAGGAAGAGTATTTCACCTTCTTCCTTAAGTTTTTCAAATAAATCTTCAAGATTTAAACTAGATCAAAGCTACACCTCAAGCTTCCATGGCTAAGATTCAAGCTTTCTTTCACTTTACTCTCTAACTTTGGGATAGTTCGGCCAAGAGGGAATAGAGGAGAATGTTCTTGATTATTTCTTCATTTAGCCGACCCCTCAAAACATGTCCTCACTAAATTTTGACAAGTATACAATCTCTTGGTCTCCCCAAAACTTTGCATGCAAATCTTCAAATAATCAAGATCTTCGATTTAGTCCTTTCTAATTTGGCTAACATACTTTACAAGCTTTATTTTTGGGTCATTAACTTATATAATTATCTGATCCTAAGATATCTTAAACCAATTTAAGTCACACTTAAATTAGTGACATAATTCTAACCTACATTTTGGGGTATTACATCATAAACATAAGCATGTAGTCAAACAATGATTAAACAACATGAATATCAAGTGGCGCTACTCTGATCGCCTAAACACATGGAATCAACATGATCAATCATCCAATCAATTAAGGGATCACAATGCCCTACATACCATACCATACCACACCATACCATATCATACTATACATGTGTGAGGCTGGGTCACAAAGCATCGGTACATACACTTCGGGTGAGGATGGGTCACGCAACATTGGAACATACACCCTGGGTGAGGTCGGGTTACACAGTATCGAAATATGCACCTTGCTCGAAATCACCCCTTGAGCACATACGAACACATGGTCACATAGCATCGGTAACCTCTATCCCTTTAACTTACCATGGTGTTGCAACACATTCTCGGGCAACTAGATCCCATCAACCAAGTGCTCACAAGGCACGAAACAACATTACAATACCAATACATCAATAGCTTTAATCATTATAACGATTACACAAGTCTAAGTCTCCTTTTATTCTTATTTCTTCATATACGGGGTTGGACATCTGTTTTTCAGTTTTACAATTCGTTTCATACCTCTAGGGACCTATTGGAACCTTTACCTCAAATTATGAAACCCTCAAACTAAACCTCAAATTTCTTAGGCAGATTACCCAACGAGTACCGATACTCCTATATGGGAATCGATACGCCCCTCTAGGTACCTATACTCCTTCACGAGTACTAATACTCAATTCAGGGTCGAAAAAAATAAATTCTCAAGTCGTAACGATATGCTCACCTCCGTATCGATATTCAATATTGGTACATAAATCACTCGTACCAATCCCTACCCGTACTGGTATACTTACTATTGCGTACCGTACACGAAAGACTTCCTCAAGCAATGGAACAATGGTACCGATACGCCTCTTAACGTACCGGTACGCCAAAGTGCTACCTTAATTCCTAATAAGCAAGGGGTACTGATACTCGAGAACCCATATCGGTACGCCCTTCATAGCTTGACTCCTTCTCTAAAGATGGGTACTGATACTAAAACACCAGTACCGGTACGCGAACCTAGATTTCCAGGTTTGGGGTTTGAATTTCTCATCTTAAACTCCCAAACCAGCTTGATAACCCCTAAAACTCAACCTACAATTCATAGAAGGTGTTTAGGGTCACTGTCTACCGATACTGAAACACCAATACTGGTACGCAAACACATATTTCTAGGTCTGGGGTTCAAATTTCTTATCTTAAACTCCCAAACCAGCATGATAACCCCCTAAAACTCAATCCACAACTTATTGAAGGTGTTTAGGGTCGGTTTCTACCAATTTTACGAATTATTAACATAAATTTTAGATTTTGCCATTAACACCCATCATGATCATTCAAGCATGCTTAAATCACCAAAATGACATACAAGGCAATCATCTTTATGATATGCAGGAAACAAGGAATTGGAAGTGTACTAACCCTATTCAAAGCACTAGCAACTCTTGTTATCCTTGCCTTCAAGCCTTGCCTTTGCCTTGAGCGTTAGAATGCTCGCCAAGTTCTTTAACTATACCCAAATGTCATAAAAAATGAATTACAATACTGCCAAGAGATAAAAGAGAATTAAAAGGGATTTAACATAACAAGAAAATGAGATTAAACTCCTCAATCATGTTCTTCCTCAAAAAGCCCCTTCAAAACCCCAAGGTATTCATCCAACTCAAACTTTGACATTCTTACCTCAAAAGGTAGATCTCTTGATGCGGAAACTTCTTCCCTCAAGCCTTAATCCGGGATTTCTACTCTAACCCTCAAAGATCAAATCTTTAGGCTTGGTTCTTTGGGAGGAAAAAGGATGAGAGTGGGAAGGGTGGGAAAGTGAGAGACAAGGTGATCTCATGCATTTCCCCTTTTTGTAGCACATTAATTTAACTCCCCTTCCACCCTTCAAAATTAAGGTGAGTTACCTTCTTAACCTTCCCTATCTCCCCATGCCAACTATTAACCCAACAACAAAAAGGAAATCCCACCAAGACTCTACACATGGCCCAAAATGCAAGGCCCAAGATTTGAATTAACCTGACCTTCCGATTCTGAAATCCGGGTTGTTACAGTTTGACATGTTGGTTTGAAAATCGGATAAACAAGTGCAATTTTTGGTTAAGATTCTCACTAAATTTTTTCTTGCAGATAGGGTAGGATATGCAGATGTTGGGGTGTATTTTGTTTGGAAATTGCTGGTGCCTCCGAAGGTGCAATTGTTTCTTTGGTTGGATCATCTTCCGAGTTAATTTATCGAAGGAATAAGGACATTACTTGTGGTGTGGTGTTAGTGAGGATGAGGAGGATCATTTTCTATTTTCTTGCTCGGTTATTAGTTTAGTTTGGGGTTAGTTTTTGAGTTGGCGAGAGATTTGTTTGCCTTTGCCGAGCTCATTGAAGGAGCTTTTAATCCCCGATTATCATGGTTTATTTGTGGGGTAGTTGCAACAGTAGTGACTGGCAAGCATGGCTGCTTTGTTATGGTCCATTTGGTTAGCGCAAAATGAGATTGTGTTTCAATCGAATTGTATTCCGTTATAAGAACTTTTCTTCTTGTTAAATTTGTGCGCTTTGCATTGGGTGAACTCCTCTAAGGTTGAGTTGCATCTTGATGAAGCTCAATGGTGGGTATACCCACGTTTGTGTTTCTCGATTGTGCCTCGTGTGTCTTCATGCTTGGGGGTGCAGTGGATACCTCTGACTAAAGGGGTGTTTAAGTTCAATACGGATAGAGAGAGGTAAATCGGGGGTTGTAGGGATGGGTGGTGTGCTGTGAGATGATCGTGGCATGATCCTAATAATTTTTTCAGGTCTTTTTGATACTAGAATGATGAAAATTTTAGTAGGTACAGAAATTATTCTGAAATATACATAATTTGTTAAAAAATGGTAATAAAAAGGTACACACCGAAATCCTTACCCGAGATCACCAAAATCAAAAGAAGCTCAACTTAGGGTAATCATTTGTGTATATACATATTGGCCTACAAGAAACCCTATTTTCTTACTAGAACGATGAGAATTTTAGCAGGTACAGAAATTATTACGAAATATACATAAATTGTTACAGAAATGGTAATAAAAAACGTACGTATCGAAATCCTTACCCGAGATCACCAAAACCAAAAGGAGCTCAACTTAGGGTAAGCATTTGTGTACATACAGATTGGCCTACAAGAAACCTTATTTTATTACTAAAATGATGAGAATTTCAGGTACAGAAATAATTACGAAATTTACATAGTTTGTTACAAAATGGCAATAAAAAATATATATACCTAAATCCTTACCCGAGATCACCAAAACCAAAAGGAGCTCAACTTAGGGTAAGCATTTGTGTACATGCATATTGGCCTACAAGAAAACCTATTTTCTTACAAGAACGATGAGAATTTCAGTAGGTACAAAAATTATTACGAAATATACATAGTTTGTTACAGAAATGGTAATAAAAAAGGTACGTACCGAAATTCTTACTCGAGATCACCAAAACCAAAAGGAGTTCAACCTAGGGTAAACATTTGTGTACAAACAGATTGGCCTACAAGAAACCCTATTTTCTTACTAAAATGATGAGAATTTTAGTATGTACAGAAATTATTACAAAATATACATAGTTTGTTCCAGGAATGGTAATGAAAAACGTAAGTACCGAAATTCTTACCCGAGACAACCAAAACTAAAAGGAGCTCAACTTAGGGTAAGCATTCGTGTACATATAGATTGGCCTACAAGAAAACCTATTTTCTTACAAGAACGATGAGAATTTCAGTAGGTAAAGAAATTATTACGGAATATACATAATTTGTTACATAAATGGTATTAAAAAGGTACATACCAAAATTCTTACCTGAGATCACCCCAAACCAAAAGGAGCTCAACTTATGGTAAGCATTTGTGTACATATAGACTAGGTTACAAGAAAGCCTATTTTAGTACAAAAAGGACGAGCTTTGCATATTTTGCATACCAATGGGAAACCTCCTACTAAAGGGCCACCACCACTAGTAGGTAACAGATTATAAAGATTTACATCGGTGTATATCTAGCCTAGCAACCGTAACAAATTACAAAGACTTACAGGGGTCCTTGCCTACTAACAGACTATTAGTCTTTATAGTCTTTATAAAGATTATAAAGATTTACACCGGTGTAAGTCTTTATAGTCTGTTAGTAGGCAAGGACCCCGAGTGCATAGGATCCATGCTTTAAATCTCAAGTGTTTTGCCTTAGTCTTGCAAAATCTCTCAAGTACTTGGGTTGCTTCATCATCTTCATCAACTTATTAGGGTAAGTTTATCAAAAACTCATCTTTATCGAAACTTAAAAAAATCGAAATTTGATAAAATCTTCACTAAAAAAATTATTTTTCATGCTTTAAATCTTTAATACTCATGTTTTTTCTTCATACTTTAGCTTCTTAAACATGCTTCTAACAACTCAAATACTGATTTTCCAAATAATGTCATGTTTATGGGTATTTCAAAATTCATGTTCCTATTTAAGAATTTATGCATGAAATTGACGAACATGGATTATTTTATATGCTATGTGTATCTTATGTTGCAGGAAGTTACACCCAATCCTTCCTAATTTCCTTAGAAAAATATTTTTTACTATTAATAAGAGAACTTTAAATTTAAAAGAAAGTTACAAGTATAATTACAAATAAAACACAATTATATTATTTTTACTGAAGCTTTAAAAATCAAAATTATTAAAACCATGCAACAATAATCTCAACTTTTATAAGGGAAAAACTCACCATTCATTCCTAAACACAAAATCAAATAAAAAACCATCCAAAACATAATATGAAGAAACAAAAAATAGATATTACAAAGTAGTGAACCAGCAAAGTTTAATCAGTTCTAAAGCAGAGAAACAAACTTCAATTCCTAAACAATGGCATTGGTTGCACTTGCAATCCTTGGCCATAGATCAGCACACTCTTTCCCAATTGGACCAGTTATGGCAGAACCTAGATTTATCATTAAGAAAATATCAACTCCGACATCTAATGATAAGTCAGACTTAAATATCCTGACTCAAATATTTCAAGAAAAATGAAACTCATGACACCATGGTAATTAAAATTTGAGACATCCTACCTTTCATTTCTTCTTTTGGGTTCACGATGACACCAGCATTGTTTGCAAATAATACTAGACTTGAATCAAAAGTTTTTTTATGATAATAAAAAATAAAATGAGCAATCAAAAGAATAAAGTTCAAAGTGAACATTAATGGCATGTAGGGCCCAAACTAATTAACAAGACTAAAATGTGTTTGGAACTCAAAACAATTCCTTTTTAAAAATTGGAAATTAGAAAACATGTAGGGAACAAGTAGAGCACATGCAAGCTTTAAAAACTTAACGCATCTGCAACGATGGACACACTCGATATTCCAGACTCGTAACTGTATCAACCATTGGACATTGAAGAATATACATGACTTATGTCTGGTAATACAACATCCTTTTGACTAATTAAAATGAACAATTTATTTCAAATGTCCCAACCTAGTCAGGGATGGTAACAAAGGTTACCATATTCTAAATTCCTTAAATTCAAGCTTAAAATCTTAACTTTAAATCATAAACCTAAATTTTTTAGTATAGGAGCGTAAATAGATACACCAAAAAGGATACCATATTTTTGTTCATAATATTTATATATGTTTTCAATCAGAGATGGTAACGAGACATGAGGGATGAAGAAGTTATACCGTGGGCCCTTCCCACCATATCATCCATGGTCACAACCAATAAAATCATCCATTTCATTAATTTTTTCACGTCTATCATTTTATCAAGTGAATATCCACTCATATTTACTGTAAATTAAATTAAAAAATAGTTTTTATTAAGTGGAGATTCACTTAGTAAAAAGATGACATGAAAAATATTAATGAAATAGATGATTCTTATTGGCTGGGACCATAAATGACATGGTGAGAAGGGTCCATGGATAAAAAATGAGAATTAAGATATGATTGTGATCTGTTTTTGACTATTTTCGACGTTTCACTTGCCTTAACTTATACTCATTCCTTTCTCGACCCGAATTCAAGCAAACAACCAAAATTATTTTCTACAAATCACACATACCCAATAACCAATAAACCAAAAAAACAGCTACAAATCCATATAGATAACGCTTATTTTGTTTTATTCTTCCGACAAAGACAACAAATCAACAAAAATGACAATAAATCTACAACACCATAAATTAAATACGTAACTCCTTGAATTCGACTCGATCAATTCAAATGATCAAAAATGTCACATTAGGTCACTGAAATAACCGACCACGTTTCCAAGCCATTAGTTCAACTAAATCAATTAAAAACATTTCAAAATTCAGTAATTCAAGATAGAAACATAATGTAAAATAGTTAAAATAATTTCAGAGCTCTATAATACAAAATAAAGTATATCGAAAAATGTTAATAAAAACTTACAAAATCAAATACTGTAAGGTCCTATGAATTCAAAGCTCCAATAAATATAAGTACTATACTTTGGTATGACCGAAGTATTGAAATCCCGCGAGGACGCCGCTTCTCTGAACTCATCTAAAAATTTACTAACTTGTGAACAAAAACACCCGAAAATTGAGTTTTACAAGCTCGGTAGCACACTTCTACTATATGAGCATGAACACAAGTATGATCAAAAGGCAAGCATGTGGTGCCAAGACTAACCGTTTATATTATACATGCTTTAATTCACACAATCAATAATATCCACCAAGCAAGGACAAACACAACAATAAAACTTTGGGTGAATTTCGGTGTCACATGGCATCAAGAACGTGCATGCAACTAGCTTATCGCACTCGGTATCACACAACGTAACGTACATTTGGATAAGATTTACTGCCATATAACTTTAAAAATGTACGTTTGATTAGACCATGCATGGATGAGACGTAATGCTACATAACTTTAGAAACGTACATCCAACAACATGTTACAATACAACGACACCCAAGAACACAAACCAACCAATGCCCTCAAGGCCACACAATAACATATCTCGTAACCAATCTAGGATTACTACATGTTACAATACAGTTTTATGATCATTTAAGGTCTCGTCAGTTTTAGTATATTGTGTAGGGTAAATTAGTTGCGATGCTTTCGAAATGGGTTTGGCGTTACGCTCGTGGGGGTGCGGCGCTATGGCATTCTCTGATTGTTGTGAAGTATGGTGAGGTTGTGCCTTGGTGGCGCTTTGATAAATTGCGTATGAATGTGATGTCGGTCGTTTGGAAATAGATTGTCCAGTCATCATGTAGCGAGAGGGTTGGTGCTTGGATGGATTTGTCTAATTTCATTTGGAAGGTTGGGGACGGTCGATAAGTTCTGTTTTGGTGAGATCCGTGGTGTGTGGAGGAACCTCTGAAGGATGTTTATCTGTGGCTTTTCTCGCTTGTCGTGGATAAATTGGCTTTGGTAGCAGATTACTCGATTGGTGGCTCATTTGTACACTCAGAGTGGCAATCGTTCTTTATTATGAATTTAAGGTCGTTTGAGGGTCAATGGTTACGTGAGGTGGTGGATTTAGTGATGTCTATTGTGTTGCATAATGGAGTGCTAGTGTAACGCCCTAAACCCGATGTCACATTGGTCCTCAAGACCAAACCTATTAAATGAACATTTAAGAGCGAGTTTAGCCCAAATCCATAGTTTCATAAATCATATTAATTTGAGAAGAGTTATACAAATATTCAACGTTACTTTGGAGCTCCAGTTTAAAACTTAATAATTTAAAACATTCGATATGGAAAATAAATCAATAGGATTTACAGAAACAAAACATAAGGGTCCTATGAATACATGGCCCCTACAAATCTAAGTACTGTACTCTTCGCATATCGATAAACTAAAGTCCTACTCCGATACTCCTTGCAAAGTACGCAACAACCTAAAGACCTGCGTAAGGAAATAACAATTCCAAACGCTGAGCTCGAAAGCTCAGTGGATACACATCTATTCTACCAGTCAAACAATGATTAAGAAGCATGAATATCAAGTGGCGCTACTCTAATCGCCTAAACACATGGAATCAACATGATCAATTATCCAATCAATTAAGGGCTTACAATGCCCCACGTACCATACCATACCATATCATATCATACCATACAAGAGTGAGGCTGGGTCACAAAGCATCGGTACATACACTCCGGGTAAGGCCGGGTTACACAGTATTAGAATATACAGCCTACTCGGAATCATCCCTCAAGCACATACAGATGAGGCCTAGGTCACATAGCATCGATAACCTCTATCCCTTTAACTTATCATGGTGTTGCAACACAATCTCAGGCGTCCAGATCCCATCAACCAAGTGCTCACACGGCACGACACAACATTACAATACCAATACATCAATAGATTTAATCATTATAAGGATTACCCAAGTCTAAGTCTCATTTTATTCTTATTTGTTCATATACGGGGTTGGACATCTGTTTTATCAATTTTATAATTCGTTTCATACCTATAGGGACCCATTAGAACCTTTACCTCAAATTATGAAACCCCTAAACTAAACCTCAAATTTCTTGGTCAGATTGCCTAGCGAGTACCGATACTACTATATGGATATCGGTACGCCCCTCTAGGTACCGGTACTCCTTCACGAGTACCGATACTCAATTTAGGTTCGAAAGAAATTAATCTTCAAGTTGTACTGATATGCTCACCTCCGTATCGGTACTCAATATCGGTACATAAATCACCCGTACCGGTACCCTCACGATTGCATACAGGTACACGAAAGCCTTTCTCAAGAAATGGAACAGTGGTACTGATACGCCTCCTAGCGTACTGGTACGCCAAAGCGCTACTGGAGTTCCTAATAAGCAAGGGGTACTGATACTCGAGAACCCGTACCGGTATGCCCTTCATAGCTCGACTCATTCTCTATAGAGGGGTACCGATACTGAAACACCAATACCGGTAAACGAACCCAGATTTCTAGGTCTGGGGTTCAAATTTCTCATCTTAAACTCCCAAACCAGCATGATAACCCCCTAAAACTCAATCCATAACTTATAAAAGGTGTTTAGGGTCGGTTTCTACCAATTTTACGAATTATTAACATAAATTTTAGATTTTGCCATTAACACCCATCATGATCATTCAAGCATACTTAAATCACTAAAATGACATACAAGGCAATCATCTTTATGATATGTAGGAAACAAGGAATTGGAAGTGTACTAACATTATTCAAAGCACCAACAACTCCTGCTACCCTTGCCTTCAAGTCTTACCCTTACCTTAAGCCTTAGAATGCTCACCAAGCTCTTTAACTACACCCAAACGTCGTAAAACGAATTACAACACTGCCAAGAGATAAAAGAGAACTAAAGGAGATTTAACATAACAAGAAAATGAGATTATTAATTTGTTATTTATATAATTATTTTTAATTCAATTTAATTAATTATTAAATTTAAATACAAATATAAATGTGTGAGAATAAAAAGGAAAAAATATTAGTTTACAAATGTTACAATGTAAATAAGTGAGGGTGAAGAATTAAAATAGAAAAGGTTAAATTTAGGTTATTTGAAAATTTTTGATAATTGTTTAGGGTAAAAAGGTCTATATAACTCTTATGGTAAAACCTCTAATTTCAAAAAGTACATGTTAACAGCTTTTTCAAAATTAAAGGTGTCACCCCAATCTTCTATTCTAATCCGCTATTTACCAAATATTCAAATAAGCGAACTTGACCGATCAAATCTCTAATATTAACACAAATCGCTATTCGTCAAACATGGAAAAATGGTACCAAAGGCTCAAACTGCAAACATGACAAATGAGGCCAAAAAGTAATGCAACACATTCCAAAAATAAACAAAAAAGTTTAAATATGTTAAAGGTTTCTAATCATTTTTAAAATTTAATTTTTATGTTATATTTTTGTGAAATTAAGTTCATGTATTATTTTTATTTAAAAATTGTAATCATTTCCTTAACTTCTGTTTAATTTTTTTATTAATTATGGAATTACCATCTATAATTATAAATGAGCGAAATAACGCTTTTAGTCTTCTGCATTTTTTAATTTTTATAAATTTACTATTAAAATTAAACAGAAATTAGGAAATAGACCAATATTTTTAAATAAGAATAATATGGGAGTTTAATTTCCAAGATAAAGTATAAAAACTAAATTTTAAAGGGTAAAATTAGCATATTTAAACCATAAACAAAACACACATCAAAAAAGAAAGAAGGTCCCAATCACCATGCTCAGAATAATTTTTAGAACTATTTTCATTCCTTCTTTCAAGATATCCATTAGAATAAGCTTAATGACTAATCTTTTAAATTATGTTGATCTATATAAAGTTAAACGTTGATCACAAATTTTTAAGTTACTTCATATTCATGACGAAAATCAAATCTTATACCACTAATTAAAGTAGAAAAACCCTTATTATACCTAAACTCGTGGTTTATAACCGCTGTTTTCATAACAATCCAAATTTCCCCTCAATCATTGCTTACAATTTGATAATAAATAATAATTTCCCAATGTTCATGACCAATGAATTGATCTAATCTATATTTAATTGATAATAAATAATAATTGCAGTCTAACATGTTTTTCTAAAGTTCCATGCTCAATGCATAAGCAAGTACAAACGCAGAAAAAGATAACATCGTTTAAATAGATAATGTGACCATAATAACACCTTTGAAGAATGTCAAATCGAAGAGTAGGTAAAATATTAGAAAAACCCTAACTCTTTGAAGATTTCCTTTAGGCGCTAATTTAAATAAATTATTTTTAAATTTAATAATAATAAAAATATATCATGAGGGAAATAATAATAAAATAATTCTGAGGGACTAAAATAGGATCAATCCCAAAGTTCTGTTAGTAAATTAAAAATTTTAAAAGTTGAGTGACCAAAATAGGAGTGAGAAGATAGTTGAATGATAAACGGTATAATTTACCAAAAACTCTATAAACAGAGCCATAAGAAATTAAAATCTAAAATTTCAACATCGAGCTTTAATCTAAATGCCAAATTCAAATACGAAACCCACAAAATTAGGAACGAATCAATTCAGAAAAAAAATGATTCTCAATTATTTAATGTGACGAGGAACGGGTGTCACTTTTAAAAACCAAAATCTAACTTGACGTAAAATCTAATAATAAAAATTTGTCATATTATATTATCAAGAATAAAATACTAAATACGAAAGAGTACTCAAATATATCTGTAAATTGAAAAACTTGAATATTTATGTTGAAAGCATGAATCTTTAGCATTGATCTTATATAATTTCTCATTGCAAAATTTTCTGATGGGAAATGAGAGAAATATAAATTAACATATTTCTTGTGACCGTACCTCTCTATATAACCGATTATTAAATAAGCTTTAAAGTATTTATAGTTCTGCCCCTCGTCAAATTATAAATACTACTTATGATATCTAAAATTTTATTTTCATGACACTTTAATACCTATGATACGTGTAACATAATTGGTCACCTAATTTTTTATCATGTTTTATAATGGTATCATACATTATACATACATGTCACAATTGCGAATTTTTTAATCCAACAAGCACACATGTCACAATTGCGAATTTTAATCCAACAAGCCACGTCAAACCTAAACTGCCACATCATCTTGTTGTTAATGAGTTAACGGTTCAATAGTATAATTAAAAAAATCAAGATTCAATGTTAGAATTGAAGCAAATAAAAGTTTGACAACATACATAATACACAATATAAAGTTTAATAATATTGGGTGTAGTTTAGGCAAACAATAGGCTAAAGGGAACCCACATTTTCAACATGAAAATTTTCTTTCGTTTGTATCCTTAGAAGGATATTCGTGGAGTATGGTGATTTTTCATTATTAGTGAAGCTTCACACACATATATAGTTAAATTATTTAATTGATTTTTTCTCAACCACTAAATTCTATTAATCAAAAGATAAAAAAAGGAGAAAAAAAATGTTTCCACAGGCGCACACTGCAAACAAGAAAAAAAGGCCAAAAGTAATCAATACAAAAAGTTTAAATGTGTCAAAAGTTTTTGAATATTTTTAAAATTTAATTTTTATGTATGTTCTCGTGAAATTGAGTTCATATATTAATTTTATTTAAAAATTTGTTCATTTCTCTAATTTTTATTTATTTATTAATGGTTCAACCGACGCCCATAAAAAGAGTAAAATGTAGGGGTACTTATCGAGCGAGTCGATCGCGAGTTGGATAGTGCTCGACTCGTGCTCGTTAAAAATTTTTGCTGCTCGACTCGACTCGTTGCTCGTTAAACTCGTTAAAATTGTGCTTGACTCGTGCTCGTTAAAAAAATTTGTTTCTCAACTCGACTCGTTGTTCATTAAGCTCGACTCTTTGCTCGTTAAGCTCACTAAAAAATTTACCTTATTTTTAACTAAAAGTAAAATTTAATAATACTATATGGGGCTTAATATTAACATAAATTAACAAATTTAACCAAAAAATATCAAAAGATCGTATAAAACACTTTCAAAGTCTAAATTTCAAACTAACAATCTACAAATACACTAAACTAGCATATTAAAACTAAAGTGACAATCCACAAATTCACCAAACTAGCATATTAAAACTAAAGTAACAATCCACAAATTCACCAAACTAACATATTAAAACTAAAGTAACAATCCACAAATACATCAAACTAACATATTAAAAGCATTCTTGAAAGAAAAAAAAAAAAGTTCAACGATCCATAACCAATCTTGAAAATATGAAAATCAACATCTCTTCACTCCATTCATTGTTGCTTGCAATCACCAAACTACAAACTTGGGAGAATAATTTCCTTTACTTGATCAACGTAGTTATCCCGTAATAAAAAATAGTTATAATATCTTATAATAAGAAACTAAAATAATTTTTTTTTTGTCATGAATAATTTAGAACTAAATCAATTAATATATTTAATCTTAAATGGTCTTACTTTATTCTTTCTCTTCACTCAATAGAGAGATCAACACCAATCTCCACTACAAATCAATATTTGCACGGTAACCGGAGATAGTGAAGCTCTATAAGAATCAATCACGTGGCTCTCAGCACTAAATGTAGCCTTAGAAGCTACAGTTGTTATCGGAAATTGCTAAAACATCAATAGTCATCCTTGACAAAATACGAAACTTCAAAGATTGATCCTTCCACCAACTTATAGGTTCAAATTGATCACCTTTATTCTTTTTTGTTTGTAGTAAAATAATATTATTAATTAATAATATTTTATTATTTATTAGAAAATTAATAGATTAGTTAATTTATCATTTTTTATTATTTATTAACAAATTAATAATTATTATTTAGATTTATTTTTTGAATGGAATAATTTTACAGTAATTACTCAAAAAATATTTTAAAAAATTAACGAGCTGCTCGCGAACTTATCGAGTCGAGTTAGACTTTGCTCTACTCAACTCATTAAGGTCTCGAGTCGAGTTCGAGTCGAGTCAACTCGAGTCGAAGGTTTACCGAGTTTTGACCGAGTCGAGTTTGAGTAACTCACGAGCTGCTCAACTCGTTAAGCACCCCTACTAAAATGAATTTTTTTAATCCTTCATATTTATAATTTTTATAAATTTTAATAGTAAAACTGAACTGAAATTAGGGAAAAGATCAATATTTTCAAATAAAATGGTATGTGAATTTAAATATACAAAAATATAAATAATAGACTTCAACACGTTAAAACCCTAGCCACTTATTTTCTTGCTCTCTCTAGCTGCTTATTTCTTCTTATTTTTTTTCTAATTGGCAACGACACTAGCCTTGATGCTGGTCGTTATCGCCGGTGATTCATAGTTCCTTTCATTTTTTATATTTAATTCTATTTGTTTTGTTTTATTTTTCTTCTCACATCTTGATGCATTTTCCTCTACTCTGTGATGAGTTTTCTGCCTTTATGACACGTCTCCGCCTTATGGCACGTTGTATAACTACTTTTATGGGTGGTTGGTATTCGTACGGTGACCCTCATGACGTTTGTTTCTGATTCGTGTTTGTCAGTTATCACACGACTTTTGTGGATAGATTGACCCCTTTTGGGTTTTTTGTCAATGTAATCTGTAGCGGATCATCATCTTTGAAAATATGTGTGAAAGGTGGTCGTCGACTTTGGGGATTTCATCTAATTCGTGTTTTGACAACTCCTTGGGGAACTTTCTGACAATGGACAATATAGATTTTCTTTGGTGCAAAGAGGAAGTATCTGATCTGACCGGTGTAACGATTATTTTTTCATTTTAAATTTAATGTTTACTTTTTTATTGTTTTTGTTGGTAATGCTCAAGAGTGATGGAGCATGTAATCCTACATTGAGTGGGAAAAGACCTTGAGTTGGGTTTATACAGGGTCCTTTCTAGCTTTTTATGTTGAATGGATAGAAAGACAAGAATTTCATAAGCGTGTTTTGCCGCCATCGCTACTCATTCTTAATCATCTACTCTAAAAATTGTTGACAAAATTACTTTATTTTGAGTGAGAATAAATCATTTCCATCACCTAAGTTTGTTTCTAACAAGTCTTTTACATAACTTGATATTTGGAATAAATTTTGGCCGACTTCAATCATTGCTTACAATTCGATAATAAATAAAAATAATAATTATTATTATATGTATAAGTGCATGTGAAAACTTTATTTACACAAGCGCCTTATTTTAGGGTTTATGGACTCTATTTAGGGTTTAAATGTAGTAGTTTTGAATTTAGGGATTATTTGATATAATTTTGTGTTTAGGGTTTATAGGTTAAAACTTAAATCGCTAACCATATTACCTTAAAACCTAAACCCTAACCCTAAAACCTAAATTCTAACCATGAACCCTAAATTCTAAACCCTTACACTAAAATCACTAAATTCTAACCATAAACCCTAAATTTTAAACCCTTACACTAAAACCACTAAATTCTAAACTATAAACTAAAATCCTAAACCCTAAAATTAAGGCGCTTGTAGAAACAAAAAAATTTCACCGCATATATATAGGATAATAATACTAAAAAAATACCTTTTTCTATAAATTTCCCAATGGTCCAGCCTCGTTGAATTGATATAATCTATATTTAACTGATAATAAATAAATAAATAAATAAAGCATTGCAACATGTTTTTTTAATGGTCCTTCGCCCTATTTTTCTTTACAGTTTTGGCCTTCTGCATAGGTAAATTACCCATCCAGTCCCTCTATGTTTTAATTGATTTTCAATCAAGCCCCAAATCTCTAATTTTTTAAAAAAGAGAAAATTGCAATTTCGCTCCCCCTTTCATTTTCACAGCTTGCAATTGGGTCCTTTTTCTTTAAATTAAAATTGTTTTTAAAAGGGTTAAATTTGTTTTAAGTCCTTGCCCTTTTGTTTCTATATAATTCCAGTCCTTTATTTTGTGTTTTCGTTTAAATGTTATTATATATTCGATTCACATTATTATGTTTTTGTGTTTAATATTTATTTTTGTTCATATGTTCATTATTTGTTCAATGTTATTTGTAGTTCTTTTATGTGTTATTTATCTATGTGTGACTTTATTTTAATTCTTTTTTATGTTGTATTATATTCGATATATGATTGCTTTAATTGCTTTATTTATTTGATTATTAATTTGATTCCTTGTATATAATATTGTATGTATTGGTATTAGTTTATACCAGATATATGTATATATGTTCATATAAGAAATATACATGTATATTTTGTTTTTATGCCTGTTAATTAGTATTTGTCTTTTTACCTATAGTATATTTGTGTTTGTATATGTTTTAATAGTTTCTTTAAATACTATGTTTTATCTCTTTGAGTAGAGTATATTTTATGTACATATAATACATGCTTGTAATATCAATTTTGATTTTTTTTTAAATCCCGGTATCCTATTGAGGTGTCATCCCAGTCTCCGGGCGTCATCTTCCTTTGATACTACATTTTACAAAATCTTTTTAAATATTCAAACCATGCATACATGTGTTTTAGGAATTAAATTTTAAATTCAATCGAATTTTTTATTTTTCTCAATAATTACAATACGAACCCGTTAGGTACCAATTTTGGGCGGTGTGGGGTGCTAACTCTTCCCCATCCGTAACCGACACCAGAACCCAAGTTTTCAAAATCTCTGGTTTTTTGTTTTTACGGTGTCCGGTCTACCAAAGTGACGAGCAGCGACTCTATGTTGTTTTAAATACGAGTTTTCATACAATTTTCTTTTTTAAATAAATTTTCAGTAAAAGCGTGAAACATTCCCTCATATGATTTCTTAATTTTTTTTGTAACGGCTTGAAAAAGATAGTCACTAGTCACTACCATGGTATATGTTTGATCGTAAATTTTAAATTTTTTATGTTCAAAACAAAGATCGAATTCGCACTCACTTATTAAAATCACTTATTAAAGTATAAAAGATTCTTATTATATTATCTAAACTCGTGGTTTATAACAACCCTTTTCCTAACTTAATATTTGGATTAAATTTTTGGCCGCCCTCAATCATTGCTTACGATTTGAAATAAAAAATACCCTTTTCTATAAATTTTCCAATGGCCCAGCCTCGTTGAATTGATATAATCTATAATTTAACTGATAGTAATAAATAAATAAAGCATTGCAACATGCTTTTTCTAATGTTCCATGCTCAATGAATAAGATTACAATGCACCAGCACATACAAACGCAGAAAAGATAAGATCGTTTAAATAAATAATGTGACCATAATAACACCTGCTACTCCATGTGTTTTTTTTAATGGGGGAGACAGAGTTCTATATAAAGCAACCCAACTTAAGCTACGAATGCACAAACAGCAACAAAATCTATTAGCAAAAACTCAAAGTGATGGCTGTCTCCACCATTGCATCTCGTTGGACGGAACTGAGTGGCGACAAAAACTGGGAGGGTCTCCTCCAGCATCCTCTGGACCCCGATTTCCGACGCTATGTCATTCACTACGGCGAAAGAACTATGGCCGTCGGAGACCTCCTCAACAATGACAACCAATCCAGTGGCTACCTCCACAGTCTGTACCCAGAAGACCAGTTTTTCTCGGGGGCTGCTCTTCAAAACAACAACATTTTCAAGTACGTGGTCACCCACTTCATAGATATTGCCAACAATGCTGATCAATCGGCATGGATTGGGTATGTGGCGGTGACTACGGATGATGGAAAAGTTGGTGTTGGAAGGAGAGATATATTGGTTGCTTGGAGAGGAACGGCAACCGATGCCGAGTGGTTAAGTAATATCAACTTCATTCAAACCTCGCCTTCCCAACTGTTTGGTACTGATAACAACGCTAAAGTTCACTCCGGCTTCCTCTCTCTTTACACCGGAACCAACTCCAAAACCCCTATGAGTGCTCGACAGCAGGTAAATAAAATCTCCAATCCTGATACTTGATTGATTTGCACTTCTTTATAACTATATACAGTATGTTTTAAGAAATTACAATCAATCTTTCTTTCTTTAGGTTTTGAAAGCAGTGCGGGAACTGGTGGACAAGTACAAAGGCGAGGAGATAAGTATAACTGTAGCAGGCTACAGTTTAGGGGCAGCCTTGGCCACGCTGAACGCAATGGACATCGTCGCCAATGGTTATAACAAGCCCACGGGCAGCTCAACTTCAACACCGTCTGCCGGTTGCATGGTGACGGCGTTTGCGTACGCGAGTCCACGTGTTGGGAACGATGGTTTGAAGCAACTGTTTAATACTTTCCAAGATCGTCTTCATCTGTTGCGGGTCACAAATGCTAACGATGTTGTTCCTTTGCTTCCATTTGGAATATTCCTATGGCCTTACACCCATTTGGGACAAGAGCTGAAAATCGATAGCAGTAAGTCGGGGTACTTGAAGTCGGAGGTGAAACAACCGCCGCCGTCGGAAGTTTCAGACACCGAACGAGGTGGTACTATAGACTTATCGGCTCATAATTTGGATCTTCATTTGCATGCAATTGCTTTGGACCAAACTGGATTTGGTTTGGAAGTTGATCATGATATTGCACTTGTAAACAAACATTTAGATGGCCTGAAAGACGAGTTCAAGATACCTCCAAAATGGTGGGACAAAGAGAATCACAGCAATATGGTTCAAATGGACAACGGCCACTGGAAGTTTGTTCAGAGTGCTTAATTATATATACACACACACATGTCTGGGTGTGTTGTTGACTTAGCTTGCCTAAGAAACAACATCATAATATTAATAATTAAAGAATATAGAAGATGTTTCTCAAAGCCAAAGCTCGAAAGGGTTTTGTCTTTAGGTGTGAACTACGACGTTTGTTTGAGAGCTCTATATATCTCAAACGATGTAATTGGGTTTGTCTTGTCTTAACGAATAAATCCACTATGGATTGTATAATATCCTTTGATTGCTTGCGTAATGTTATGTAATAATGAATAAATATTATGTCCTATAAAATTTGTTCTTTTTGTATTTTAAAATTGTCTTATTTAAATTGTTCATTTGACAAACTCAACTATTTTTACTATACATATTTCTTTTTCTACCATCTTTTTAGTTTTCCAATAAAATAAACTTTAACTTTTCAATGATAAAATTATCGTTTTGATTATTTTATAACACATCTTTTATACAAAACTTTTTTTCTTAAAACGACGTAAAAAGTCAATAAAGGACAAAATTTATGGGACGGAGGGAATATATATTTATTGCATGGTGTTTCTTTTATGAGAATCGCTGCTTAAATTGCTTTAAAGCATATAGGGCTTAGCCCTTGCATGTTGGTTTGATTCATGCCGGGTGTTTCGAGTGTAAACATGTTTGGAATTGAAATGATACTTTTATTGTTATAAGTTTTAAAAATAGTGTTACACAGCTCTAAACTACCCATATAAGCTTTAAGAATAAACTAGGGTTGTGATTCGTATGTTAATGATGTGTTGAATGTGATTTACATGCTTAAAATAACATTTTCTCGGTTCTAGTATCAGTACTTGTTCATACGGTACTGATATCGTAGGAACACATTGTAAAAATAGGCTTTTTAAAGGGTAAATATCGATATCATTTTCATGAGGTATCAACATTATTCATCCAGTATCGATACTCATGAGGTGGGTATTGGTACCTCATGAGTACCGATACTGATTGAATTGTGAAAACATCGAATATATTTTTAGTACCGATGTTTGAAAGGAATATGAATACATAAAAAAGTCAATATCGATACTCAAAATTGAATATTAATACTCACAATTTGATATAGATACCCACAATGCTTAATGGCTTATAAACCTTATAATACGCTTGGCAATGGTGCGTAAAGTTCTAATAACTTTATAAAAGCTTAGTAATTATTCATTAATTATGAACCCAACAAGTGATCCAGTGAAAAAAGCGGATGATGATCATCCTTAGAGAGTTAGGTTTAAATCGTAATGGCTACATGGTGTGTATGCATTATCAAAGAGTTAAGAATATGTATGAACAAATACTACATTGTAATGACTATAAGACTATTTAAAAAAAAATTTCATTAATTATAATAACATTCATTAGATGTTAAATGACTAATTTACCCTTACATAATATACTACGACTGATGGAACCTTAATTGATCATAAAACTGTATTGTAACATGTAGTAATCCTAGATTGGTTATGAGATATGTGCTTGTGTGGCCTTGAGGGCATTGGTTGGTTTGTGTTCTTGGGTGTCGTTGGGGTCTAGTTACTCGAGGATCGAGCTACAACGTTAAAAAGGTTAAGTTGTTGGATGTACGTTTCTAAAGTTATTTAGCATTACGTCTCATCCATGCATAGTCTAATCAAATGTACGTTTTTAGAGTTATATGACAGTAAACCTTATCCAAATGTACTTTACGTTGTGTGATACCGATGCTATGTGATACCGAAATTCACCCAAAGTTTTATTGTTGTGTTTGTCATTACTTGGTGGATATTATTATTGTGTGAATTAAAGCATGTGTAATATAAGCGGCTAGTCTTGGCACCACATGCTTGCCTTTGATCATACTTGTGTTCATGCTTATATAGTAGAAGTGTGGCACTGAGCTTGTAAAACTTAATTTTTGGATGTTTTTGTTCACAGCTAGCAAATTTTTAGACGAGCTCAAAGAAGCATCGTCGTCACGGGATTTCAACATTTCGGTCATACCAAAATATAATACTTGTATTTATTGGAGCTTTGAATTCATAGGAACTTGCAGTATTTGATTTTGTAAGTTTTTATTAACATTTTTTTATATACTTTATTTTGTATTATAGAGCTCTGAAATTATTTTACCTATTTTATATTATGTTTCTATCTTGAGTTACTGAATTTTGAAATGTTTTTAATTGATTTAGCTAAACAATAGCTCGAAAACGTGGTCGGTTATTTCAGTGACCTAATATAACATTTTGGATCATTTGAATTGATCGAGTCGAATTTAAGGTGTTATATATTTAATTTATGGTCTTTTAGATTTATTGTTATTTTTGTTAGCGTTCTCTATATGGATTTGTAGTTGTTGTTTTGGTTTATTGGTTATTGGGTATGTGTGATTTGTAGAAAATAATTTTGGTTGTTTGTTTGATTTCGGGTAAAGAAAGGAACGAGTATAAGTCAAGGCAAGTGAAACATCGAAAATAGTCAAAAACAAATCAGAATCATATCTTGATTCTCATTTTTAATCCATGGTCGAATAACTAAAAATTCATCCCTCGTAAAAATTATATTATGGGCTAAATCCATCATGTTATTTATGATCTCAACCAATAAAAATCATCTATTTTATTAATTTTTTCGTATCATTTTTTTACTAAGTAAATCTTCACTTAGTAAAAAATATTTTTTAATTTAATTTACGGTGAATATGAGTGGAGATTCACTTGATAAAATAATAGACGTGAAAAAAGTTAATAAAATAAGTAGTTTTTATTGGTTAAAACCATGAATGATGTGATAGGAAGGCCAATGGTATAACTTCTTCTCATGTCTTACCATTTTTGATTGAAAACATATATAAATATTACGAGCAGAAATCTTCTTTCCCTTTTAGTGTTTTTATTTATGCTCTCATATTAAAAAATTTAAATTTAAGATTAAAATTTTAGTATTATATTTAAGGAATTTAAAATAGGAAAATTCTACCAGGGGCGTCGAACACCGCTGAACACCACTAACGTTGAACATCGCTGAACACCACTAACGTTGAACATCGCTGAACACCGTTAATTTGATTTATAAAGATTAGAGATCTCAAGGACTCAACATACAATTAATAATTATTTAAAATAAAATTTTAATTAAATTATATATATATATTCTATTTTTAACTTTTATTTTTAAATAATTGAATCAAATATCAATCCCTAAATTAAAAAAATACAATACCGGTGGTGGTGTTAGAAATTTAATTGGATCAATTAATAAGGGTTTAGGAATTAGGTATTTAATTTGGGAGACGGCGGTTCTTGGGAGTTCAACTGCAGGTGAAGGCGGAGGCCGGTTCACTATCGGAGGTCGTGATTGGGAAAAGTTCTTTAAAAAATACAATACCGATGGTGATGTTATTGTCTCTCTTTCGATCAGGACGGGCGACGAGTTCTACGCCATTAGTGTGAATTGAAGTTAATAAGCTGCGAAAACAAAACCAGATCTGTGAAATTGTTTGACTATGGCATCAGCATGCCAAATTAAATCCCTAATTCCTAAACCCTTATCGGATTTAATTTAGGGTTGATATTTGATATATTTATTTAAAAATAAAAATTAAAAAATAGAATATATAAAAATAATTTAATTAAAATTTTATTTTAAATAATTATTAATTGTATATTGAATATTTGAGATTTTTAATCTTTATTAATTAATTTAATAGTATTTAATGGTGTTCAATATTAATAATGTTCAGCAGTGTTCGATACATGTAATCGACTCATCCTTTAAAATATGGTACATTTTGTAAAAGGAAAATTCTACAATGCTCGACGAGCACCGCTGAACACTATTAAATTAATTAATAAAAATTAAAATTTTAAGGACTAAATATATAATTATAAATTATTTAAACATATAATTATAAATTATTTAAGATAAAATATTAATTAAATTATTTTCTATATATATAATTTTTGTTAATCTTTTTTTAAAAATAATTGGATCAAATACCAATCACTAAACCCTAAATCTTAAACCCTAAATCCTAAAGCCTAAATCTAATATTCAAATTTAGGGTTTAACATTTAAGGTCTATAGTTTAAGGTTGAGGGTTCAATGTTTTGGGTTTAGGGTTTTATGTTTGTGGTTTAGGGTTTCAAATTTTAGGTTTATGTTTTTGGGCTTAAAATTTAGGGTTTAGAATTTATGATTTAAGATTTTTATTTTTTAATTTAACTAAAGTTGGTATTTGATCTAATTATTTTTTTAAAAAAAATTAGGATTTACCATTTGTGCGTGTCAAAATTTTGTATGGTTTCTGAGAATTCATTTTTCTTTGGGTTCAAAATTCTGAGAATTCATTTGACGGCATCATTATTAGTCGTTACACTGTAACTTTTGGGACAATTCAGTCATTTTAGGTAAATTTAGGGTTTAGGGTTTTAGGTTTGTGGTTTTGGGTTTTGGATTTTAGGTTTAAGATTTACAGTTTTGTTTTTAATTTAATTAAGGTGGTATTTGATCTAATTATTTTTAAAAAAGATTAAAAATATTATATAAAAAAATAATTTAATTAATATTTTATTTTAAATAATTTATAATTATATGTTTAAATAATTTATAATTATATGTTAAGTCTTTTAAATTTTAAATTTTTATTAATTAATTTAATTATATTTAACGGTGTTCATCGTTAATAGTATTCAATGGTGCTCGGGAGTGTGGTAGTCTTATCCTTTATAAAATTTAGAATTTAAATTTAACGTCCGAGAAAAGTAAAATATTTTGGGTAAACTACACCAGTAGTTACTGAACTATGGTTTCTTTCTTATTTTGGTCATCGAATTATTTTTGTTGACAAAAACACCACTAACGTTATGTTTCTTTCTTATTTTGGTCACTGAACTTTTTTTTGGCAAAAATATTACTAACGTTATGTTTCCTTCCTATTTTGGTCACCAGCTGTTAAAAACTTAATGGTTTTACTGATGTGGAATTTTATTTTATTTTTTAAAAATTTCCATGTCATTTCTTCTCTCTCATCGTAAATAATATATGTTATTTTATAATATTTTTATTCAAACTAATAGGATGGTGACACGTGTCACTTCCTATTAGTGAAATAAAATGAATGAAAAATCAAGCCACTTATGCAGCCAGAGAGATGATGACATGTGTAACTACCTAATAGGATGGTGACATGTGTAACTGCCTATTAGTCGAATCTCTCTGGCTGCATAAGAGGCTTGATTTTTCACTCCTTTTATCCCACTAATAGGCAGTGATACGTTCACCATCTTGTTAGTTTGAATAAAAATATTATAAAATAACATATATTGCTTACAAGGAGAGAGAAAAAATGACATAGAAAATTTTAAAAAATAAAATAAAATTTCACGTCAGTAAAACCTTTAAGTTTTTAATAGTCGATGACCAAAATAGAAAGGAAACATGACATTAGTGATGTTTTTGCCAAAAAAAAATAGTTTGGTGACCAAAATAGAAAAGAAACATAAAATTGGTGATATTTTTGCCAAAAAATAGTTCGGTGACCAAAATAAGAAAGAAACTATAATTCGGTGACTACTGATATAGTTTACCCAAATATTTTTGATAAATATTACGTCTAAAAAGTCGAGTTTCCCTATCTACAAATTTCCGAATGTCATCTCATCCTCGTCATATCCCACTTGTTCTGATAGCGACAAACACTGGATGTGGCCACTGCTAATCCAAACAAAAGATACAAGAAGAATCCAACTCTATCACGCCACCTCTCCCATACCCACATTCTTTGTTTTCACCACCCAACAGTCTCATATCTCAATCCCAATTCTCAAGCACTCGTATACGCCTATCTATAAACACTCGCCATGCCATCTACTTCATCGGCGGCTCCTCCAGCGCCAACATCCGATCACTACCTTCAAGCCCTGTTGGCCTCATCACGTCCCTTCCTTCGTGGCGAGCTTCAATCGGTGGACAACAATTTGCCTTCTTTGGTCGCCGTTTTGCGCTCCGTCGGTGCCGGGGAGTGCTGGCACAAGCACGGTAGCTTCTTGGAGCATCTGGTTGATATTTATCGTATCCTCAAGATATGGAAAGCTCAAGACCCCGTTTGTCTATGCGGCCTCTTTCACTCCGCCTATTCCAACTCTTACGTCAACCTCGCCATATTCGACCCTTCGACCGGCCGCGACGTCGTTCGAGCTCACGTCGGCGACGCCGCCGAGCGTTTGATTCATCTGTTCTGCATCGTCCCGAGACAACCTCTGATCCACGACGACCTTCTGTTCAAGTATTCGGACTCCGAACTCGTCGAACACTTGGGGGCTTCCGAGATTTCGCTGATGAACGCAAAAGAAAAGGGCGTTTTCGACGACAACGAGGCTTGGAGGAAGAAGCTATGCGGACTCTTGCCAGAAAATGGGGTTGTAGTGAAGCACATAAAGACCGGTGAAGACGTATCGGTGTCCCGAAGGGTGTTGGCTATTTTCCTCCTGATGACCATGGCGGATTTCAGCGACCAGCTCTTCGGATTCCAGGATGTTCTGTTTGAAAACCATGACGGTCGGCTTGAATTTGCAGGGAACTACAACGTTGCCTTATGGCCCGGGAGTGGTAAACCAGGGCTGTGGGTGAACTCGATATCGAGAATGGGGGCAATATACAGTTTAATAGTGAGAGAGGAAGAGATTTTCGTGGAACAGAGGAAAAGAGCAGGCGGTGTTAGGGTTGAAATCAAGAGAGACGAGGAGATGGAGCTTGTGGTGCCACCGGTTTTCGACAAGTGCACCAAGGTTTTGGGCGCAGAGGAACAAATAGAGGCGAGGGACTTGTATTGGGAAGCTGTTTGTGATGATTCAAAAGCAGGGCAAGAGCGAGCCGAGGAGTTGTTGTTGAGCAGCATTGAGAAGAACCCGTTTGTGGGTGAACCGCATGTGGTTCTGGCTCAGCTTTATTTGACCAAAGGAAGGTTCGAGGAGGCCGAAAAGGAGGCTGAAAAGGGTCTGGTTTTGATGTTGGAGTGGAGTAGTCCATGGGACAAGAGGATGTCTTGGGAAGGATGGATTGCTTGGGGAAGAGTTTTGTTGATGAAAGCTAAAGACAAGTGTTGGCCACAAACTTCATGGGGTGTCCTTAATCTAGGCCTTGTTAAGTAAAGATGGTTCTGTTTTCCTCTATGATTCATGTCATAGCCGTCGAAATAATAACCAAAATGCAGTGTTAAGGCACATCCGTTATGTGCTTTTTATTTTTGGTTTGGAAGAAGTTACTTAGTTTGTCAGTATATGATATTGTGAGGCAAATAAGTGAAGTGCTTTTGAAAAGCAATATGGTTCTTATCCTATATTGAATTGTTGTTGAACTCCATTGTCAAAGATTTCCCGTGACTAGTGCTGCAGGTGCAAGCTCCACTTAGCACAGTTTATATGCCATTTGTGAACTCATTGTTCATTGAAATCTGAACTTTCACACATTTTGAACAAAAGATAATAATAACATGCAAAAATAAAATTTACAATTAGAATCAGAATAACCAAAATAGTATGGGGGACACTTTAGTAGGGCTTGGTTTACATCAACAACAGTTAAAATGTGTGTTTTCCATGAGTCTCACCTAAGCAAGAGCTTTGGGCCCACTTCATAAACTCAAGAGTCTAACCTAACCACTCCAAAGGGGAAGCCCAATTGGAAGTTAGTTCACATACTCACCTGGTAACATCTTTGCTGATGCTAAAGCAGTCGGGGATAGGAATGTAAAATCGGGTATTTAAATGGGTTTCAGGTCGAATCAGATCGGGTTTTGATTATGTCAAGTCAAGCCAATGGTTTGATTCGAGTCAGATCGGGTTCAAGTTGACTCAGGTCCGAGTCAAATCCCAATTGATTCCAATTTAGACTCAGTTCGGGTCGAGTAAATTTCATGACAGATCAATATTTGGTTGGGGTCAAAACGGTTCGGGTTTGAATTAGTTAATTTTCGGGATAATTTGGGTTTGACCCGACTTGAAGTCATTTCGGTACGGGTCAAGTTTAGGTAGGGTCATGTAGATTTCAAATCAAATTCAGGTCGGGTTATATCGATTTCGGATGAAGTTCAAGTCCGGTCAAGTCACAACTTTCTCAAGTCACAAATATATATTAAAATTTGTTTACTTCCTTAAAATAATCACAACTCTCTCAAGTCTCAAGTTTATATTCAAGTAATTCAACAAATTTTAGAACTTAAGGAATATATGGAGTTATATTTTCACGAAGAAAACAACGGATGATTTACTCAAATATTGGTTTCCCACAAATATGACACAAATATGACACAATATTTCTGGAAACAAATTGGCTTGTGCCACATTTGGGGGGGGGGGATTTGGGAGCAATATTTGAGTAAATTCTCCAAAAACAATTGAAACATTAAGTGAAAAAGTATTGTACGTGACAAATAATTTCGTAAGATTATTGAAATAATTATAAGAAAATAAATTCAAAATTATAAAAATCAATATCTTGCCATAATAGTAAAGTGAAAATATTAGATTTTTCTATTAAAATAAATACTTAGTAAAAATTAAACAAAAATACATTAAATTAATTAGTCAACCGTTTTAAGTCAATTAATTACAGGCCAGATCAATATCATTTCGGGTCAATTAACATGTCGGGTCAACAACAAGTCGAGTCAATGACAGGTTAGGTAAAATCGTATCTCGAGTCGTTTCAAGTCCGGTTATATCATACATTTACCAAGTTAATTTTTGGGGTTCATATTAGGTCAGGTGCAAGTCATGTTCGGTAATCACTTTATTGGGTTCAATTCGGGTTCTCAGGTCGAGTGCATGTCAGGTTCAATAATCACATTATTGGGTTCAATTCGGGTTCAAGTCATCCTCAGGTTGGATGCAGATCGAGTTATGATCCAAAATAATATGGCCCAAGTTCAACTCCGGTTTGAGTCAATCAACATTAGGTCAGACTCGGGTCGAACTCGATTCATCACCACCTTGAATTACAATCAATTCAAACTCAAGTCAGGTTCAGTCAAATCAATTTTTTACACCCTAGTCGGGGTATCGTGGAATAGACAGGGAAGCAAAGGGTTAATCACGTATAGAAGTTGAGTCTTACATACATAAAATTTTAGGTATGTTTTACATAAACTGTGGCATATCTTAGCGTTAGACTGTAATCTTACTCGTATTTGGTATAACAAACTCAAAAAGCCCCCGTTCGGGATAATCTTCAAGCAGACACACGCATATGATCATATGGTGAACATGACAAAATCATGACTGATCCATGTTATCCAACATGGTTGGACCCCAATCATAAAAAAAGTAAAACGTTGCGGCCTAAATCAACCAATTTTAAACTTTTTTTATATATGATTGGGGGATTTTTGGACCCCTATATATATCAACAAACATCAACTTGGGGACTCCAATTCCAAATTCTGGACATAAGACCGTCACAGTTAGGACATACGTTTGATTTTATGTTAGTAGGGGCAAACTTATAATAAAATTTTAGGGTGGGGACTTATAAAAATTTATAAGGCAAAAATAGATTTTTAATATAAAATATATTAATTAAAAAAATAAATAAATCATATATGAATTTTAAAATTTCAAGGGCTATCGCTTCCGGCCCCTCGGTCACAGTCAAGATTGTGGATTCCCTTGTGGGGTCATTGTTGTTTCCGGCGCAATCAACGGCACCCTAATTCACTGAATCTCAGCATTTCCGAAACATAAGAAAGCAGCAGCAGCATACATAATCTGCCAAATTCTTTTTACACAGTTCATAATCCAGTTTGAAATTGCATGTTTGCATTAATGGCTAATAGCTATGCATTTTAGAATTTAGAGCCTACGTGAATCAAACTGATTAACTCATGCATATTGCATACCAACCAAAATCATGGTTTTGCATTAAATAATATTACTTTTTATCCAAAACGGTGAGAAAAGTAATAAAAGGAGAGATTTGAATTTTTTTTGAACAATTACCGGAGAGGGAGGGGAAGGAGAATTTTATTCCGAATGGGTTTTGAACCTACAACTTAAAGGAAGAAGAGGGTGTCATCTAAGAATTTTAACCATTTGCTCTAAAAATTGTTGACAATTGAGATTCAGATTTCAAAATTGTTGAATGCTGCTTTTCATTCTACTTTTATGAATTAATCATGGTTTAGTTCTCGTATCTATAATATATAGTAGGGAAAACTACATATTAGTACCCTAACTATGCCCGCTTTACTGTTTTTGGTATCTCAACTATTATTTTTGACAAAATAGTACCTAACGTTGCGTTTTTGTTCTGTTTTGATACCTCCGCCGTTTAAAATTAACGGAATGGTGACGTGATTTGGGTTAATAACAATTTTAGTTCAAAAACTTATACAATCTATCAATTTAGTTTAAAATTCTATCAATTTAAACATTATTTTAATTTTTGGATTAAAATTGTAAATTTCTCATTTTTCTTCTTCTTCCGGTCAAACATTTTTTTGGGTTTTGGAGTTAAAAAATACGCTAGGGACAATCAAAACTTTAGGATTTATGGATCAATGGAGGGCTAATGCAGGATCTATTGAAGGACTCAAATTCCACAATCGGGATACCGACGAGAATACGAGGGGGTGGGAAAGGGATGAAACAAAATTCAATCAAAATTAATATGATGTTTTAAATTGATGAATTTTGGACTAAACTAATAATATACATAAGTGTTTTGAACTAAAATTGTGATTATACAAAGCCACGTCATCATCTCCATTAGTTTTCAACGACCGAGTATCAAAACAGAACAAAAACGTAATGTTATGTACCATTTTACTAAAACTAATAGTTGGAGCACCAAAACAGTAACATGAGCATAGTTGATATACTAAATATGTAGTTTTCCCTATATATATTAAGTTAGTGTCACAAATTACTTAATTGGAAGAAATATTAAAATATGATTTTTATAAGTACATTTTTTTTACCACACCATCATAATCATTTATGGAACAAATGTTTATAAATCTATTTTTACATAAATACTTCTGTTCACCAACATTTTAAATGTAACAAAATCGTATTTATCTATGCATTTATATCTACTTATTTATCTATATATAGTCTTTTATTGTGTATGATCTCATCGAGTCAATTGTATACAATCCAACTCAAGATTTATTTAAAGGAATAAATATTTTTGTCCGTGAACTTTGATTTTGATTCAATTGTACACACGTAACTTTATTTTTATTCAATTATACATATTTTAAAAAATAAATACATTCATTTATTTTCATATTGCATATATATAATTATTTGTGCGCGTTATATTTATATGTAAAATGATAATTTATTGATAACAATTTTAATAATTAGCTGAAAATTGAATGAAATAAAAAATGTACGTATACAATTACATAAAATTAAAATTCATATATATAACATTACATATTTGATCAAAATCGATGTGAAATTTTAATATTTATCTCTTATCGAAAAATCCAAAGCATAAACTATTAGTTATCCAAAAAAAGGCATAAACTATTGACAACGTTAGAAAATTAAAAAGGCTTAAATTAAAAAACAGCTCTCAAACTATGTCTTTTTTTCTGCTTTTGACCCTTAAACTATGATTTGGGCAAAATAGGCCCTTAAAATATCATTTTTGGTCACTTTAAGTCCCTAAACTATTTTTTTGGTCAAAATAAGTACCTAAACTATATCATTTTCCTTCTTTTAATCCCCAAAACTAGGGGTGTTCAAACCCGGGTATTTGGGTACCTGAAGTACCGGGTACCCGAATCTTCGGGTAGTAGAAAATGCAGCTCGTGTCCCGACCCAATTTTTGCGGGTACCCAAAAATTCGAGTATTTGGGTACCCGGATATAAAATATATATTTTTTAAATATAAAATATTTTATTAGTTTAATATAAAAATATAAAAAAATATGTATTTATTAGTTTAATATAAAAATATGTATTTATTAAATATAAAAATATAAAAAATTTAGATTTTTTATTAGTTTAATATAAAAATATGTATATTGAATATAAAATATTAGTTTTAAATATATCTGGGTACCCGATTGTAATCGGGTACCCAAAAATTCTTAATTTTGTGACCCGGGCCCGACCCGAGAAGTGACGGGCCGGGTACCCGACCCGGGTAAAAAAAATTCCGGGTAAATACTCGGTTATTTATATTCGGGTAATCGGGTTAGGTCAGTCGGGTCGGGTATTTTTGAACACCCCTACCCAAAACTATTAATTGGTCAAAAAATCTTTATGATATGTCAACATCTTATTAGTCGAAATAATTTTCTTTTGACTTAAATAACTATCGGACTTAAAATGACCATAAATGATAGTTTAGGGGCTTATTTTGATATATGATATTTTAAAATTTAAAAAGAACATAAATATTTATATATGTTAGAAAAGCCTATAAAATGATATTTTTGTAACCATAGACTTAAAGTGACCAAAAATGATAGTTTAAGAACTTATTTTGCCCAAATCATAGTTTAGGGGCTTAAAGTGGCCAAAATGATAGCTTAAGAGCCTATTTTGCCCAAATCATAGTTTAAAGGCCAAAAATAGAAAAAATGCATAGTTTGAGGGCTTTTTTTTTGTTAAGCCAATTAAAAAAGTAAAAAGATGATAACTTTTTTTGACACATAAAAAGATGATAACTAATTTAATGATATTTTATCAATTAGTTTAATTTTGTCTTGTGTTGCTTTCCTCCATTGATTGTGCTTAAAGCAACTAATGACAACTAATATTCAAATTTTCCTTTCTTTCTTTCCTTTTTCTGATAATTAATTATCAAAATATTAAATGAATGTGAAGGATAAGGGTGTGCAAAAATATATGATCCGATCGATTCAATTTTTTTATCCTTTGATCTGATTCGAATATTCAATATCGAATATTTAGATATCTGATTTTTTTTCAGATCGAATATGAATAATTATTTTACTGATCCGAAATTTTGGATATATAATTTTTTGGGTCGAATTATATCTGATATCAAAAAATAAACACCGGTACAGAAGGAAGTGGACTCACTGGTCTTTTGCCTTTCATCTTTTTGGCATTAATTAGAATTTCCCCCCTTAAAGCCGTTGGATAAGCCCCACTAAAACAAGACAAATTAACTACATAATACACTATTTGATATGCTAATTAATTGTTCCATTGTAACACAACAAGTGTATCTTATATAATTATGGTATTCATAATTCTAATAAAAAAATTAAGTTATTCGTAATTATTTGAAAATATTAAGGTGGAATCTTTTAATTTTACGAGTGAAAGTTAGAAATCATAACATTTTTAATTGATATTCAATAAAATTAAAGAGAGGTTTAAATACATTAAAGATTCATGTGCTATTTCAAAATTTAAAATTTAGTTATCATCTTTTATATTTACAAAATTAAGTCTTGTACTATTTTTTATTGAAAATCTGGGTCTTTTCTTGGACTTCTGTTCAATTTTACCGTCAATTTGATTCTTAAAAAATTGTAAACATAAATGATTGAAAATTTGTATTATTCATTTAATAATAGTTATTTGTTTATAAAAGATTAAGGGTCAAATTGTAAAAAAACATAATTGTAGTCAATCAAAAAAATTATATTATTTTTTATAACTGTCAGATTAATAATTAACCACAAATTTGAACACAAGTTGAAATAAATCAAGATTTTCATATAGAAATAGTACATAAATCCAGTTTTATAAGAAATAAATTTTAAATATTAAAATAATAGAAAAACTTTTAACATGTTAAAACTTAAATACAACACGATAATTTTTCCAACTATATGTGAGATTAAAAATTCAATTCAACAACAACAATAATAATAATAATAATAATAATAATAATAATAAATAAATAAATAATTTGGGGGACAAAATTCACCACATAAATAAGTTAAAAAGATGCGGCATTGTTCGTAAAAAGGACCGTAGCTTTTAACATATACGAAAGAAAAGGTTTGTATATTGCAAAAAAATACGAAAGAAAAAGGTTTGTAGGCCATAATCAATCTGACAAGCTGAACAAAATTATTTATGTAATTACATTAGAATATACTATATATTTTATAAAAATGTAAAAAACTCAAATATGGACCAAATTTAAATTAAGTATTGATTTTTTTATACTAGAATTGATGAGTGTTTAATTGTTTTTTTTATTTTACTAAAACGTAAACATTAGATTTAAATATATTATTTTACAATAATAAATTTTGAACCCAAAATTTAATTTAATTTAATCTTATTTTTATATTTAATCCTAGCCTTTTGTATGATGAATTTAGTAAAAGTTTGGGTATGTTTTGATGAATAGAAATCATCGGTCCTTGCTTGGTGTTCCTATCTATGTTCCAATACTAAAACATATAATTTAGTGTTTAGAGTTTATGATTTAAGAATTAAAGTTAGAATATAGTGTTCAATAGTGGCGAAGCCATGATTTTTATATAGTGAGGTTAGCGTAGAGTATGAGGTACGAGAACTCTCATACCACTACAATATAAATATTGTTGACCTCATACCCAACAAATCAAGTAAGGTCAATTCTAATATTTCAATGAACAACTTTATACTAACACCTTAAAAATCTCATTTAACTCTTCGAAAATTTCATATAAAAATAAATTAAGTAGAATTAATTAACTCCTAATTTACATGTAACTCTGACACTTGTGTTTAGTCTTTTTGGTGTTATGCCATAAATAAAAACATTAAAAAGGACAGAAGATTTATGTTCTGTTTTGACACGGGTGTACTATACAGTAGTTTAGTGTTGAAAAGATGGAGGAGATTAAGGGGTGATGTGACTTAGAGGATTCAAATTTCAAGAAGGATTCACAAACTTTTTCTAAGAAATTCAACATTTCTAACTAACATATTAACCACCCTAAAAGATCTTGTCTCCTGCCTAATCTATGCAATTCTAACATTCTTTGTTATTAATCCCATCAAATTACAAAATATTCCTACATTTGTTCATTATGATCCTGAAATTTAATGAAGTATTAATTTGGTACAGTCTGAATCATTAATGAAAAGTCTGCAGTTTAAATAAACTCAATTAAAATGTTTATAGATTCGAAAATGATACAGTCTTAAGTTATTAAAAGTTCGAAATGACTCGAGTCCCCCTAGGTCTTGCTTGCATTTGTTTCTTTTTCTAACGAAAGGTCGAAGACAATATTCCCCTGTCGGAAATGAGAACAAAACCACCTTCCTTAACAAGTTGGAATTAACAAAAAGTAAACTTCCCAATTAGGAAAAGGATCAAATAATCAAATCCAATATCTTGTTAGGGGTACTGTCTCCTCCTAATATGGTGTTTAAACTAATCATGCATCAATCTAAACCCTTCCTTTTTTTTTCTTATACAATTTTGTCCTCACATTAAAATATAAAAATTAAATCTCAGATTTTAGCATAGTAGAAGGACTAAAACCATAATTATACCCAGATGAATCAACTCCAATACGTCGAAGCTCGAACTGTTTCTTTACACATGTGACGAGTTGAGATAAATTGACTCAGGGGCAAGAGCCCGTATTCACGAGTGAAGAACAACAGTAGCCAAATTCACGGTTTACATATATACACACAGTAGGAAGCCAATTGATTTACCAAAAAAGGTGAAGGAATTTTGAATGAATTGCGCTCCAACGTTCAAAATGAAACTAGGATCCACGTGATTCATCAAACGGTCACAATTCCTCATGTGAGAATCTTTAAACTTCGATTCAGTTTCCTTCTTCTGCTACTATAAATATGAGGGGGAAACATTGTTTACAATTCACCACATTTCACTCCTTGAATCTGCTTTCTTTTCTTTTCTCCCCCATCATTATACTTTTTTCCCGTGAAACAGAACAACCCCCATGTCTGTTCTGCAAACTTTATTCTTACTTTTTCCATGATAGAATATATTTCTCCCATTCAAAGCTCCTTCTGTCAGATCCTGCATCAGTGGAAAAACCCTATATGTGTGAAAATTTTTCTCTGATTTGATCGACACCCGCCTCCCAAAATGCAGATTCTGATTTGGTTTTTTAATGTTCTACTCGTTTGTTCCACTCTAGGAGTGTTTCCATTGTCACTAGCTGAACCAATCTCCCAAGCACCACCTGTTTGCTCATTGGCAGATAGAGCCGCTCTGATCGGTTTCAAGGCCAAAATAGTGAAGGACACAACGGAGAGTCTCTCTTCATGGATTGGAAGGGATTGCTGTGGAGGAGATTGGGAAGGTGTTCAATGTAATCCGGCAGGAAGGGTCACTACATTGGCACTTCAAAGACCAGCAAGGGATAGTAGCCTCTACATGAAGGGTACTCTGTCTTCTTCTCTGGGTAGTTTGCCTTTCTTAGAGGTGTTGGTCATAAGTGGGATGAAGCTTATTTCAGGTCCAATCCCGGATAGCTTTTCCAAGCTATCCAGACTAACCCAGTTGGTCCTTGAAGACAATTCCATTCAAGGTAACATTCCTTTAAGTTTAGGTCGGTTGTCCCATCTCCAAACACTCTCATTGGCTGGTAACCGTTTAAAGGGGGCAGTTCCTCCAAGCTTAGGGAATTTGAAAAACATTGTGATGATGAATTTAGGGAGAAATTACTTGTCAGGTCCTATTCCTTCTAGTTTCAAAACTCTTCTTCATTTGCAGTCTTTTGATCTCAGCTTCAACTCATTGTCTGGTTCTATCCCTGATTTTATAGGCAAGTTTCGAAACATTACTTTTATCGACCTCTCCAATAATCAATTATCAGCTCACGTACCCATTTCCATGTTCAACTTGGTCAGTCTATCATATCTGTCATTGAGCCACAATCAGCTCACTGGAACCATCCCAGAACAGATAGGGAACCTTAAGTCTCTCACTAGTCTTTCATTGAGTAGCAACAAGTTTATAGGTCACATTCCAGCATCTATTTCAAGATTGCAGAATCTTTGGTCCCTTAATTTATCCAGAAATGTGTTCTCTAACCCTTTACCAGATGTCTCTACCAGGGGCATCCCTTCACTTTTGTCAATAGACCTGTCTTTCAACGACCTCAGTTTGGGGACAGTTCCTAACTGGATCAGAGACAGACAGCTTTCAGATGTAAACCTAGCTGGTTGTAAACTGAGAGGAAGCCTCCCAAAGTTTACAAGGCCGGATTCATTGAACTCCGTGGACTTGTCCAATAATTTCCTCACTGGGAGCATTTCAACATTTTTCACAAACATGACAAGTCTGCAGAGGGTGAAGCTTTCAAATAACATGCTCAAGTTTGATCTTTCAGAGCTCAAAGTTCCGGATGGGATTTCCTCTATTGATCTTCATTCGAATCAGGTATGCGGATCTCTCTCTAGCATTTTAAATAACCAAACAAGCAGCTTCTTGGAGGTAATAGACGTGTCAAATAATCGCATTTCGGGTACGATACCAGAATTTACCGAAGGGTTGAGTTTGAAAGTGTTGAACCTAGGAAGCAACAAGATTGCAGGCCAGATCCCAAGTTCAATCTCAAATCTTGTTGAACTCGAAAGGCTAGACATTTCGAGGAACCTGATAACCGGCACAATACCGGTAAGTTTAGGACAATTGGTAAAGCTTCATTGGCTTGATATTTCCATCAACAGGCTCACTGGAAAAATCCCAACTAGCTTGTTGGGTATTAAGGTTATGAGACATGCAAGCTTCAGGGCAAATAGACTATGCGGGGAGATCCCACAAGGCCGACCGTACAACATCTTCCCTGCTTCTGCTTATGCTCACAATCTCTGCTTATGTGGGAAACCAATGCCACCTTGTAGGGGAAGGAAACAAGAGAAAAGTCAGTGAAATGCTGACTCAAATCTGCCCAAAGTAGAAATATTCATGTTTTTACAGTACTAGCTACATTTTTTTTTACTTTTTCCATTAGTAATTTCAAGCATAATTTAACTAATAACTATTATGGAAACAGATATTGTTTCAATATGAAGTTTTAACTCTACCTAAGATAAATAAGTTATCTTTTTACTACTTACCAGCTTTGCATAAGCGTTACAATGAGACAATCAATGCTATGAAAGAACACTTTTGTCTTCAGAAATATTTTCACAAAAAAATTTGAGGACCTCCTCTGAAGATCAAATTTTGTCATCATCAATACTGCTAATTCATGAAGCTTTACTTAAAAGCAGAACACTTGCTTCAGCCTTCACATGTCAAAGAAGACAATATAACATGATTGCCAAAGAAAGGAAAAAGATGCTTGTCAAAACCCCAACACCTACCAAAATCCTTGGGGGGGGGGGGGGAACTATGCCACTGACTAAAAATCATCCAATACTTCTTCAGCTTCATTTTCAACAGCATATGTTTCCTTCTCTGAACCTCCTTCCTCCTAAACAAACAAGAAAAAGTTAATGATATTCAGCTGTCAGCATATTTGATACAGGAAAGACCACGGGACCGCTAGATAAATCAAATGTCAGCTCTTAAGAAAATGGTGAATCAAGCCTTCCCAATTACTTCATCATTTTCTTTGCCAGCATTGTTAGCCTCTTAAGAAAATGGTTTCTGATACATTGCATCATTCATAATTCATCAAATTAATTAAATTCTAGCTCTATGATTATTAATTTAAAATAATAATGACTGAATATCAAGGACTTACTTCTTCTGACATAGACCCAATTTAACAACCTTCCTTTGCAACCTAAACTTCATAGACGAAATGCTTAATATCTAAAAATTAAAAATAAAAACCATCTGAATCACACCAGTGAGAAATGTGTACCCCTGTAACACAGTTTGCATCTGGATTAGCTTCCTTGTAAGATTTCCTAAAATCAACCCTGGAAAGTAACAAAGAGTTATCTGCCAATTTAAAAGCAACAACTCATGGAATTAAGCAAAAAAAAAAGCTAAAGAAAGGGTCGTTACATGAATAAAAAGAAAGCAGTAGGAAGATGTTTAGGTACATTAAATTCTCTTCCCTTCTTCAATTACTTCAGGTTTTTCAGATTTGATTCTGTTAATGAAGACTTCTTCCTATGTAATTATCATAACATATATAAATTAAAACTAAAGTTGAAACCTCAAAGGAGTCCAAAACAGAAAAGTCTATGAAAGTAAAAGACACCTTTCAGCAGATTTCTTCTCCACTTCAGCAGGTGTCTCAATAACTTGAGACTCTAAATTAAGGGGGAAATAAAGGAAAAGCAAACTAATGATAAATCCCATCACCATTTCTAGCAATCCAAGCTAACATCTATTAGATCAGGTAAACACATATTAACCCAAATTCATTTTGATCTTACCATCAACACTACAGTTATGAAGAATAAGAGCCACCAGTACAGCTTTGTTACATTCTTCGCTGCGATTCTTTTTCTTTTGTTGGGAAAACTGTTTGTGTGATCTACTATAACATAACAATGGGAGGTTTTCCAAATTCCACTGTCTTTGAATTACAGAAGTGATAAAGGGAGTTGCACTTTTTGTGGAGGCATAGAGAAGTGATGGGTATACCTCATCAATCATCATCTCAAAATATTTGTACGCCTCTACCTTGCCTCTCTCGTTACATACCATGACAACATAAGTTGAGACTGAAGGATAAAATCTTGTATCTGACATACGCTCCCACAACTCTGTTGCCCTATCAAATCTTCTAAATGGATAAGCAACTTGAGTAACGAATTATAAATGAGCTTCAGAATGTTAGCAATGGTAAGCCAAGATGGCATTGCAACTCCATGTATCTGGAATGATTCTCCTCTCAGTTGTCTCAGCCAAAAGCTAGTAAGCCTCATCAATCTTGCAAAACTTTCTGATGATGCAATTGTAAGTGAACAGATTTTGCATAAGATTGTATCTTCTCATTCCATCAAGCACCCGTGTGAATATAGTTGGACTCACAAGTCACAATATGAACGAACGAAAACAGAGTAATTACAAGCATCTGGCGCAATCCCATCTCTCCAAACATCTTGTAAGCTTCATCCATGCAACTACCTTTGCACAAGGCTTTCAGCAAGCTATTTTAAGCGAGAACATCAATAGAACAACCTCGTGAATCATAACCATCTCATCAAACACTTTACGTGCATGACAAGCATCGCCAATATCTCTCCAACCCCTCACCAAAATGCTGTAACTTTTTGCACTAGGCTCAAACTCATGCTCAACTCAATCAAAGAACCCTTGTGCTTGTTTTACAATATTCCTTTTACATGACAAAAACAAAAGCTGATCAACATCATGAACATGGCCCAATTCCAAACTTCACCATTCTATTAAAGGTCACTAAACTTTTAAAACTTATATTATAGTCATTGAACGTTTAGTTCGCTTTCATTAAGGTCAGGGGCGGTTCAAAGATCTTAGGGGCCCTGTGCAATTTTTAAAATGCGACCCTTAATTTATAATAGGTAAGAGATATAATTTTTTTTCTTCAAAAAATTACCTGAATAGAAAAAATATTGTATTATTCTCTAGAGCAACAAAAAATTGACTTATAAACATCTAAAAATCAAACATTTTCACTTAAAAGGTTTCATTCTTTTTGTATGTTTAAAGTTTTTAGATAATTGTTATATATATACAAAATTATAATTTTTTTACAACTATTTAACTTAAGTTATCTATTTTTGAGGCCCCCTCTCTCTCGGGACTCTGTGCAGTCGCTCCTATCGCGCCTATCTAGAACCCCACTGACTAAGGTCGCTCCTATTAACTTCCGTTAGAATACGCTGACATGGCATGTTAGCTTTTCTTCTTTCTTTTCTCTGTTATTTTTTCTTCTACTCTATTTTTCTTCCATGATTATGTAAATATTTAACTCGTGTTCAGTGATTTTATAAAAGAAGAGAGCATAAAACACTAGCTTTCTAAGATATATAAGCTGCATGGCTTAAAACGAAATAAAAGAAGTGAAAACTCTTTCCTGACGCATGTTAAGTTTCCACGATTTTCATTATTATACGGGAAGGTTTATGAAAGGGAAAATAAAACTAGGTGCGAATTGTTCAGGATGTTTGGACCATTCACTCATGTAGTTTCCAATTTGTGTTTCCCCAATCCCATGATTATTACTACATTTAAATCACCTTAATGAAGTTCAATACCTTAATCCTGATCAGCAAAAGTTCTAAACAAATGAAAAAAAAAGTCAGAGGGTTCTATGCCCAGCTGGAAATAGCCAATTTGCCTTGGAAGCCTTGAAATCTAATTCCTTTTAGACGGATTGTGTTAGGGGGCGAACTTATAAAATTTTAGGGGGTAAAAATAGATTTTCAATAGAAAATACATTAAAATTTCTAAATCATATACAAATTTCATATTTTCACGGGGCGACGGCCCCTCCAGCCCCCTTCGCTCCATCCTAATTTTTAGAAGTGGCTTGGAACGAACGGCTGACAAAGTTGTGTATCAAAAGTGCAGTACAATTAGTATTCTAGATATTAACTTAGAGAATAGGAAGACCTTTTTTGAAGAATATCATCAGGATCATCAAATGTCATATGAACTCTAAGAATAGGAAGACCTTTCAGAACATTGACATGGTGAAACTTGTTGTAAAAATATAAAATTATTTAGTATATTTCAAAGAACCCCACATCTTTCTTTTATATTACTTCTTTTGGGTTTAAATATAAAGACCTGGTATTGGGCTTGTAAGAGAAAATTATGATGGTAGATTTGCACACTCGGGGTTTGACCAAGAAGTCCAATTAAATTAAAATTGATTGGTTTTCCATGTGCATGAACTAGAGGCTCGATCCATTATTATTATTATTATTATTTAAAAGTCATTTTGATCCCCTCATTTTTTAATTAATTTTAACCATTCATTTTAAATTAAAGTATCTTTATTCTTAATCGCTCATTTTATTTTTGACTGATTTGCCTTTGACTAATGGCTATTTTTAGACGCCCTTTTTGGTCATGCATTATACTATAAATACAATGCACATATGCCTTCAAACATCATCTCAATGTAGAATCATTTACCCACTTTCTTCTCATCTCTCTTATTTTAAACACGTTTTAAAGCTGAGTATTTATTGGTTCTTTGCTCTTTCTATTGCCTGCTTCGGCAGAAGTGCTTGTTGAATCTGGAGGGTACGCTTCACCACGAAATATCCTTAAGGACAGTATCTAGTGCACAAGCAAGTCTTATTTTTAACCTTTTTTGGTTTAATCATACATTTTTCCTACAATCTTAAGGATATTACTTGATGCCTCTTTAAATCAAAAAAAATCTACGACCTTTTAACAAAGATTTTCGTTGGTGTTTTTGTTTTTACGCTGTCCGTGCAGTACTTTGATGCGTCCCCTTACTGTCGTGCTGTTGTGTGTACATCCACAGTACAAACTCAATGCTGCTAAAATATGTATGTATTATCTATGAATTTTGTGGACGTGTTTAAACAATAATTTTAATTTACCTAATCTATGGTGTTGGATTATTAAAAAAAATCTTATGCCTAATATTTAGGCTTACAAAATTTTGTAAGTTGAGCTTTAAGCATGATTGAAGTTGATTAGAAACCCAAAATAATATTTTGAAAAAGAAGGAAAAGGAAAATTATTTTATATGTGGCTAACTCCATAATTAATTGTTGGTATAGTGCGAAAATGCATGTCTAGGATTAGTCCTATCAAAGACTTGGTATGTAAGAGTGTCTTTTACACCACATCTCTTTCATAAGAACCTACATGGTGTATTATTCATTGATTATACCCGCGAATTTTATCTCTAGTTATGATGACACATTGAGCTACCGTATAACTTGTGCAGAAATTTCAATAAGAAATGATTATTGGGCGAAACAGATGTTAATCCTGTTAAGCCATATATTAATTTGGTTGAAACAAATGGAATAATGGAAAAAGAAAAAAAGAAAATTCTGTGAAGCCAAATTTTAATTTGGTCGAAGCAGATGAGATAATTTTTGTGGTCATTTCTCAAAGTTGATATTTAGACTCATATAAAAGAGTAGATGATAGACAATGATGCTACTATACATATTTTGGACAATTAAATGTCTTTACGTCATACTCCCATACAGTGGAAGGGGATGAAACTATATATCTTAGAGACATTTTGAAACTGCAAAAGTATTTGAAGAGGCAAGACATTATTCAAAATTAAATCCAAAAAATACCTTAGCCTAAGTTTTCTTCAAATGTGACGAATCGAGAATATATTTTGTGAAAACAGGGTTTTTTAACATGTTTATTCAAAGTTATTATGCATGCTAGTTATATTTCTTTTCTTATTAAAATGTCATGATGATCTATGTGATATGTTATGTGACATGTTATTGTGAGAATTTTTTTTGTTATGATTAATTTGGCATGCTAATATTAATATAACTTGCAAAATGTGTATTTTGGATTTTCTATGTGAAAATGATTAGAGACACCTTAAATTTATATGTTCTTAAAATATTTTAAAGTGTAGGGGTGTCATGTCAAAGTTATGCTTCTAGTTCGTGATTGGCTCTAAAGTATTAGATTGCATGTTCATAGTGTTGCATATATGCTTTATGCTTTGGATAATAACATATTTAATTGAAATAAAATTGTTAAACAAACAATGACAAGAATTTATGTCAATTTTAATGATATGGATTTTCGAGATATACCATATTTTATTTTGGGAATAAAAGGTTAAAAGAGATAACTGAGACAAAGGAGATGTTTATTCTGCTTAATGACTATAAATGTAACACCCACGACCTAGATGTCACATTTGGGCCTCACGCCTGAAACCCAACCAAACAATTTTGACCTAGTTTATCCCAATCCACAAATCCATTATGAAAATCCATTTAATTACAACCCAATAAAACGTAATAATATTTGAAAACATATACAGTGGAGCTCCTTTTAAAATTACATTATAAACCTTTGACTCGATCGTTTGAAAATCCAAATATGATTTACATTATACAATAGGTTCATACAAATACATAGCCCAATGACCTAAATACTATACTCTGATGAGACGAGGCGCTGGAATCCTTCCCTGATGGTGCTCCTCCAAGAACGAGCCAAACCTACTAACATGCGAACGAAAACAACGATTCTGAACGTTGAGCTAACAAAGCTCAGTGGATACACCGCCACTCAACCATATTTCATACAAATCATAGATAAAGCAATGCAACATGAATGACATCATGGCAAGATAACAATGGCGCTACCATAACCGCCTAAACACATAGAATTATGAATGTATGATCACGCATATAGTTCATACAAGTACCTCATACATTTACCTAGCACCACACAGATAAAACCAACAACATTAAGTGAGGTCTGCATCCATAAAGCATCAGAATCCTACACTTGAGTGAGGCCCGCATCCACAAAGCATCGAGATCTTACACTACGAGTAAGGCCCGCGTCGACATAGCATTGGGATCCTATACTCTGAGCAAGGCCCGCGTCCACAAAGCATCGGGATCTTATACTCAAGGGGACGAGGCCCGCGTCCATATAGCATCGAGATCCTACATCTATGCTCAGAATCTCACATCGAGCATCTTTGAATAAGGCCCGCGTCCACAAAGCATCGAGATCCTACATTCGAGAGTCTTCAAGGTGTTGCAACACACTTAGGGCATCTAAATCCCAACAACAAGGGATGACTCAACTATCTAGGCGTCCCATCAGCACACAGCAAGGACCCTAGTCACCACACAGTACTCAACCTCGACACAAGGGTCTTACCTCACACAGCTCTAACACCCTTACCATCACCCAATGGTTTCTATAAATTATTATACCACCCTATTGAGCTTATCTATTTATTTAGTATGTTATGAAGGTGCACATTAGCCGTTCTCATTAATTTATCTTATTATTCAATAAGACTTAACCTTATAGGCGCCACTTCCGCACATAGCAAGGGCCCAGATTACCACACAACATCAATCGGTCCACCTAGGATCCCTATGGGTTACCACCTCCCACAGCTTATCCAATACAATGAGTCATTAGCCATTTATTTCATACACGGGGTTTAAATCTCCATTTCTCAGTTTTAATATTCATTTTACACCTTAACGGGCCCTCAGGGCCCTTTACCTCGAATTATAGAACCCCCGAACATAAACTTAACTTTTTTGGGTAGAATGCCTAGCTAGTACCGATACTCCTATATGGGTATCGATACACCCCTATAGGTACCGATACTCCCCCATGAGTACCCATACTCAATTTAGACTCGAAAGGTCTGGTACAACAATTCGTACCGATATGATAAACCCCCGTATCGATACTCAATTTAGGTTCGAAAGAACTGGATCCTCAAGCCGTACCGATAAACCCCCGTACTGATCCAACCCATGCCGGTACTCCTACACTAGCATACCGATACGCTAAGCCTTTCCCAAGTAATATAACAGTGAGTACCGATAAACCCCTAGCGTACTAGTACGCAAAAGAGCTACTGAAATCCTTAATATGCAAGGGGTACCGATACACGAAGAGGCGTACCGGTACTTCCCTCACAACCCTCTCCCTTTTATACTAAGGCGTATCGATACACTAGCCCCCATACCGGTACGCGAGCTCGATTTTCAATGTAATACCCCAAAATTTACTAAGTTTATTAAGGATCATTTAGTACTAAGATAGTAGCTTAAAAGCTAACTTAGTGACTAAAATGACAAAAATGTGAAAGTTTCGATTTCTTTAATTATGGGTTTTGGAAAAGAAATTTCTAAGGTTTAAAGGTCTCATGTAATAGATAGTGAATTGAATAAGGTATTCTTAAAGTTTGATTGAATTCCAAGGAAAATTGGAATGGGAATTGAAGTTTAAAAAGGTAGTGACCAAAATGTAAATTTTGAAAATTTTATGCCTAAAGTATAAACTTTGGAAAAGTTTAGGGACTAAAGTTATAATTTCCCAAAAGTTAAGGGTTTTTATTTCATAAATAAATAGATCACCTAAGGGTGTGAATCGAATGCGGAATTATTGGTTCGATCTGATACTTCGATTATTGGAAAAATCGCAGTTAAAGTTTAAGTGGAATTCGGATACCCAGACCGAACTGAAAATTTTTGAAACTTTGCCACATGATAGAGAAAGGTTATAAAAGTCATTTCCATGTGTTGGAAATATTTTTAGTTCGATTCAAGATGAATCCTACAGTTTATTTTTGAGTAAATGATTATTTATCGGTATATTGGATCGAATGGAAATTTTGGAGACTGATCCAAAAGCTATGGAAAAGTCATAAAATGTTATTTTAAGAATATTTTATTATAGTTGGTTGATTCCAACTAGATTTAGTTGAATTTTTACAAGAATGGCAAACTAGTAAATAAAAACTAGTTGGAGGGCAAATTGGTCATTTGGCCCTAATGGCCATTTTGAAATATTTAAAAAGTTATAAGGGCAATTTTGGAAAGATAAAATGGAAGATTAAATCTTGGCCCTTGATTGATGATAAAATCAATCTCAACCATTGGATAAAAAGGGCAAAATTGTAATTTCACTATTAAATGAATTTAATATTCATTTAATAGATATATGTGTAAAATAATGGTAAAAAGATGAAGATTTTGTTCATTTTTTCCAGCCAAAAATGTAAGGGCTAGGGAAAGAAAGAGAAATTTTTTTCCAAGCTCGATTCAAGCCCCGAAACTCGATTTTCAGTTTGATCTGAATCAAAAGAGGGTTCATGGTATTATGAAGGAAAGGATCAAGTAGAGCTTAGTGAGGCAAGCTAATGAATGGCCCAGGTGAGTGCAACTGCATGCATGTCATACTACATTGATATTTTATACATGATTGGGACGGCTTGCGATGAGCCTACCCTAATTTTTATTGTTATAATATTTATGTCATTGAGCATATGATTGACATATACGAATATGTCAAAAAGTGGAATATAAAATGCATTGATCACATGATTATTTATATTGGTAAGTTGAAATGTTGATATATATTGATATATGTTGTCATTGATGAAATAAGTTGTTTACCATCTACAGAAGGATATATGGAAAGATAATGAAATTGATTTATTGCCCAAGATTTACTATAGAGAGTTACAATATGGTGGCATGCCATTAGAGGTCTAGCAGTCAAGGACTGCGTGTAGCTACACACCGATCTTCGGATCTATATGTTTACCGGCACTTTATGTGTCTATATGTTTTCGGCACTTTACGTGTCTACAAGTTATTGTCACTTTGACGACTAGTACTCAAAGAGTACCGACCTTGCATACTTAAGTTTCTCTCTATACATAAAATTATATTATAGAGAGCTACAGTATAGTGACATGCCATTAGAGGTCTAGCAGTCAAGGACTACGTGTAGCTACACATCGATCTTCGGATCTATATATTACCGACGCCTATGTGTCTATATGTTACCGACACTTTATGTGTCTATAGGTTTATCGTCACTTCGGTGACTAGTACTCTGGGAGTAACGATCTCGTATACTTAAGTTTCTCTCTATTTAAAATTCTCGGGCTAAATGAGTAAAATGAATCAAAGGAACAGGATGATAAGCTTGAAAGCTTACAGATGGAAATGGCAACGGTATCGGTAAGATCTAATCTTATCACTTTGATATATGCTGTTACATATGAAATTATTTATGTTTATACATATAAAAAATGGTAAGGTGATTATATGCATTATTAATCATTTAAATTGATATTTATGTCAATATTGCACTCTATTAAGAGTTATTGCCTCACTAAGTTTCATACTTAGCGTGTGATTGTTTCACACGTAGGTTAAGTTGGAGCACTTGATGACGAGTCGAGCTTGCTGATCAAGCTTCAATATGCACAACATCAGTAAGATAATCTAGCTTATGATAATTTCTAGTGGGCATGTAATTATTTATCTACTGGTAGTATATGATGCATTAAATTAGATTAAACGATAGATAATTGATCAGTTCTAAAGATGAATCATATATGGATAAAGCAAGATAAGGTATTAGTAATATGAAAGCATAAACTAAAGTAGAAAGAAAGCTTACTTTGTTAATATGAATAATCGATAAGCTTAAAAAGGTAGTAAAACGTGTTTAATCAGTTTAAATTTTATTTATCGGTAATCGCATAAAGATTTTAAAATCAAGAAAAAGGCCTAGGCAATGAACCTATTTTTCACCCCGAATTGCATTATCGTTTTAATAACTAACTAATATGTTTTACAAACTAATTCAGGGTCGAAATTAGCCAACTACACATAAGTTATGATTTCAAGAAAATCGAGAAAAGAGTTAAATTAATAAAGACAAGATTTATATGTATAAAAAATTATTATAAGTCAAGATTTCTTTAAACGACTCCGTAACATCTTTAATGTATATTCGGTCTACGAGTATACGTTAAGGGTGTTACATTCAAACTCTGGGTGCGAGTTTCACCTAGAAACCTTGTTTAACCCCCATGGTTAAACCCCAATTCGTTCCTACAAGTTATGGTGATAATATTAGGTGGATTACTACCGAATTTAAGCCATAGCAACATCAAATCCACACTTTACCATTAAAAAGGTCAACCAAAGCATATCAAACCATAAACACCCAAATCATGCTCAAAGCCTAATTTTATGAGTTGCAGGAATTCAAAGGAGTTAGTAGTGTACCAACCTCGAATTAAAGCTGAGGGAGAAGTTTTCAAGGCCCAATCCCGTTCATCCACACTAATCCTACCAAAACCTCGATCTCTACCATTTTAGCTCATCTTCACCTTCGTGTGTAGATCCTTTGCTGCTCATCAAACTTCCCTCCATCGTCAAAACGTGATTCTCTCTCAAACACTCAAAGATTACACCTTTTACTTCAAACTTGGGTAGGAAGATGAATATGAGAAAGGGGAAGAAAACAAGGGGACAATGGTGACTTCACCTTCCAACTTTTCTGCAGAAAATAAAGTCCCCTATCAGCTATCTTTGTCTTTAATTATGCTTTTACCCATTTGCCCTTCTTACTTTCACTTTAGTCCAACAACAAACCAACAACCCAAGCCCAAGGTTTTAAGACATGCCAAAAAAGGCTCTCAAAGCCTAAATATCAAGGCCCAACCACGAAGCCCATACTTTGGGTTAACCCGACCTTCAGATTTCAAAATCCTGGTCGTTACAATTTTCCAATCCTTAAAGAAAATTTTGTCCTCAAAATTTAACCCTGGGAAGGAGATGGTACTGCTGATGATCCAACTACCCCTTCCGGTCACGCATACCCACAACTCCTAAGTTCCCCATCAAACCTTTTACAAGACTCCTCATCAAAACTTTCCCAACGTCCGACACAACACTCATATAGAACCTGAAACGGTTCAAACAAGGATAATCTCAACAGCATTGTCAAACGTCGACACTCTGAACTCATTTCGGATGAGTCACAACTCGGTGAACGAAACTTTCTACCAACACTAGTATTTCCAAGGTCTTGAACTCAAGCCTCATCTGCATCCATAACACGACATTTTTTCAAGGTATACCACATGTCACTTCCTCCTATATAATCACTATAACCCACGTGTTCGGGAATAACAAACCCTATCAATCATGTTCTATCATCCATCTAACATAAAAATACAACCTTCTTTCACAACTTGGTTAACTAATACGGGACTTAACGCCTTATTTACTTGAACCCACTATGATCAAGCGATTTTACTAGCCAAGCCACTTTGGTTCCAAAACAAAATTATTGCCACAACCAAGCTCTACTAGGGATCAACCACCAAACTGTCCTCAAAGGTCCGAACACTCTCTTTCATTCTCAACCACCAATTTCTTACAAACGTTGGTGCTAAAACTTTAGCAAGTCCTTCAAGATTCGTAATGGTTTTCCCAACCCAACTTATTACAACACAAGAATTCGATTCCATATAACTTTAACCAAAACTCACATTTCTCTGAAGCCATTCAGAACATCTTTACACTGTCACCATGCATGAACACAATCCATCTCAAACCCAAATAAGCAACCCTCTATTCCTCGAACTTAAGATTATCTCGACACATTCGTAAGTCCAAATCGCTCTTCACCTGCCCCTTAGAGTTCAAACATCGCATCAAAACCTAAATTTTAACACTAATTCTCCTTAACTTTTAACTTACGAGACCAACATCCCGAACGGTCTTACAAAAATCTCAAACATCTTCAATATCAACAAGATCATCAGCCTTGAGAAAAAATACTCGCCTTCCATTGTTATACATCAACCCACAATAGCTAGCACCACTATATCTCGCAATACCAACCGAAGCACGTCCCAAGGTGAACCCATTGGCTACATCGCCTGCGCCCCCTCCTCAACCAAGGAGTCCTCGAACAAAAGGTTTGGTAGATGTCACAAGGTGATGAACACTTAATACCGAACTCAACACATCCCTTATCATGGGTACTACTCCACAACCAAGGGGTTATCCCATTCAACCCTCGAAGAGTACCTCGATAACCACTTGCACGTCTACCGCTCTAAACCGTAGACTCTTACCCTTGCGTCAACAATGCAAACTAAGAACGTCTTGCAACCTACAAGGTCCTCTTCAACTAGCATCACATGAGCACAACACATAAGCTGAAGGGATAGGATTTTTTCACACACAATACCGACAAACTGGTTCATTCCAAACCTCAACTTGAGATTCTTGCTTGGAAACCAAGGCACCCCTCACACTCACGTGACCAACCCGTACCAAGGGTAAGTCTAACAAATCTATAGGGACTGCCACACTAAACCATACACACCACTTATGTTGGAACCTTTACTTACCAACACTTACCAATCTATTAATTTCCCAAGCCAATGACAACCTCGAGGAAACTTATCACAGAATCCCTCTCAATAAAATCTCTGCCAAGGTAAGAACAAGAAATCAAACTGCCATCAAGAAACTGAAAACCACAATGGGACCAAACCATTTAACACACTCTCGGTACAAGCTTGTAATTTCTGGCATGATCAACATATTGTCTAACAAAAGCTCGTGCGGTGACTCTACCTGTATATCTCACCTAACCTCTACCCTGATACTTCGACAACGACCTAATCACCACTACCCAGAAGAAGCCAACCTCAAAGACTGAACCGACAAATACCCATCCACGATTGAGCAGTCTTTTTCTATGTGACCTGATGTCTGGCACTCATAACAAAATTCCCCCAAACAAGAAATATACCTCAAGGTGATGTCAACCACAAGGCTTACGAACCGGTGGGAGAGACACTAGGACCGAACCATCATCACTCTCTGTTATAGAAGAAACCGATAAGCCCCCTACAAAACCTTCAATTTAGATTTCTGACCAAACCTCAGCTGATCTAAAGTAACTCTTTTTGATCTGCTCAAAGCACAAACCCTCCCCTCTTTAAGGTCTGAGAAGAATCTTATGATGTTATGATTCCCTAAAACACGATCTACAGAATCCTCAACTGACTCAGTGTTGGCTCTAAGGTCATTCGAGTGCTTCCTACTAACGACTGACTTAGAGAATATTTTAGATAAAACTGTTGTCCCGCGTATCAAAATGTCAAGTTTGAATCCACATCTGACCTCAACCACCTTTACTCTTCAATAGCAACAACCTTTGGGCATAACAGCTCAACTATAGAAAAATGTTACTCATACCTAACACTGCTTGACAGCTTAAACTGACTGCAAGAACTCATCTCTCATCTTTTTCATAAGAGCTTCACTGACATACCTTTTTCCTGACTCACCAATGAACACCTTATGTTGAGAAAACAGGCTGTGGTTCTAACTCTACGGTATCTCACAATTCGTATGTATTGCCTTTAAGAAAGAGACGGTACAGTTAAGATTTCCTTAAGTCTATTTCACATCATCCTCAAATCCCTTTGAGTGTTTCTTAACCATCAATCCGATTGATCAGGTAATCATTTCTCAACCCCTTTACCATACTTAGATTCATAACAATAATGCTCATCCCATTAAAAAAACATGGCTCTCTTCATAACTCTCCTTGGTTGATCTCACGCCGTCAACCCAACTGGTCAGAATCATATTTAGAAGATGGTAGTTTATCTTTCCCATACCCTGGGTTTGGTTCTCCCAAAACCTCGAAGCTTTTAACACTACACTTATCATCTCAAGCTGGCTCATGACCGGACGATAACCGGTGGCGAAATTGTATCAATTCACTTAAAAGACAACTCTATTGTATCTGTCACTCACGTGTTCTCAACCTTTACTCAAGCATCGCCTCGCGCAAAACCCATAATGTCCTTCTGGCCACTACTATAAACAACCGCAACAAGCATACCTTGCTCGAGATCTCAGGGCATTCAACTTACTAGGAGCGCACTTGAGACCTCACAATCATTATGTACTTCTCCACATTGGACGAAAACGCATATCTGCCAGGCATGCTACATCCCCATCACATGGTACCCACCATTAAGGTTCACTCACTACGGATGATGAGACCTCTAATCGATACTTTATCACTGGCCAATCAAAAGTAAGTCCTCTCATCCGTTCCATAAGGTCATCTACCAACACATAGAATCTCACCATTGGAGGTTCTCAACATGTACTCAAGGCTTTAAGGTAACTTATGGCATATAACCATGATTACTTTCTCAAGCGATAGGAGAAATGAAACACCATCAACTCCTCTATTCCTTCATAAACCCAAGCTTAACATCTGAGATAACTCCGATCTTAGAATCATCCTCAAGGGAATCAGCCATCATCACGGCCCTAACGACCGTGATTGAATATATCTTAATGTCGCAACCAGCGACATACACAAACACAGGGCACACCATCCAGATTGCAGTCTTGAAAGAGTACAACTTAGACACACGGGCTCGTATTCGCTAGACACCTATTCCTGACTCCTAACCACCCTGGAGTTTTCCTAGAACTGGCTAAACCTAGGCTTTGATACCACCAAATGTAACACCCATGACCCGTATGTCATATTTAGGCCTCACGCCTGAAACCCAACCAAACAATTTTGACCTAGTTTAGCCCAATCCACAAATCCATTATGAAAATCCATTTAATTACAACCCAATAAAACGTAATAATATTTGAAAACATATACAGTGAAGCTATTTTTAAAATTACATTATAAAACTTTAACTTGATCGTTTGAAAATCCAAACATGATTTACATTATACAATAGGTTCCTACAAATCTTAGTGGATATACCGCCACTCAACCATGCTTCATGCAAATCATAAATAAAGCAATGCAACATGAATGACATCATGGCAAGATAACAATGGCGCTACCATAACTGCCTAAACACATAGCATTATGAATGTATGATCACGTACACAGCTCATACAAGTACCTCATACATTTACCTAGCACCACATAGATAACACCAACAGCACTAAGTGAGGTCCGCGTCGATAAAGCATCGAAATCCTACACTTGAGTAAGGCCCGCATCCACAAAGTATCAAGATCCTACACTACGAGTAAGGCCCGCGTCCACATAGCATCGAGATCCTATACTCTGAGCAAGGCCCGCGTCCACAAAGTATCGGGATCCTATACTCAAGGGGATGAGGCCCGCATCCATATAACATCAAGATCCTACATCTATGCTCGAAATCTCACATCAAGTATCTTCGAATGAGGCCCACATCCACAAAGCATCGAGATCCTATATTCGGGAGTCTTCAAGGTGTTGCAACAAACTTAGGGCATCCAAATCCCAATAACAAAGGATGACTCAACTATCTAGGCATCTCATCAGCACACAATAAGGACCCTAGTCACCACACAACACTCAACCTTGACACAAGGGTCTTACCGCACACAACTCTAACACCCTTACCATCGCCCCATGGTTTCTATAAATTATTATACAACCCTATTGAGCTTATCTATTTATCTAGTATGTTATGAAGGTGCACATTAGCTGTTCTCATTAATTTATCTTATTATTCAATAAGACTTAACCTTATAGGCGCCCCTTCCGCACACAGTAAGGGCCCATATTACCACACAACATCAATCGATCCACCTAGGATCCCTATGGGTTACCACCTCCCACAGCCTACCCAATACAACAAGTCATTAGCCATTTATTTTATACACGGGGTTTAAATCTCCATTTCTCAATTTTAATATTTATTTTACACTTTAACGGGCCTCTAGGGCCTTTTTTCTCGAATTATAGAACCCCCGAACATAAACTCAACTTTCTTGGGCAGAATGCCCAACGAGTACCGATACTCTTATATGGGTATCGGTACACCCCTATAGGCATCGGTACTCCCCCATGAGTATCGATACTTAATTTAAACTCAAAAGGTCTGGTACAACAATTTGTACTGATACGCTAAACCCCCGTATCGATACTCAATTTAGGTTCGAAAGAACTGGACCCTCAAGCCGTTCCGATACGCCCTACCCCGTATCGGTACGCATCATCAGTACTCAGATCACACCGTATTGATCCAACCTATACCGGTACTCCTACACTAACATACCGATACGCTAAGCCTTTCCTAGGCAATGTAACAGTGAGTACTGATACGCCTGATAAATGTTCAAAAGTACTATTTTTATTACCTTTTTTACTCATATTATTGTTAGACTTAGGCTCATATTAGTTGCATAATTAGTCATTCATGCATTAATTCATGTTTCTTTCCACCGTTGAGCTTGATTACATAACTTGGTGATTTTTGTATAAAAAAATGCTGCTTTGGTGTGCTTTTGTGTGTGTGCAGAATCACTTGCCTAAACAAGGCTGGAACTAGTTACCAGGGCAATGCATGAAGGAGATGCCGAGCTAGTTACCAGGGCAATGCATGAAAGAGATGCTGAGCTAGTTGCCAGGGCAATTTTTGACAAGGAATAAGATGATATGGTAGTCGAAATTGATGACTAGATAAGCCCAAGATGACGTGGAGCAAAGCTAAATCCCAAAGGAGTTTGATTTCCATGAAGTGGTTAAAGAGAAATTAAATCCCAAGAAGATAGAAGAAGTTCTAGAAGGAATTTAAATATAATAAAGAATTATATTCTTTAAAGATAATTTAATTCTAACTTAACTTCCTCCTCAAGAAGGATTTTGAACTAGCCATCTCCTATTTAAAGGACCAAGCCGTCAAAGAGAAGAGGGCAAGAAGAGAGAAATTTCGACAACTCTAAAGGAGCAAGAATGGAGAAATTTCGACAAATCCAAAGGGGCATGAGGGGAGAGATTTTGACAAGGGAGAAATCTTGGAGGGAGAGTTCGATTGAGAGGTTTTCCAAAGAGGGTTGATCGATTTCTTCTTCTTCTTTGTTTCCATTGGATTCATGGTTTGAGGATTATTCTTTGTATATCTTTTGAACCCAACCATGAACTAACTTGATTGATTGGGGTTATTGTGTTTTGTTGTTGTGAGAAACAATTGGATTTTGTTTAGGTAATAAGAGTTTTCACTTTCAATTCAAGGTTTACTCATTCTTGGTTCTTATTCTTGTTTGCGAGTGAATTGGGAGAGGATCTCATAACTTCATCTATTTATCTAATATCGGGAGAGTTAGATTCAAGAAATGAATGAGTATGATCTTTATTCAATCTATTGATGGTGAAGATTAATTCGACTTAGGAATAAGTTAAGGATTTCAACGGCTAAGAGGAGCGCAAGATTGGTTGTTGTTCACCCTTGATTCACGTAGGCATGTATTATCAAGGTATGCACAAGTAGCTAGAGTTTCGACTTAGGGATAAGAAGAAACCATTGAAGAACGCTCCGCCGAATCTTGAAGTTGCTGCCCAGCCGCCCAAGTAGTTGCCCAGCTAGTCGCCCATGCAACCATCGATTAGTTGCCAAGGCAACCCCGCTGTGCAAGTTGCCATGGCAACTGAGTTGCCCTTGCACTCTTTTACCAAGACGATCCAATCGGCTATCACTCATCAACTCACAATAACCTGGCCTATTCACTCTATTTTGATTTCATCTACTCTTTTAGTTTATTGCTCTTAGTTTACTCATTAGTTATAATTCCTACAATCACCTACTTATGTTTTTCTTTTCCAACACAGTAACTTAAGCAAAGTGGCCCAAACCAATCCCTGTGGAGACGATACTCGTATCACTTTATTACTTGCGATGTGTATACTTGCACAATTGCGTAGCACTTATTACGCACAACAAGTTTTTGGCGCCGTTGGCGGGGATTGGCAATTGGTGTTAGTTGTTTTTGTTATTGTATTTTTTTCTCTTAGTTTTACTAACTTTTCTTTTTGTTTGTTTTATCAAAAAAATTAGGTGCGCTACAAGTTAAGGGACATCAACATGTCGGGAAATAAAAGCTGATCTATTTGAGAGTTGATGTTGGAAGATATGAATCAATCCAATCAAGAGTTTCTTGCACCCTTTGATGATTACCTATACCAACCGAGAAAAGCCCAAAGAGCCTATACCGTGGAAAAATATTGTGCTATGTGTGGAGAACATCATGTGTTTGAAAATTGCCCTCACATTTTCGGTGCATATGACTACATGGAGGACTATAGAGGGAACCAACAGCAAAATTCTTCATGGTATGGTCAAAAAGCTCAAAATTCTTTTTACCATAACAATTTTGCCGCAGCAACAGATATGCCATGGCAATGTAGTCCTTTTCAAGAGCATTCCAATTCCTTGGAGGAAACATTGCTAGCTTCCTTGGCTAGACTTGACGGATCAATTGAAGAGATTCGAGAGCTATCAAAGTCCATGGATACGAGGATAGATCAGTAGGATACAACCTTAGGGGATTCATAAGATCAATTGAGGAGATCCACATATGTCATGGATAACATGCACCAACAATCCATTCCGGGGGATACTGACGTCCCAAGGCAAGAGGATAAGGAGCAATGCAAAGAAATCTCTCCGATGTGTAGGGAACAACTAGAACCTCAAAGTCAAGAGGATGCCAATGAGAGAGACTGCCCAACACATGATGAGTCTGAGCAACAAATTACCTCGGCAATGATTGAGGAGCCTGAACAGAGCAATGCCGCGACAACACTCAATGAAGCTAAGAACAACAATACTAAAGCAAATTCTGAGGAGCCTGATTCCTAGAAGGTTACAACATTGATGTTAAAGTAGGAATTCATAGATTTCTCTCATCTACAGTTGCCACAGCAATTGCACGACCATATGCAAGATCAACGATATGATAATACTTTGCCAATGGAATATGAGCATGTAATGGTTGAACCTTTTGCATTCTTTAAAAACTCACCTTGTCCATTGCATGTATGTCTTAAGGAACCGATATTGGTAGATTTGAAGCCATCGAAATCTCTACTGATGGAGATGTTTGAGAGGCCAAAAGAAAAAGGTGTTTGGATTCGTAAAGCTTTTCAGAAAATTGGTTCTTTCCTTGACTTACAGTAAATTTTGGCAACTGATTGCCACGACAATTGGCTTGAGCAGCAATTGCCACGACAACAAAGGATACATCCAACCATGATAGAAGTCAACAAGAATGAGGTAATTGATGGTTGGGAATAGATATAATTTTTCCTATTAATATATTTGTGCCTTCAGGAATAGTAGCAAGGTGGAGGGCATGCATGGACTATAAGGGAACACGAAAAAAAGACACCTCCACCATGGTAACACAAAGAGGAGTAGCTGGGAGCACATTGGCCCAACTCTTTTTGGGTAATATTATCACTCGATGGAGTGTGCGGATGGACTATAAGAAGTATCGAAAACGACCATCCTCAAGTTTTCTCAGATATGCAGTAACATTAGAAGATGGATGATGGCACTCTTTTCAGACATGGTCGAAGACTTCTTTGAGATCTTCATGGATGATTTTTCCATTTTTGGTAATGACTTCGATAGTTGCCTCGGTAATTTAGAGAAGGTGTTGGCAAGATGTGAAGAAACCGATTTAGTCCTTAATTGGGAGAAGTGCCATTTTATGGTAGATGAAGGAATAGTGCTCAGCCACAAGATTTCATCCAAGGGAATTGAAGTAGACAAAGCCAAGGTGGACGTGATCGAGAGATTACCCCCACCAGGATAAAGTCTTCAATTTTGATGATTCTTGGGCCCAAGCATTCAAAACCCTAAAGGAAAAGCTTGCCTCGGCACCCATTGTCGTTCCACCATATTCGACACTACCTTTTGAGCTCATGTGTGATGCAAGTGATTTCGCGGTAGGAGCAGTCATAGGCTAACGCACAGGAAAGGAATAGAAAATCAAGTGGCGCTGATCACTTATCACGTTTAGAACGTAATAGAGAGGAGGACGTGGATTTAGAGATATGCGATGCATTCCCAGATGAGCAACTTTTAGTTACCTCGACAACCATGGATGCGCACGCCTCGGCAACCCTTGACGCCTCGGCAACCATGGATGCGCATGCCTCGGTAACCCTCGACGTCGTAGCAGCTCTTGACGCGCATGCCTCGGCAACCATAGATGTGCATGCCTTGGCAACCCTCGACGCCACGACAACCACTGATACGCACGCCTCAACAACCATGGATGTGTATGCCTCGGAAACTCTAGATGCACACACTTCGGCAATCTTGGAAGCAGTCGCCATGGCAGCACATGCCTCGGCAATACCCTGGTACGCAGATTTAGTTAATTTCCTTGTTTGTGGTATTTTACCTTATGGCCTTACTCACCAAGGGAAGAAGCAGTTCCGCCATGATGCTAAGCATTACTTTTGGGACGAGTCTCTTTTGTTTAAACAATGTGCAGATCAGGTTATACGCCGATGTGTCCCTGAAGAATAGCAGCAGAATGTACTCCAGCAATGCCATTCTTCACCCTATGGAGGACATTTTGGAGGAACTCGTACCACGTCCAAAGTTTTGCAATTCGGTTTGTATTGACCAACATTGTACAAAGATGCCCAAGAGTTTTACAAGCAATGTGATCGTTGCCAGAGGACGGGCAATATCTCTAGACGACATGAGATGCCGCTCCAAAACATCATCGAGGTGGAATTATTCGATGTGTGGGGGATCAATTTTATGGGACCTTTCCCATCTTCATTCGGCAACCTCTACATTCTACTTGCCGTCGACTACGTGTCTAAATAGGTTGAGGCAGCTGCAATTCCCAACAACGATTCCAAGACCGTGCAACGATTCTTGCAGAAAAACATATTTACACGGTTTGGGATGCCGAGAGCAATTATCAGTGATGAAGGCAAGCATTTTGACAACAGACTTATTGCCAAGATGTTGCAATGCTTCGGTATATCGCACAAGATTGCCACGACATATCACCCACAAACCAACAGGCAAGCAGAAATTTCCAACCGAGAATTGAAGGGTATACTCGAGAAAGTTGTAAATCCCTCTAGGAAAGATTGGTCAGTAAGACTAGATGACGCACTTTGGGCATATCGCACTGCATTCAAAACACCCTTAGGTATGTCCCCTTTCCGACTTGTCTATGGCAAAACATGCCATCTACCGGTGGAAATCAAACACAAGGCATATTGGGCAATCAAGACCGTGAATATGGATTGGGAAAGTGCTGGTCAAAAGTGTTTGTTGGACCTTAACGAGATAGAAGAATTCCGTGCACTCGCCTATAACAATGCACGAATCTACAAAGAGAAAACAAAGCAATGGCGTGACAAGAAACTATTGCCGCGACAATTCATGCCAGGGCAACTAGTTCTCTTATTCAATTTTTGGCTAAAACTTTTCTCAGGAAAGCTGAAATCAAGATGGTCGGGACCATTCAAAGTTGTCAAATCATTCTCCCATGGTGCCGTGATAATCAAGTCCATCACTGACGAACATGAATTCAAAGTTAATAGACAAAGATTGAAGCACTACAACGGTGCCCATGTGAAGCGTGACAAAGAAGTGGTAACCTTAGGAGATGCATGAGCATGCTCTCCTTTCGATATTTTATTTTTATTTTTATTTTTTTTGAACTAATTATTTTTTATTTTTTATTATTTTTGATTATTTGTTTTTTTAGAATAGATTTATTTTCTTTAAGATTAAAACTAGATCTTTCATATTTATCTTTTTAAGTTTAAGAATCCCTTTACACATCTTTATTTGTTTTCTTTTATTAGTTTATCTTTAATTTTAATCCTTATTTTTTTTGTTTTTGAATTGTAGGAAAAAAGTTCAAGATAAAGAGGGATTTTGATTCAAGAAGGAAACTTCTTCAACAAGGAAATTAACGGGCTGAATCTAAGGCTTATATAAAGCCTCCAACTTACCCTAAATAAACCCCCTAGCCGTCACCCTTCCCCTAAATCGAAACCTCTTTCCTCTTTATTTCAAAAATTAATCCCACCCACCATATTTACTACCTATCTTTTCTATATAACCCATCACCCTTAACTTCCAAGAAACTCATTCCTACTTTTCATCTTGCAACTCTTTAGTTTCTTTTATTTTATTTTCTTTATTTTTACAAAACTCACATCCAAGATCATCCATGGCATCCAAAATCGAATTTTTGGTTCATCCAAGTTCCTCCAAAGAACCAAGATACAAGATGTTTACTACACCGGTGGTTCAAGAAAGATTTCACTCCAAGTTTGAAAGCCGGAAGATTTGCGAAGAACAAGGCATTGAATACTCCAACTCTCATCAAGATTTCGGCCTTGAACTATTCATTTTCGAAAGGATTGCACATCAAAAATGGCAAATCATTTGCCATCAATCGGAACCGGGTAACATCTCATGGGTAAGAGAATTCTATGCTCACTCACCTAACCCGGATAATCCTTATGTTTTTGTTCGTGACAAGGCTATACTCATAAGCCCCGAAAACATCAACACCTTTTACGGGCTCTACATTGAGAAGGACGAGCATCAAGCCCTTGTTGATCAACTCACGCCCAAGCAACTCGACAAGGTGCTTCAAGAACTCACTCTACCGGGAACTCATTGGAACGATGGTAAATACAAGGGCACGGTAAATTGCCTTCGGCTTAAACCCGAGGCAAAATTATGGAATAAGTTTGTTAAAATTTCTTTAATGCCCACAACACACAATACCACCGTTGATACACCTCGTCTTTTGCTAATACATTCTATCTTGCATGATCGCATCATTAACATTGGAAAAATTATTTGTGATGAGATTTTTGTATGTAGCTCAAAAGACAAGGGTTCTCTTTCTTTCCCTTGCTTAATTTCCAATCTTTGCAAGGAGATGCATGTCCCAAGTGAGTCCACTGATGAAAAGGCCCTACCAAAGTCTGGTTAGAATCGAGCACAAATCCAAAAGCTAATTGGAGAGGCGCCGGTAAAATCCCCAACGCCTTCAATTGCCGCGGCAACCCCTGCCGCCTCGACAACGCCTAATGCCCAAGCACATAATTCTCGGGCAACTCGGCCATCAGCCCTGAGACACTTTGAAGCACTCTTGCAACCGTTGGCGAGCCACCTTAGGCAAATTGAAGACCGGCAACTAATGTTCATGCGGTACATGAAGGAGCACAACAATGCCATCACCCAAGTCATCCTAGAAAAGTACTCGGACAGCCGCGTGTCGTTCCCAATCTTTCCTGCCGAGATCCTTACCCTGACAACCAATGAAGCAGTCGCCACGACAACCGCTACAGATGATGCCGCGACAACCTACACCGCGCCTGCCCAAGCAGATGCCACAGTAACCAACCCTGAAGATGCCACAACAACCAAAGCCAAAGACGCCCCGACAACCACTGCAAAAGCCAAAGGTAAAACACCTATGCCCGAATCAACTCGTACGGAATCATTGTCTGATTTTTTAGATTCGGATGAGTCCTCCATTGCACCAAAAAAGACCGCACCAATCGAATCCTCCAAGCCCAAGCGAAAAGTCAATGGCATTGATGAAGAGGACGATGAGGACAACCCCGTACAAGGATCGATTCCACCATGGGCAACAAGGAAGCAACCACCGCGTTCAAGCAAAAGAATCAAGACACCTACCAAAAGGAAACTAATCATCCACGATGACAAACTCTCGGAGTAAGTCATCATTTGCATTTTACTTTTCTTTATTTTTATTTTTCTTTGTTGCATGCATTGAGGACAATGCCTCACTCGAGTTTGGGGGGATTGTTATTAGTTAGTTACCATGTTTAGTTACATTCAGCTTAAGTATTGCATTTAGGATACATAAATTGCTTGCCATGCCTATAGTTGGACAAGAATTGCCTAGATTTGATGAATATCCGATGATGATTTTGCCAATGTACTTAATTGATAGAACTTTTTATTCTAGGATAAACATGGAAACACTTAGAATCGTGCTATGATGCTAAACTTGATGAAACACTGTTGTGGCTTGATTGATTTAAGGAATTCTAGCGAACTTAGGTTGATAGTTAAAAAATGGGGGATTAGAATAAAAAATTGGATGAATGCTAGAGGTGCCCGAAATTGGCTCCAGTATGCACTAAAAATTGATTAGTAGAGGTGCCCGAAATTGGCTCTAGTATGTACTAAAAATTGATAGCTAGAGGTGCCCGAAATTGGCTCTAGTCGAATAAATTAATTAACTTAAGAAAACTAAAAACAAAACACTAGAGGTGCCCGAAACCGGCTCTAGTTAAAACATGTTAAAAGAACCCAATGAAGTAATTTGAAAACCTCTTGTTTGTATAGAATCCGAAAAATCAACTTGCACACAACTCCGCACACACTCACAAGCATTATAGTTTGATTCCGAGTAACTCCTAAGTTTTCCGAAAAATGAAAAGCCAATCATACTTTGTGACCCGGTTTTGAGAATTGAAATCAAGTTCAAAGCTTAGTTTGTGAAAATTGAAGTCTTCGCAGGTAATTATTAGTTTGCATTGCTTGAGGACAAGCAATAGTTCGAGTTTGGGGGTGTGATAAGTGTTCAAAAGTACTATTTTTATTACCCCTTTTACTCATATTATTGTTAGACTTAGGCTCATATTAGTTGCATAATTAGTCATTCATGCATTAATACATGTTTCTTTCCACCGTTGAGCTTGATTACATAACTTGGTGATTTTTGTGGAAAAAGATGCTGCTTTGGTGTGCTTTTGTGTGTGTGCAGAATCACTTGTCTAAACAAGGCTGGAACTAGTTGCCAGGGCAATGCATGAAGGAGATGCCGAGCTAGTTGCCAGGGCAATTTTCGACAAGGAATAAGATGATATGGTAGTCGAAATTGATGACTAGATAAGCCCAATATGACGTGGAGCAAAGCTAAATCCCAAAGGAGTTTGATTTCCATGAAGAGGTTAAAGAGAAATTAAATCCCAAGAAGATAGGAGAAGTTCTAGAAGGAATTTAAATATAATAAAGAATTGTATTATTTAAAGATAATTTAATTCCAACTTAACTTACTCCTCAAAAAGGATTTTGACCTAGCCATCTCCTATTTAAAGGACCAAGCCGTCAAAGAGAGGAGGGCAAGAAGGGAGAAATTTCGACAACTCCAAAGGAGCAAGAAGGGAGAAATTTTGACAACTCCAAAGGGGCAAGAGGGGAGAGATTTCGACAAGGGAGAAAGCTTGGAGGGATAATTCGATTAAAAGGTTTTCCAAAGAGGGCTGATCGATTTCTTCTTCTTTGCTTCCATTGGATTCATGGTTTGGGGATTATTCTTTGTATATCTTTTGAACCCAACCATGAACTAATTTAAATGGTTGGGGTTATTGTGTTTTGTTGTTGTGAGAAACAATTGGATTTTGTTTAGGTAATAAGAGTTTGCATTTTTAATTCAAGGTTTACTCATTCTTGGTTCTTATTCTTGTTTGCGAGTGAATTGGGAGAGGATGTCGTAACTTCATCTATTTATCTAATATCGGGAGAGTTAGATTCAAGAAACGAATGAGTATGATCTTTATTCAATCTATTGATGATGAAGATTAATCCGACTTAGGAATAAGTTAAGGATTTCAACGGCTAAGAGGAGTGCAAGATTGGTTGTTGTTTACCCTTGATGCACGCAGGGATGTATTATCAAGGCATGTACAAGTAGCTAGAGTTTCGACTTAGGGATAAGAAGAAACCATTGAAGAACGCTCCGCCGAACCTTGAAGTTGCTGCCCAGCCGCCCAAGTAGTTGCCCAGCTAGTCGCCCAGGCAACCATCGATTAGTTGCCAAGGTAACCCCGCTGTGCAAGTTGCCACGGCAACTGAGTTGCCCTTGCACTCTTTTACCAAGACGATCCAATCGGCTATCACTCCTCAACTCACAATAACCTGGCCTATTCACTCTATTTTGATTTCATCTACTCTTTTATTTTATTGCTCTGAGTTTACTCATTAGTTATAATTCCTACAATCACCTACTTGTGTTTTTCTTTTCCAACGCAGTAACTTAAGCAAAGTGGCCCAAACCAATCCCTGTAGAGACGATACTCAATACTCGTATCACTTTATTACTTGCGACGTGTATACTTTCACAATTGCGTAGCACTTATTACGCGTAATAACACCCCCAGCGTATCGATACGTAAAAGATCTACTAAAATCCTCCATATGCAAGGGGTACCGATACACGAAGAGGTGTACTAGTACTCCCCTCACAACCTTCCCCCTTTTATACTAAGGCGTACCGATACGCTAGCCCCCGTACCAGTATGCGAGTCCAATTTTCAAACTCTGGGTGCGGGTTTCACCTAGAAACCCTTTTTAATCCCCATGGTTAAACCTCAATTCGTTCTTACAAGTTATGGTGATCGTATTAGGTGGATTACTACCGAATTTAAGCCATAGCAACATCATATCCACACTTTACCATTAAAGAGGTCAACCAAAGCATATCAAACCATAAATACCCAAATCATGCACAAAGCCTAATTTTATGAGTTGCAGGAATTCAAAGGAGTTAGTAGTGTACTAACCTCGAATTAAAGATGAGGGAGAAGTCTTCAAGACCCAATCTCGTTCATCCACACTAATCCTACCAAAGCCTCAATCTCTACCATTTTAGCTCATCTTCACCTTGGTGTGTAGATCCTTTGTTGCACATCAAACTTCCCTCTATCGTCAAAACGTGATCCTCTCTCAAACACTCAAAGATTACACCTTTTACTTCAAACTTGGGTAGGAAGATAAATATGAGAAAGGGGAAGAAAATAAGGGGACAAGGGTGACTTCACCCCTAACTTTTCTGCAAAAAATAAAGTCCCCCATCAGCTCTCTTTGTCTTTAATTATGCTTTTACCCATTTGCCTTTATTACTTTCACCTTAGCCCAACAAAAAATCAACAACCCAAGCCCAAGGTTCTAAGACATGCCCAAAAAGGTTCTCAAAGCCCAAATATCAAGGCCCAACCACAAAGCTCATACTTTGGGTTAACCCGACCTTTAAATTTCGAAATCCAGGTCGTTACAATAATAGAAAAGAAATCATAATTTGTGAGAAATCATAATTTGTGATCTATCTCTTCTTATAAATTGGTGTATCATAAAATTGCACGATTGTTTCTTCTAATTCGTCTATGATTCAAACTGATTAAAACTTGATTATGAACATAATGATTTAAGAAGATTTAAACGACCTAGAACTATAAATCTCGTTGGAAGTTTTTTATGTGTACTTGGCTGAAAATGATTCAAATTTCGAGAACAATTTCTTGTTATGATGCTTTTCTTTTGAGGAAAAATGACTATTGTTGAACGTAACTCTTATTTACAGCATTTGTAAATTAGTTTTTTATTTCATATAACAAAACTTATCGGTTGCAAACAAATTCTTTACAAGAAAATTTTAAGACTGATGGTTTATAAATATTATATTACAAAACGTTTTACTTAAAACAACATATATTGTTTTGATATTTTTACTCCAATTACAAAAAATATTCATTGATATCTTTTTTTTGTTCTAGTTTCAACACACAATTTTTATCAACCAAATGGATGTTAAAATCATGTTTTTGGTTATTTAAAAGTATATATTGAACAACCCAAAGAATGCATTAAATCATGTCATAAAATTAAAGTATGTAAATTTCTCAAATCATTATATGTGTTGAAACAAACTTCCAAAATTATAGAATAAGAAATTCATTCAAGTGATAAGTGAAAACATGAGTGATTATTTGTTTGTATTGATAGCATGTTTATCTTAATAATTTATTTTTGTTTGTACCAATCTGATTGACGATGTTTATGTGATTATTGTGTATTGATTACATGTCTATCTTAGTAATTATTATGTTAGACTGAGAGGTATCTTGCTTCAAATTTCAATATGAAAGATATGAATGAAGCAAATGTCATATTGAGTATTTAAATCATAAAGAAGTGTGGTAGCAAAATGCTATCACAAGAACATAACGATGAAATTTTAAGAAGTTTGGATACATTTGATACCAAACCTGTGAATAACTCTTATTATGCTAATATTCAAATGAGGAAAGATACACGTGATCATATTGCCCAATTCAAGTATGCACAAAATTATTAAAATTTTGATGCACTTGATGAATTTTACTAGACATGAGATGACACATGTTATTTTTTAATTGAGCTAATATACACAGCTCAAATCATTATTGTTGAGTTGATGTAGCAAAGATAATGAGATATCAAAAGGATATCATGAGTTATGATGTTCTACTTAGTGGAGTACCCGCTGTGTTAAAAGGATATAGTGATGATAATTAAATATCTTATTTATGTGAGACTAGATCTACTAGTGGTTATGTATTCACCCTTAGAGGTAGAACATGTCTTGAAAATTAGCCAAACAGACATTTATAGAAAATTTACTATGAAGTTTGCCTTTATTGCATTAGAGTTGGCTAATAATAAAGCTAAGTGGTAAGAAAACTTCTTATGCTGTGTAATGAAGTTAAGTGGTAGAAAAACTTTTTAGCCTGAACAATAAAGCTAAGTGATAGAAAAATCTCTTAGCATGTATTTAAAGTTGAGTGGTTGAAAAAAACCCTTAGCCTGTATTTTATTAGGCACAAAACTAATAGATTCAGTGTCAATGCATTGTGATTGCCAAGTAGCAATAGACATTGCAAAGAATAAAAACTTTCAATGGTTAAACTAGACATATTTGTCTAATGACATGAGGTAATAAAGAAGTTGCAAAAAGATGAAGTAATATCAATTAATTATGTGAAGTTAGGAATGATTTTGGCCAAATCGTTCAACTAAACCCCTGAGAAGAAAATTAATATGTGAAATATCGAGGGAAGAGGGACTTATGCCAATATAAGAAATCAACAGTGATGGTAACCCAACCTTTGTGATTGACAATCCCATGAAGAAGGTTCATATGGGTAATAACAAGTCATTGATTGATCTTTTAGGGAAAGCACTACATTATTTTTCTTTTGTACCTTCCTATGGTGTACATAGTGCTAAAAAAACTGCAAAGATGGTGATGGTGAGTAAAACTCTTAATCAAGACCATAGCTTTTATAGGTGGTGTATTGACCTAAAGAATACACTTGATGGCTTGACCTATATAAGTGTGAAGTGGGGCCGCTTCTATGAGATTTATGGCAAAGTCTCTAGAGCACTTATGAAAATCAGGCACGCGCATGGCCAATTAGCGCACAACCGCGACAAAGAGCAAGAATAGATATAATGTGATTAAGGAGAATGTTAGCTTACAATAATGAGTTATTGGTTCATAGAAACGTGTTTCACCAATTACTCAGTAAGTTATGTCTTATTTTTCTAAGTTCTGGTTCATAGTCTAAAAAGACACCAGAATGAATACGTTATCTCATAATACTCAGCTAAACTTTTTTTATCATTCTTTGAAATACGTGGGGGATTATTGTAAAAATATAAAATTATTTAGTATATTTCAAAGAGTCCCACATCTTTCTTTTATATTACTTCTTTTGGGTTTAAATATAAAGACCTGGTATTGGGCTTGTAAGAGAAAAATTATGATGGTGGTTTTGCACACTCGGGGTTTGGCCAAGAAGTCCAATTAAATTGAAATCGATTGATTTTCCCATATGCTTGAACTAGAGGCCCGATCCATTTTTTTATTATTATTATTATTTAAAAGTCATTTTGAACCATTCATTTTTTTATTAATTTTAACCATTCATTTTAAATTAAAGTATCTTTATTCTTAACCACTCATTTTATTTTTGACTGATTTGCCCTTGACTAATGTCTATTTTTAGATGTCCTTTTTGGGCATACATGATACTATAAATACCATGCACATATGCCTTCAAACATCATCTCAATGTAGAATCATCTCTCTCATTTTAAACATATTTTAAAGCTGAGTATTCATTGGTTATTTGCTCTTTCTGTTGCCCGCTTCGGCAGAAGTGCTTGTTGAATCTTTGAGGGTACGCTTCACCGCGAAATATCCTTAAGGACAGTGTCTAGTGCATGCCTCAAGCAATTCTTATTTTCAACCCTTTTTTTGTTTAATCAAACATTTTTCCTACAATTAAACTACAAGAAGGCAATCCGAATAAACAAGAAAAAATAATATTATATATTACACAATAATGTAGGAAAAATAGAGTGAAAGAAGAAAAAACAGAGGAGAGAGAAGGAAAGCTAATGTGTCACGTCAGCTTTATCTAACAGAAGTTAATAGGAGAGATTTTAATAAAAGCGAATTAAAAGTTTGGTGACTATAATACAAGTTTTAAAAGTTTGGTGATTAAAATAAAAATTTCCTAAAAGTTTGGTGATTAAAATAAAAATTTCCTAAAAGTTTGGTGACGATTTATGTATTTTACCCTAAATTATAGTATATAGACTAAATATCGAAATTACAAATTTACACATTTTTTTCCATTTGGATTCATGAGTTGGCCTCATAATCCATAGTATAATTCTGATAATTTAAAATCCACGATTTTCGTCTACCTTTTGTCATTATAAAAAAAGAATTTGGGCTATAAATTTGAGTTCTGAAACTAAATATAAATTATATAAAAATCTGAATCTATCTACGAACTAAAAAATAAACTAAACTATATACATTTAAATATTAATCGAATTAATACTAAGATGAAGTAAATAAAACCGAATTGAACATTACGGCTTGAAACGATTTTCGGGTTATAAAATTCCTCCCCAGTAGAAAAGCGGATGATATTCATCTTAAGAGATACATATTTAAATCTCTTTATCTACAAGATATATACGCATTGTCAAAAAAATTAAAAATATCTATGAACATATATTATCTTTAATCACCTTTAAACTATTAAAAAAATATATTTTGTCAGTCCGTTTAGTAGGAAAGCATTGGTTTGGCTTTGGGCGATGAGGTGTTGATTCCCTTCCTCTTTCACCAACTTCACCAAAACAAATTGTAAAAGGAAACAGCAGATGGCTTTGTAAAAGTCATTGCTCAACACACGGCCATCATTTCAAACACCAAAACGACAGCCAAACGAATCTCACCTTCACCTTGTGCATAAAGGAAAGGTAGTGGGTTAATCACCAATCACTTTCTCTCATCCGGGATTAATTTTTAGATTATTTTGAGTTCAGATGTTTGAATTATTTTGAATTTAGATTACTTCGAATCATTTCAGACTCGAACCCATCTTTATAATTATCTTAGCTGCCTCTTTGCATAAACTTTACAAAATCACATTATATATAGGAATATTTTTACATTAGGAGAAAACAAACCAAAACTTTAATCAAAATCATAGACTACAAAGACAAGTAGCACATGACATTATTAGTAACATCGGACTCATATGTATAATTATATGAATATACTTATAAAACTATATATCTAAGCAAAATTCATCACTGTTACTTTACAATTAGACTTAGCAAACATTGGGGCCAAACCCCACGAACCCATTGGCTCCATCGAAGGAAATTTGGATCCCCTCTTGCTGGATGTTCCCTATTATTGAAAGTTCGGACCCGGAGGGTGCAAATGCAAAACAGAAGGTTCCCATATCATCAACGGGAATAAGAAAGTTCCTTGCCGGTAGGGTTAGGATCGGTCCACCCGAGAAATAGAATGACACTGTTGGAACCCGAACTGAGATAAAACCCGATAAGTTATAACACGTATCGAAGATGGACACTTTTGAAGCACGGGGAAGGTTAGTCGTTTGTGTGATAAAGGAGTCACGAAAGGCAATGTATGCTGAAGTTGGGAACCTTGTGACTGCGGTGCCGGTGTCCATAACAACTCCTCCGTACCCTAGTTCAGTGAGTCGAAAAATGTCTTCGGATATAGGCACCCGAATGCCTCCTACCCCTAGACCGGAAAGTCCGATATAGTAAAAACTCGGGGCCCGTGGGTTACGAAGCAAAGGAACCCATGAAGCTCCGACAGGCATTGCACTGCGACCGAATACCAGTGACCCGGATGCATCGGTGCCCCTACTCACTAAACAGTAGCTAAATGCACCACCCGTTTGACCACCCAATTGACCCACAAGTGACATGGATCCCCCTCCAAGGCCCAACAACCCGGCTGCCCCGATGAACATGCCCCAGTTAATATGCCCGCATCCTATAGCCACGTTTTTAACCGCGGTTCGACCAAAAGTAAGCGTTTCAAGCGCCAGGGTCCCTTTGGTATAAGACCCATCACCATACGAAACTTCGTACCGGCAGGACCGACCCGCATTGCAACCCGACTTCTCGATTTGGTCACAAACGGAAGAGCCACAGGAGACGCCGGCGAAAGAAGCGGAATCAGCCGGGTTGAAAAAGGGGTCGGATTGTCGATAGCATCGGCTACAAGGCTGACACTGGACCCAAACAATATCACTCCCCGAATCAATAACCATATACTGACTCCTGGGAGGGCTACCCACGCCTATCCTCACGAAATACTCTCCACTCCCTTGAGCCATTCCGGAAACGACATCCGACCCAAAATCGTTCACCTCGTAAGAAGCGTCACCGTTTTGGGTCCCGCCGCCGGGGAGACGGCGGAGGAGGGCTACCACCCTTTTCACGTCCCTTTCCATACGTGAATGAAAACGGCGTCGATGGTCGTGCAAAGTAGAGGTAGCGTTGGAAGACAACTTGTCTCGATGGAGGAGTTTGAGTTTCCATTTCCCTCGGTTGCCACTTTGGGTAGCGTTGGAAAGTTGATGAAATCCAGATGGTTTGAACATCTTCGTCCCTAACAGAGTTTGTTTGACGTTCAAGAGTTGAAAGTCGGGGTAAGAGGTAGCGGTGATGCCGATGCCGATGCTGCATAGAGATAATTGCAGCACCGTCACCACCAGGGTTGTTAGCATTGCTGGTGAAGCTAATGACATGGTCGTGTTGTTGAGGATGGGAATGGAAGGGGTGGGGGATTTATTTGAGTCGGGTTTAGGCCTGGAGACATGTGGGATTTGGGAATTGAGGTTAGAAGATTAAAGCGGTTCCTGTTTTTGTTTTTGTAGTTTTGCTTTTGGACTGAACTGATCATCAAGAGTTTCCTCACTGTCGAAGAGGGGGAAATAAACTGTCTTGTTTTTCCCTGCGCTGTTATGTTGACTTAATAATGAAAAATTATTAGATGATCTGGCTCACAAAGTTGTTTATGGTCTTATCCAATAATAATTTTTTATTTTATTTTTTTTCAAGGTGAATTTTTATCTCTTTTTTACATGTCATTAAATGAATAAATCTTATTGGATGGTACCATGGATGACATGGTGAACCGGACTATGTAATAATTTCTCCAATGTAATTGATTACTATGCACCCATTCAAAAGTAATGATATCGAATAATTTAGGATTTGGTTCACATAAATTCTTAGTTTCTTAATTAGCTGAGCCCGTGAGGATGAAAAATAATGTGCATAGCGGACATGGAATCATGTTATTGCAATTTAATTTGTGGGCATGCTTCCTTTGTAAAGACAAAGACGGTGCCTGCATATCCAATTACCTCCGTGGAGGCTAGGGGTGTAAACGAGCCTAGTCGAGCTCGAGTAGTGCTGAGCTCGACTCGACTCGTTAAGATTTTGAGTCGAGTTCGAGTAATTTTTAACGAGGCTGAGAAATCTGAGCTCGACCCGGTTCGTTAAGAACTCGAGTCGAGTTCGAGCTTGATTCGAGCCCAATCGAGTCAAATATTGACCGATCTTGATCGTTTCGGACTCGAGTATCTCTCCATCTGTCACGTCTCATTTAAAGCCCTATCAAGAAAAAATTTTGATAAACAAGTTGTGTAAACTCAAGCTTGTTAATTTTAGGGTTTATGGTGTTAGTTTAGGGTTTAGAGGTTTAGGTTGTTGGGTTTAGAATTTAGGATTTAGATTTTAGGGTTTAAGACTTATGTTTAGGGTTTATAATTTATGGTTTTAAGTTTAAGAATTTAGATTTTAAATTATAAAAAATAAAAAAATCTAATATATTATATTTTGAGTAGTTCGCAAGCTTTTTCGAGTCGGATATCAAGTAGCTCGGCTCGTTAAGAACTCGAGTCGAATTTTGACTGAGTTTTAACTGAGTCGATCTCTAGTAGCTCGCAATCTGTCTCGTCTCATTTATAGCTATAGCGGAGGCAGTGCAAAAGTGTGAATATACATTCTGCTAAAAAATGTATTGTTCGGCGACACTAGTGAATTCTTTTAAGTTTTAGAAGCGAATTTAATATATATATATATATATATATATATATAATTTTAAAATTGATAAACTACTCCCGTTAAAGGTGAGAAAATTTTGACTTGAAAAATTGAATTTTTTTATTTGACTTAAGGCGAAAAAAATCGACTCTCTTGACTCGATTCAAAATTTTATAAATTTGACTTGATTTGAAAATTTTAAATAAAGTTTGAGTTGTAAATTGGAAATTCGAATAACTAAAAATTGTAAGTAATTAGTGTATTGATTTTTATGTTCAAGTTCTCAATTTTTCCTGATATATATACACCAATATAAAAAAATATGAATAAATATATGCCACATATGAAAAAATATGATATATATATATATGGATTATTATCCTCCACACAGGCGATGAAAACTTTTTGCTTCTACAAACGCCTTAATTTGAGGGTTTAGAGTTTATGATTTTTAGTATAGGGGTTTAGTATTTAGGGTTCATGGCTAGAATTTATAGTTTAGGGTAATATGGTTAGAGTTTAGGGTTTAACCTATGAACCCTAGACCTAAAACTTTATCAACAGCCCATAAATTCAAAACTACTACACTTAAACCCTAAATCTAAGGCGCTTGTGTAAATAAAATTTTCACAAGCGCTTGTGCATGAAATAATTACATATATATATATATATGCATATTTTGTTGCAATGAAATAATTATTAATTGCAAAGAGAGCAAAAGATACAGAAAAATTTTGTTTGGTTCTTTTAGTGTTAACCTTGAAAAGTATATTCGTATTATAATAGGATATGATATACTCGCACGGGATAAAACCAAAGAGTTTTATAATGATTTAATGATAAGCCGATGGCTTAGATTAAACACGTTTTCTTTTATAAAAAATTTATTGTTTTCAATTTTTAATCTCAACCATCAATTTACCTTCGTTCAATAATCTTAAATTCGGTATAAATAAATAAATTTACATTATATAACTAAAACTTATATATATAGAGAGAGTTAAGATTCATTTATACAGTATAAAACTCTCTATATATAAATATAGATATAGATATATATTAGCAATGAACCATACATCAATCCACTCATGATCAGATGATGATTAGCAAAAGACAACTTATCTTTCCATTCTCTTTAAATTAATTAATGGAAACTCATATATCACCATCTTTATATACATGATTATAGTTTTTTTTACTATTCGTTTTATTATATTATATGTCTTATTTATTTATTTGGATATTAACTAAAGATATATTATAATAATTAAAACCGTTTATAAAAATAAAAATCTCATCAATAATGAATTGAATAATTATCTTATATAACAGTTGATTTTTTATCAATCATGGCCTTGAATTGAGTCTACGTGACAGCAGCATGGTCTCTTTTATTTCTAGATCCACCATGTTTTTATATATTAAATAAACTTTGAAACCAACATGTAGTTCCTCTAAAAAAATTGATGATATTTATTTTAAGAAATTTATATTTAAGTAATTATATTCGCAATGTGTGTGTCTTATCAAAGGGCTAAAAAAATATGAACATATACTACATTGTAATCACCTTAAGACTAATAAAAAAAATAATGAGATCCACTAATTGGCATGACGGTCAATGATGCTCATGTTGCCCTCATCTTATGTAAGTTCGAATCTCGAAATTTACCTTGAGAATGTAATGCCTCTCTACTTAATTAAAAATAAATAAATGTTCTTCGATTTATCGCTTTATTTAGATAATTCTCTATATTTGTATTACATCTAAACTAACCAATCCTCAAATTTAGGCACAACATTTAATTTATTCATAAATAAAACTATTACTAGTAAATTAATATTTCGTTTGCAATAAGGGTTAATTAAATTACAAATCGAAATAATAAGAATTTATTTTGAGACAACAAAAGTGCAAGGGTTTGTTTAGCAATAGTAAACTAGTTCAAGGACCTCTTTAACAGTTTAGCCAATTTTAATTAAACTTAAAACCTAATGTATTTGCCTAACGGGTTCTTATAGCTGTCAATCATAGCATTAAAAAGCAAAACATACAAGAGGGGAATGTTTTAGTAAATAATTTATTTCTATATGCGTAGGCGATAGAGATCTTAATTATACTTTAATCATTCACCATTCAAATTAAGGAAATAATGATGGTAAGAGTAGTAATCAACACCTCGCCACCAGTTGAGTTAGTTTGAAAACTTAAAACTTGTCAAGCTGGTTTAAAATTTGAAATATCAAGAGTAAAAGTTTCATGAACTTTAATCGATATATATATGATCCATTTACACAGAGTGATACGTTTTTTAGATTGTTGGATTGATGAAAATAGATGACTGAGATTAACTCTTTACTTTTTTTTCAAGTGACAATCTTTACATATTCTACTGTTAATTTCATTCATCAATTTCACTCATCCATCGATCCAAAAAACTTGTAAAACTTAAAGACTCTTACACTTTGTAAACGGGATCCTGTCCCATATATATAAGGTTAGAATCCACTTATACATTGTAAACTCATTTAGTTTTATGCTTTTTTGAATTGTTGGATAAACTGAGATTATTTTCTTATTTTCTCTCTCTTAAGAATCTTTTCATTTAATATCGTTAATCTCAGTCATTCATTTACCTTTGTCCAACATACCAAAAAAAGGTGTAAACCTTAAAAGTTTTACATGGAATGAGAGTGTCCAGTTACACAATGTTAAACTTTTTAGTTTTATACTGATTTAAAACCATTGAATGAGTACAAATTGATAGTTGAGATAAAAAGTTAAAAATAATGAGATTTTTATGAGGGGAAAGAAGTGAATAATTTCAAGTATAAATTTACATTTATCCGATAATCCAGAACATGCGTAAAACTTTCTAGTCTTTACATTGTGTAAGTTGATCTTAACTCATATATAAATCTGTATGGGTTTGAGAGAATGTTTGGAAAAAGGAGTGGAGCACTATATATATATATGTGTGAGAATGGGTACATGATGAAACTGCATAGGATATCATGTATGATCTGAGTGGTTTGTCCATGGGCCATGGGCCATGGGCCATGGTGATATGATGATGAACCATTTGCCTCTTTAGCTGTTCACGCATGATGGTGTTGGCAGGCCATGCAATAACAAATGAAAGAGAAAACACTAAAGGGGTGGCAAATGCATAATCATTGCACGACATGGGACTCTCATACCTAAGCTATAACCCATTATTTCCTGCATATATTCGAGTGCCTAACTCTGCATTCTTAAGTCACCCCCAACAACAACCGGCATGGGACACTAATAATTTATGCCCCTTTCTCCTTTGAGACTTACAGTTGACTTAATTTGTTGCAGCAATTAATCATGTTTAGAAAGATAATAGGACTCATTGTTTAAGTTGATTCGACAAATAAAAACAATCTTACCAATAAGTATTGGATGTTATGGTAAGAAATATTGTACTCGATTCAAAAGGTCTCAGCTAGTGATAATATTGATAAGCTTGAGATCTTCCGCACTATCAGCAGTGAATCCAGTGCTATAAATTTGTAGTTTTTGGATTCTAGAAGATTAAAAACTTTTTTACTTTTGATTTTTCTTCATTGAAAAGACCTTAGTGCTATACTTGTATATAAAAAAGAAGGGCAACCCCATGCATGCAGCTTTAGAATCCAGGGTTTTTATGCTTCTTTTTTCTTTTTCTTCTCACTTAGCTACATATAGTGCAGAAAAGTTTGAGTTTCTTTTGTTGTCAAATCATAAATAATTAATGGCCAAAAAATAATTAAATTTATAATAGAATATTAATAAATAAAACAACAGTAATATATGTAAATTTCCTCCCCTTATTTGAGTGGAAGATTAGTTTAAAAGCAAAGATTGCTCGTAATCTTATATTTTAACCCCAAACATGGCGGCTGATCTCATTCTTTTTGGCTGAGTCCTTGCTTTTTATATTCATATTTAGTACAAAAATCCAACTATCCAGGTTTATATATCTAAAGTAATCCAGCCTTAGGGGTACGCTAGCTTGTTACTCTAACCTGCACTAAAAAAAAAACCCAAAGAATTCGAAACTTTATTTAATTGGCTTATGCATTCAGCCTTAGGGGTACCTAGGATTAGGGCTATAAATGAGACAAAACAAATCGCGAGCTACTTGAATCTGACTCTGTTAAAGCTCGGCTCGATTAGACTTGACTTGAGCTGAAATTTGTCTTGAGTTCTTAATGAGCCAAACTACTCCATACCCAACTCGAAAAGGTTCAAGTTACTCGAAAATATTATATACTATTTTTTATTTTTTAAATTAAAATGAACTAAAATGTATGTTGTTGGATAATAATAACAACAACAATAATAATATTGTTGTTGTTGAATAAATCCACTGAACAATTATTATTATTATTATTATTATTAGTATTATTATTATTATTATTATTATTATTATTGGGGTTGTATATGAGACGAGACAGATCACGAGCTACTCGAGTCCGACTCAATCAATACTCGACTCGAGTTTTTAATGAGCTGATTCCAGCTCAGTACTACTCAACTCGACTCATTTACACCCTACTTAGGATGAAAAAATAACTCAAACATGTTAGTAGAGGTGACATTATGAATATTATATGGGATTCTGGTAAAATTTCAAAAAAAAAAATAGTACCAAGTTCAAAAGACACGGAGGATGAATTTAAATCTTTAGCAGAAAAGAGGAATGAATTAATCTAATTACATGCCATTGCAATAAATTACATTATATAAAGGCTTAAGGGGTAAATAAGTACTCAAATTATACTCTTTTCAGATAGATGCTTAAATTTTGTTTTGGGCCAAACAAGTGCCTAAAGTTTTTAACGTTACTCAAATAGGTGACCCGCGGTTACTGTCCGTTAATTTTTATCGTTAACTTCCATTATCTGACACGTGTCAGCTTCTTAAAGTTTCAAAAAATAATTTAAAAATTAATTTCACAAAATAACCCGAAATTTCACAAAATAGCCCCAAATTTTGAAATCCCTAACACCCAAAAACCCAAATCCCGATTTAACATGATTTAGCAACCGATTGCCACGCCACCGCCTTTCACATCCGTCGTCAGACCATCACGACCATTTACCCCACCACCTCGTCGTCGAAAATCGACCAACGTCGTGCGAAACGCCGAAATCGTCGAATGGTTCATTTGAATGATTCACGACGAAAGACGATATAATAGACGATGAATAGATTTAAGGGTTTAGGGATTTGGGAACTGTTTTAGGATTATTTGAAAATTTCAGGATATTTTAAAAATTTTGATTTATTTTTAAAAAATAAAATTCAAAAAATGTTTAATACTGCCACGTGTCATGTTTTTATTGGCTAACGGAATTTTTTAACAGCTGTTAACAGCAAGGCACCTAAATGAAAACTTTAAAAACGTTAGGCACATATTTGGTCCAAAAAATATTTTGGCACCTATATGAAAAAGATATAATTTGGGCACTTATTTATCACTTAAGCATTATATAAAATTATAAACATGTTTTTGTTTTCCACTTCCTTTAGGTCATTGTCCCTTGGGATATGATTTTATACACAAGATTGTCTGAAACTTTCATTAAGAGTCACTCCAATTATGAATTATCAATAAATTAAAAAAGAAGAAGAAAACAATGAAATAATGCATGCAATAGAGAGATTAAGACATGGGAAGGATGGGGTTTATAATATAATGGTCGGGAAAAAACGACAAAGGAGCAACCAAAAATGATATGTTAGAAAAATAGGAAAGGAAGGCAAAGGGGGCAAAAGTAAATTAGAAAATGGTGAAGATGGGAATACATAAGATAGGCACCCCAAGCTTCCTCAATAATTGAGCCATTATTACCACCTAAAAGGCTGCCTAATGCCTAACTACATTTTAAATTGTGGGCACTGAAATATATAGCTTTTTTTAATGTATTCCTCTTCCTAAATATCGTTGTAACTCATGCACGTGCATCGTTTAAGAAATGGAATGTTAGGTTTTTGAAAATAGTTGCAATATTCATTATCATATTATATATATAGTTTTTTTTTTAGAAAAAAAAGAGTAGAACTGTAGAAGAAAATCATGTGGAGATGTTGACATAGTTTGATGGGAATGGATATGAATAATCTTGAGATAGATATGGGCGTGGCTTGATTAGGAGGAAAAAGACAGGTTTCGGTGGAGATAAACCCTATCCAATTGTTTGTTTTAATTTTTTTTTTCTAAAAAAAGGGAAGAAGCCAACAGTTTATTATTCTCAATGATCCTTGAAGGTTTATGAAATAGATTCGTGGAGAAGTTGAGAGAAACCCCCTTTTTGTTTTGTGGTTTAAGAATATACATGGGATTTGTTTCCCATCATTTGTTCTTATTAATATAACACAATCTTATATTAGATAACTATATTCAGAGAAATTATATCATGGGTCATTCCCGCCACGTCATCCATGAGACCAATCAATAAAAATCACTCATTTCATTATTTTTCCATGTCATATTTTTACCAAGTGAATCTTTACTTGGTAAAAACTATTTTTAAAATTGATTTACAGTAAATATAAGTGAAGATTCACTTGGTAAAAAATATGACATAGAAAAAATAATAAGATGGGTGATTTTTATTGGTTGGTCTCATAAATGATGTGGCGGTAATGACCCATGATATAATTTCCCCTATATTCAAGGCTGGACTTTGGACAAAAAATGACACGGCATGTTATTGGGTGAAGATTAATAGATTTAGCTTTGAATTTTAGAGTAGTCCTTTTGTAAGTAGGGGTGAGTATCCGATCTAGTCGAGTAAAAATAAATTAAGTTAGTTGAATTGACGAGTCTTATTTTATAACTCAAATTTTATTTGATTTTTTTTTCAAATTGAAGTCGGGTTGTTTGAATTTCTATTCAAATTTAATCAAAAATATTTATAATATTATGGTACTAATTGATTTCAATTTAAACAACTTTCTATAACCATATACGATACACATATTTTTGCATATTTTTTTTCATATTATATATAGTATATATATCAAGCAAAGTCAAGAGAGTTGTTGCGTGATTTGAGTGTTACCAAATGGTGCAAGTGAACACGTCGCAAGTTATAGTATAGAATAGATATCGTTTCCACAGGGATTGGTGCTACTTCAGGAATCTAACTTCTTACACTGTAAAAATAAGAACACAATTGATAATAGGAGTTGATTTAACGAGTAAAGTCAAATAGTAAGTAAATAAAAGGGAGATGAAATCGAATAAGAGAGAGTAGGCCGGGTTATCGTGAGTAGTGGAGTGATAATTGAATGGACTGTCGTGGTAATTGAGTGCTGGAGTAGCTCAATCGTTTCGTCAATCGGATCCAGTCGGATTGCTTGGGCAATTCTGCGATTGCCTGTGTGATTGGGATGGAGCAATTGCCTGGGCAATTGGGCGACAACCTTCAAAGTTTGGCGAAGCGTTCTTCAATGGTTTCTCGTTATCTCTAACTCGAAACACTGTTAATTGTGCATGCCTTGATAATACATCCATGCGTGAACCAAGGGTGGACAACAAACGATCTTACGCTCATTTTAGTCGTTGAAATTCGCAATTTATCCCTAAGTCGAATTAGTCTTCACCATCAATTGATTGAATAAAGACCATGCTCATTCGTTTCTTGAATCTAACTCTCCCGATATTAGATAAATGGATGAATTCACGAGATCCTCTTCCAATTCACTTGCAATCAAAATTAAGAACCAAGAATGAACAAACTTTGAATTAAAATTGCAAACTCAAATACCTAAACAAATCCAATCGTTCTCACAACCACAAAAACACAATAACCCAAGCCAATTAAATTTAGTTCATGGCTTGGTGCAAAAGAAACACAAGATATAATCTCCCTATCATGAATCTAATCGAAACAAAGAGGAAGAACATGATGATGTCGAGCAACCCTCTATTTTTTTCTTTCTCAAATCGCACCCCCTTGAAGTTGGCGGCTTGATCTTCTTTATATAGGAGATAGCTAGGTCGAAGTCTTTCTTGAGGAAAAAGTTAATTTGGAATTAAATAGCATAAAAAATAAATATCTTTTATTATTATATTTTTATTCCTCCAAAAACTCCTCATAAAACTCTTGGAATTTAATCTCCTTTTAATCTCTTCTTGGAACTCCAACTCTTCTAGGATTTATACTTGCTTTTCACAATTATCTCGAATTAAATGGATTTATCCATCAAGAAATCGGCAACTCTCCTTCTTCTTATCCTCAATTGCTTCGACAATTTTCCTACTTGTTTGGGCAATTAGATCCCGCACACACAAAAACGCACATCCGCAGTACCCCTTTTCCACAGAAATCAACCAAATTATGAAATCAAGCATGACAGTGAAGGAAATTATTGAAAAATGCATGAATACCTAATAATGCAACTAACATGAGCCTAAGTCTAGCAATAATCATGAATAAAATGGTGAGAAATATAGGACTTTTGCACACTTAACACACCCCCAAACTCGAATTATTTCTTGTCCTCAAGCAATGCAAAACTAACAATTACCTGCCAATGCTTCAATCATAAAAAATTTTGCTTCATAACTAACTTCAATCCTCAGAACTATGGCACAAAGTATGATTGCTTTTCAATTTTTCGGATAGCACAGAGTTTACTCGAAATTAAACTATAATGCTTGTGACAATGTGTGTATGGAGTTGTGCACAAGTTGATTTTCAGGATTCCATGTGAACAATAGGTTTAAATTAATTACCGGGGTATTTTATTTTTACTAGAGCCAGTTTTTGGCACCTCTAGCAAAGTATGCAATTCCTTATTTTAATGTTAATCAACTAGAGCCAATTTCGAGCACCTCTAGCGATTTCTAATGTGTGATAACTAAAGCCAGTTTCGGGCACCTCTAGCAAGAAATTATTTTTTAAATCAATCTTAGTTGAGTCTAAAGCCGGATAGGCACCTCTAGCTCATATTTTTAAGTTTAATTTTTACCCAATTTTTAAGCAACCTAAGTTCACTAAGTCTCTTTTAATCAATCGAGTCACAACAATGTCAAATTATATTCAGCATCATAGTTGAATTCTAAGTGTTATTCACATGCATCCCAAAATCAAAAGTTCTATCAATTAAGTGCAGTGGCAAACTCGTCATAGGATATCCAACAAGTCTAAGCAAATTAAATCCAATCAAAGGCATGGCAAGTAATGTATGCAACCTATATGCGATTACTAAAGATGAATGCAACTAAACATGAAACTATCTAGAAACCAACACCCCCAAACTCAAGAGAAGCATTTTCCTCAATGCGAGAAAGTATAAAAAAACTTGAAATGAAAATGCAAATGATTTTAGTCAGAAAGGTCATCACCTTGGATGATTAGTTTCTTTCGGGCCGTATGCTTGCTTTGTTTTGTGGTTCACGGTGGTTGAGTGCGTGTGGCTGGTGGTGCGGCTTAAACCTTTGTAATCTTCTTGCTTGCTTTACTTCTCATCATCGGTTTCTTCAATGATCAAAACTTTTCGCTTCAGCTTTGGTGGCACGATCGGTGGCGATGATACGGGTTTAGAGATAGAGTCATCCGAATCGTTGAATTCGTGTAGGGATTTAGTGCGAGTTGGTTCAGCCATGGGTGCTTTACCTTTGTCTTGTGCAGTGGTTGCCTCGGCATCTTTAGTTGCCTGGGCAACTAGTTCGGTAGGAAACGCTGGGAAAGGCATAGTGCTATCGGGATATTTCTCCAACATCACTTGCGTGATGGCGGTGGTGTGGTCCTTCATGAATTACATGAATAGCCTCTGGTATGCTGCAAATTACTCTAATCGGGTTGATAGTGTGTGGAGCATCTCTTTGATTCGATCCATGTTCACTAATATAGGATCGGTTGCCTGGGCATCAAAGCCTACCGAGGCATCGAGAATTACCGTGGCAATTTTGGTTGCCCGGGCAATTTTCAGTGTTGGGGTTTTTTTGGCACTTCTTGTTCTTTCGTCGTTTCCTCACCCATAATCCTCAAGTATTGAGCTCGGTTTCACTCAATTTTGGAGGGCAATTTCTCGTCCGTCGGATCACTTGGCACTTTCTCTTTCTCGCATAGTTGTGATATTATGCTCGAAAAGAAAAGAGAACCTACATCCTTTTGACTACAAGCAAGTATCTCATCACATATAATTTTTCCAACATTAATAATTCGCTTGTTCAAAATAGAATAAATCAAAAAAGACGATAATATGAAACTGTGGTATTGTGTGTGGTTGGCATTAAGCAAGTTTTGACAAACTTATTCCACAGTTTGGCCTCAGGTTTAAGCATGAGTTGATTTACCGTCCCTTTTAAAGCTCTCCATTCGGCTCCTTCAATGGTGAGGTCCTTGAAGACTTTTTCGACTCTTTCGACCGTTATGTTGTCGACAAAGGCTTGATGTTCATCTTTTTCAACGTAGATCCCGTAAAAGGTATTGATCATATTGGCATCTATGAAAAATTGCCCTGCCATGAACAAAAATATAGGGATTGTCGGGGTTAGAAGCATAAGAATAAAATTCCCTTACCCATGATAAGTTGGCGGGTTTTGGTTGATGGCAAATAATTTGCCATTTGTGTTGCTCGAAGATTTTGAAGATGAACAGATCAAGGCCAAATTCTTTGCGGGACATGGTGTAATCGAAACCTTGCTCCTCCCACACCTTGCGATTCGCGAACTTGGTGAAGAAACACTCTTCTATGCTTGGCATTGCGAATCGGCAGAATGATGGTTCTTTGGATAAATTCGGGTGAGGGATGGTTTTGATGTTCTTGGCCATGGGTTCTTTGTGGTTGTGGTGAAAAACAAAAACAAGAAAAGAAAAACTTTGGGAGTTCAATAAGAAGGAGAAGTAGAGAATTAGAGAAGATGGGTAGGGGAATGAGTGGTTGTTGATTTAATGGTATGTTAGAAAGAAAATATGGATTAAAGAAAGCTTATAGGATTGGGTAAGGTTGGCGGCAATAGGAATTGGATAAGGGGAAGGGTCATGCGGCTAGGGTAGTTTTATGGGGGAAAAATTAGGGTAAAATAAATATGAGCTAGGCTTTTATAAGCCTTTAAAATCAGCCCATTAGTTCCTCCTAAGGTTAAACTTCAATCTTCAATCCAATTCCTCTTGAACTCTTATCCTAACATTCAAACAAAGAAAAAGATAAACATTAACGGAAAAAATAAAAAAAAAATAAATACATTTAAAGATAAAGAATAAATTAAAGATAACTATCCTAAAGAATGTGGAAAAATAAAGATAAACATTAAAACTAAAACTAAAATAAAACCTTTATCCCAAATCGAAAATAAAATAAAAATAAATAGATAAATAAATAAATAAAAAATACTAAAGGAGAGCATGGTCATGCATCTCCTAAAGTAACTACTTCCTTGTCGCGCCCAACATGGGTGCCGGTATAGTGCTTTAATCTTTGTTTGTTAACTTTGAATTCGTGTCCATCAGTGGTTGACTTGATTATCACGGCACCATAGGAGAATGGTTTTACTACCTTGAATGGCCCAGACCATCTCGATCTCAGTTTTCCCGAAAAAAGTTTTAACCGAGAATTAAAGAGTAGCAGCAATTGCCCAGGCAAAAATTGCCGCGACAATAGCTTCTTATCATGCCAACGCTTCGTTTTCTCCTTGTAGATTCTTGCGTTGTCATAAGCTAAGGCACGCAACTCCTCTATCTCATTAAGGTCCAGTAATCGCTTTTGCCCTGCACTCTTCCAATCCATGTTTACAGTTTTGATAGCCCAATACGCCTTGTGCTCAATTTCTACCGGTAGATGACAAGTCTTGCCGTAGAAAATTCTAAAGAAAGACATGCCTAAGGGTGTCTCGAATACGGTACGATAAGCCCAAAGTGTATCATCAATTCAAATAAACCAATCCTTTTGAGAGGGATTTACAACTTTCTCGAGGATACTCTTCAGTTCCCGGTTGGAAATTTCAGCTTACCCGTTCGTCTGTGGGTGATATGTCATGCCAATTTTGTGTGTTACACCGAAGCGTTGCAACATCTTGGCAATGAATTTGTTGTCAAAATATTTGCCTTCATCACTGATAATTGCCCTATGCATTTCGAACCATGTGAATATATTTTTTTGTAGGAATCTCTGAATGATTTTAGAATCATTTCTGGGACATGCAACTGCCTCAACCCATTTAGAAACATATTCAACAGCTAGTAAGATGTAGAGATTGTTGGATGAGGATGGGAAGGGCCCCATGAAATCAATACCACACACGTCAAATAGCTCGACTTCAAGGATATTATGCAGTGGCATCTCATGTCTCCTAGAAATATTGGTCGTTCGTTGACATCGATAACACTGCTTGTAAAATTCTTGGGCATCTTTGTAAAGCGTGGGCCAATATAGTCTGGATTGCAAGAATTTGGCCACGGTACGTGTACCTCCAAAATGGCCTCCATAAGGTGAAGAATGGCACTACCAAGCACATTTTGCTCCTCCTCCTTGGGAACACATCGTCTTATAACCTGATCTGCACATTGTTTAAACAAAAGAGGCTCGTCCCAATAATAATGCTTAGCATCATGTCGGAGCCACTTTTTGCCTTAGTAAGTAAGGTTATAAGGTAAGATACCACTAACTAAAAAATTAACGAGATCGGCATACCATAGAGTTACTGAGGCAATTAGCAACTGTTCATCAGGGAATGCATTATCGATCTCCAAGGGGTCAGTTACTTCCTCGCCTCCTTCCAACCTTGACAAGTGATCGGCAACTTGGTTCTCTGTTCCTTTCTTGTCCTTAATTTCAAAGTCAAACTCTTGTAAAAGTAAAATCCAATGAATTAAATGAGGTTTGGCATCTTTTTTAGCAATCAAATATTTAATCACTGAGTGGTCAGTATGGACAATTACCTTAGTACCAATCAAATAGGAACGAAACTTGTCAAATGCAAAAACTGCCGCTAGTAATTCCTTTTCCATTGTGGTGTAATTCAATTAAGCATCATTAAGGGTTTTACTAGCATATTATATTACATGGAAGATGTTACCTTTTCGCTGGCCTAAAACAACACCTACCACAGAATCACTTGCGTTACACATGAGTCCTAAAGGTAGAGATCAGTCAGGTGGAACGACAATGGGTGTCGAGGCAAGTTGTTTTTTCAGGTTTTTAAATATCGTGGCACATGATTCATCAAAATTAAAAGCTTTGTCCTGTTTAACAATTTACACTAAGGTTTAGAAATTTTAGAAAAATTATAAATGAACATTCTATAAAAACCTGCATGACCGAGAAAGCTTCGGATTCCTTTGACTTAATTTGGTGGCGATAATTTTTCAATTACTTCCACCTTAGCTCTGTCAACTTCAATTCCCTTGGACGAGATCTTGTGGCCAAGCACTATACCTTCATCTACCATAAAGTGGCACTTCTCTCAATTTAGAACTAGATTAGATTCTTCGTATCAGGTTAGCACTTTCTCCAAATTGCCAAGGCAATTGTCGAAACTATCCCCAAATATCAAAAAATCGTCCATGAATATTTTGAGGAAATCTTCCACCATGTCAGAGAAAATTGCCATCATGCATCTTTAGAAAGTTGCCAGAGCGTTGCATAATCTGAACGACATCCTTCGAAATGCGTGTGTGCCGTATGGGCATGTGAAGGTGGTCTTTTCCTAATCATCTGATACTATGGAAATTTGGTTATAACCTGAGTAACCATCAAGAAAACAATAAAAGGATTTACCTACAAGACGATCAAGCATTTGGTCAATAAATGGCAAAGTAAAATGATATTTCCTAGTAGCTTTATTTGACTTGCAGTAATCCATACAAACCATCCAACTGGTGACAGTTCTAGTTGGAATAAGTTCATTACTTTCATTACTTACCACAGTTATACCTCTATTTTTTTCGATACACATTGTATCGGACTTACCCGTGTACTGTCGAAGATAGGATATATGATACTGGCATCAAGCCACTTGATGATTTCTTTCCTTATGACTTTTTTCATAGCAGGGTTAAGTCTCATTTGTGCCTCAATTGTCAGTTTATGACCATCCTCTAAAAGGATTTTGTGCATACATACCGCTAGGCTAATTCCTTTCAAGTCGGCAATTGTCCATCCTATTGCCTTTTTGTGCAACGCCAACATGTCAATCAACCTTTGTTCTCGTTCAAGCTGCAACTTTGAAGAGATAGTTACAGGCAAAGTGTTATTGGTTCCCAAATAAGCGTATTTTAATTGCCCTGGCAATGGTTTCAATTCAAGAATAAGAGGTTGCTCAATAGAAGGTTTTTCGATTTTACCTCCCTTGCCTGAGTAATCTAATGGTTCAAAATACTTACCTGGACGACTTGCTATGCAATTGGCTTCTTCCTGCTCTTCATCGTCCAGCTCTTCAAGTTTCTCAGGTTCGGCCATACAATTGCCGGGGCAGTTGTCGAGGTAATTTTCCTCCATGTCAAAATTGAATTCAGTGGTGGCTTCGATGACTTGGCACTCTTCTGGATCATCGGCTTGCTTGAGAGTTTGGAAAACATTCAGTTTGACTTGTTGATCGTTTAACCCCATAGTGAGTTCTCATATTTCCTCGTCGATCAAGGTCATTCCTGTTGCTAGAAACGGTTTCCCAAGGATAATAGGTGCGAACTCATCTGCTTCACAATCCAAAACAATAAAATTAGCGGAAAAAATAAACTTATCAATTCTTATCAGGATATCTTCAATTTTTCCCTCCGGTTGTACATAGGATCTATCTGCAAGTTGTAGCATCACTGTTGTAGGCCTCGTCTTCCCTATTCCCAATCGTTGGAAGACCGATTTCGGCATAAGGTTTATGCTTGCTCTAAGATCGCATAATGGCTTCCTGACATAGTGATTTCTGATTGCACAAGGAATTGTGAAACTGTCGGGATCCTTTAGCTTAGGTGGTATTCGGTTATGCAACATGGCCATGCGTCCTTCCGTCATAGCAACAGTTTCAAATTCTCTAATCCTTGTTCGCTTAGAGATAATGTCTTTAAGGAACTTAGCATAGTTCGACATTTTCTTGATTGCTTCCACCAATGGCAGATTGATGTGGACTTGCTTCAGGATATCTAGGAACTTCTTGAACTGGTAGTCTTGCTTCTGCCGTTTAAGCCTTTGTGGGAAGGGTGGTGGGATTCGAATCTCCTCATCCTTCTTTCTGGGATTTTCATCGCAACTTGCCTGGGCCATTGGAATTGCCTGAGCATCTGGAATTGCCTGGGCAATTTCAGATTCACCAATTTTGGATGGGGTGTTCTCGCCAATTACCTATTTTTTAGTAGGGGCTTGCTCCGCCAGTTGATTTATGGGTTGAGCTTGTAGACTCTCTGAGTGAATGCTAGCAAAAGTGGCAGAAAATATATCTTGGAAAATATAAGAATATGCCAAAAGGAGTCTTTTGCGAGCAAGTATACACGGTTTGCAAGTAATACAACTGGTAAGCTGAGTATCGATCCCACAAAGATTGACTTGGAATTCAATTGCCTTGATTGTTACTTGCCTTAAGAAAAAGTTGATTTGAAATTGGTTTTGGAAAACAATTAAAAAGTAAAGAAATAAAAGTAAAATAAAGACGTTGGCAAGAAAGGTGATTTAATGAATGATGAGCGTTGGCAGGGAATGCCTGGTTTTCACGATGTTCATGTCATGCCAGCCTTTAACAACAACCTATCTTGTCATTGTTTGCCGAGCAGATTCACAATTGGCAAAGCCTCTCTCGATGGTCATTGCCCTAAGTTGATCATGTAAAAACCCTTATATCTTTATAATGTTTGTTTTTAAATAAACCAATTTGATTAAGCTCTAATCTATACTCCTAAGGGGTAGATTTCACTCCCGAAGTAAGTTCATCAACTTGAATGACTTCTCTTGAAGCTTCTCTCCTCAGTATTCAACAACTTATTCGTTGCCACCCCAAGTCAGTTAAGATATTGAGGCACAATAGGCCAGCAGTGCCAGCTCTCACTTGGCATAGTATTTAGGAAACATTAAAGTATGCCGAATAGATTAAACCGTGCCAAGACAGATTTATTATTAAAAACTAAAGCATGAAAATAACATAAAACCCAAACATCCCCTACCAACTATTAAATTAGTTCATGGTGAGGGATTTAACCAACAATCCATAAACGTTTTCGAGATACATCATCCTTAAAAAATGAAATGACTTGAAAGAAAAAATAGGCTAGAAGGGGTCTCTCGATGCAGCCTTCAAGATCTAGGCTTCTCGACAAAGTTGGTCGGACCACCCTTCCACGGTGCAGCCGGTTGTCAATCGTCACGCACTAACTCCTCACGATCCAATCTTCTCCCCCCTAAATGCTAGCTTGGTTGGTGTTTAAATAGGCGTGCGAGGAAGGGATAGGACTAGCTCTTCAAATTTTGAATTTCAACTGCCCAAGGGATAAGGGATTATCTTTTTATCCAAATTTGAATGAAAGCTGATCAGGCTAAAGCTGACGTCATCTTGCCGATGCTGCCCTGGCATCCAAGCTTGGCATGAATCTGCCAACAAGTCTTGGCACCATCTTATCCGCTATTTTTCAGAAATTGATCCAATTGCTATCTTTTCGGAGCCTGATCATTTATTATTTTTTTGGGGTCCAACAGCTTCTTGGCGTGGCATCAAGTTCACTTCTCTTCCAACTGGTGCTTGGCATTGTCTGGTTCATCTGTGCTAACAGCACTCGGTATTCTCTATGGCGCTCCTTCCTGTGTTGCTTTTCTGGGCCAAATCCTATGCCAAACCTGCAAAATTGCCAACAAAACAACCCTTCACACTGACATAAACAAAACTCTAAACTTCTTATGCAAATGCATGATTCTAACATCCTAATGCAACTAAATGTACCTAAAAACAAGCAAAAGCATTGTAAGATTGGCATTAAAAACAATACTTTTGGAGAGGTAACACACCCCCAAACCTAACTCAATGTTTTTCCTCAAGTAGTGCAATCAAAATAAAAACAAAAACTGTGAAAAAGTTACCTCGACAAAATTTTAGTTGAATGCCAATACGTGCTGGCAAGCAGAATTTGGCTCTATTTTTGTCCTTAGTATCTCAGAGAAATAATGTCAAGTAGGTAGTAATTCAAGTGCAGCAATATAACTCTAGTTAAAGTTCATGAAGTGTGCATGAGTGTAGGCAATATGCATCCAGTTTCCTTTCACTCCCTTAGACAAATTTTACTACCTAAACTCATATATATATCTATATATATATATATATATTTTTTCATCATTTATTTTCTTTCTTTGCCAAGGGTTTCTTGCTGACATTCATTTAAGCTTGCTTCGTGACACTATTTAGCGTGAGAGATAAGAGAGAGCATACCATGAATCCCTACCTTAATCTAGATATCACTAGGCTTCCTCTTCAACTCATACCCTAAATTTTTGGACTTGAGAACTAAGAGGGAGCAAACCACGAAGCCCTAAGCAGCTTATTATCCCTAAGGTAGAGGAGAGTTCTATTTTTTTCCTGCCTTTGCAGAACATTGCTACCTTATTTACTTCTTTTTACCCTGACATCATTATTTTTTTCATATTTGAGCTTAGTTTCAAAAATTCTAAGTTTGCTAAGGGACTAGATACATACTATGTGTTAAGTGAAATTTCAGTTCCCTAAACTAGAGATCAATTGCCAAGCTAACCTGGCATACTACTCTGCTGGCATAGCATGACAACTAAAGACTAGAGTTTCCTCATTGGACAGATACCTAGATCAAATTAAACTTGCCTAACAAATGTTAACATTTTTTCAGAATTGAACTAAGCAAAAAAAATTTCTTTTTTAGTGGTTCGGTATGCATATATCCTAAATGACCTAAATGGCATGGCAACATAAAATTAAACATGAAATGCATGACATAAATGTGAAGAAATGCACACCCCCAAACCCAAGATGTGCATTGTCCCCAATGCATGAAACAACACATATATACAAGAAAAACAGAATAAAATAAAATGCATGATCATGTAAATGCAATGAAATGTTAAGGAGTTTAGGAAGAAGAGGACTCCCCTTCGGAGACTATTTGTCGTACGGCACGGGTCTTCCTTCTCACATACGGCCCACGTTCAGGGGCCATGTGTTACATTCTTTTCAGGCTCGATTTTGAAGCGGTAGTGGAGGCTCCAACTTTCTTATTTTCCTTGGCAGGCTCCGAAGCAGCAGCTGCATCGGTGGCATCAGATGGCATATGGACAACAGGTGTTACTGGCGACTTTGCTTTGGCAAACTTGGCTTTGGTTTCCTTCGATTCAGATAAAGAATCAGAACTGGTAGACTCGATTTCAACTGGGGACAATGAGACTGTGGCATCAGACGGGGCATGAACTGGACTAGCTGGCATGGCATTGTCACTAGCAAAGAGCTCGGCAGGGAAGTCTGGAAATTCTGGCACAAAATCAGTTGATAATTTTGTAAGAGCCTCCTTGATCACCGCATCCCTGGCCTGGATGTAGTGTCTCAGCTTGACATTGAGCTCCTCAGCCTTTTCCAGCTTTTGTAGAATAATCTATTGGCGTTGGTGAATTTGGGACAGCATTGCCAGTGAACTGTCTGGCACAGTTTCTGACATGGTTGCTGACGCAGCCCTTGACTCTTTGGGCTTTGGCGTGGGTACCCTTGCCTTTCTCTTGCCCTTGTCTTTGGGCTCAGTAATAATTAAATTCTTCTACATAGTCGTAGTAATCGTTGTTCCTTTGATCGGTTGCCTCTTATCCGTATCCAGCCTTGGCACATCATGGAGCATACAAATGTTAGAAATCAACAAAGGGAAAAACAAGTTGTCAGTACCTTTCGCTTCGCACTTGTAGGTTTCCTCGATAATAAGCTTGCCAACATTGATAATGCACCCCACAACAATGGAGTGCAGCGAAATCATCCTCTCTTCCGACATGGTCTCGTTATGGGATGTGGGCATCAGATTAGCCTTGAAGAAGTGATTCTATCCCCTCCATTGGGGTTTCAATGCCAGCCTCTTCATCGTATGGTGCCTCTTGGATAACATTGTCCATGTCGTGCTAGGTTTACACAGATCTGCCAGCAGCCTCTTTCTCTTGGCAGCGTTCATTGAATCCGCGTACTCAAAACACTCATCCTCTCCACCATCTAGAACTAAATCTAGCAATGAAATCACGATATAAATTCATCCAAGATCCTATAGATTCGGATAGAATACTGTTTAACCACGTCTTTGCCCTATCCCTCAGTGAATGGGGAAATAATTTCAGCCTTAGGACATCCTCATGGACTCCTTGTAGTTTGAAGGAATTTCAAATCTCCAGGAATGATTTGAGATGTTGTCTGGCATCTTCAGTGGCCGATCTGCCAAATTGACCAATTGTATTGATCATGTTGAACATCACAGGTTTTAATTCAAAATGGGCGGCTTCTATTTCAGGTGTGACAACTCCTGGATTGAGACCATTTAGATCATCCTCTAGGTAATCTCGGATTGCCCTATTTATGACACGAACAAGTTGTTGCTCGATTAAAACTCCTCCTCATATTGCCACAGCATTTTGATTGCCGTTTGGGACAACAAGATCTGTCATGCCTGTTCTTTGCTCACGTCTTCTCCTATGAAGAACTCGTTCTATCTCGGGTTCAAACAGGTGTTCTTGTGATGTTAGTCTCGCCCTGGTCACACACATGCAAAACGAAGATTGTAAGTCCTTTGAAATCGATTAACAAAAATAAAACAAAAATAAAAATAAAAGTGCAAGGAATTAAAAACAAAGTCGCTATTGCCAATCCCCGGCAACGGCGCCAAAAACTTGTTGTGTGATTTGAGTGCTACGCAAATGGTGCAAGTATACACGTCGCAAGTTATAGTATAGAATAGATATCGTCTCCACGGGGATTGGTGCTACTTCAGGAATCTAACTTCTTGCACTGTAAAAATAAGAACACAATTGATAATGGGAGTTGATTTAACGAGTAAAGTCAAATAGTAAGTAAATAAAAGAGAGATTTAATCGAATAAGAGAGAGTAGGCTGGGTTATCGTGAGTCGTGGAGTGATAGTTGAATAGACTGTCGTGGTAATTGAGTGCTAGAGTAGCTCAATCGTTTCGTCAATCGGATCCATTCGGATTGCTCGGGCAATTCTGCGATTGCTTGGGCAATTGGGAATGAAGCAATTGCCTGGGCAATTGAGTGACAACCTTCAAAGTTCGACGAAGCGTTCTTCAATGGTTTCTTGTTATCTCTAACTCAAAACACTGTTAATTGTACATGCCTTGATAATACATCCCTGCGTAAACCAAGGGTGGACAACAACCGATCTTGCGCTCCTTTTAGCCATTGGAATTCGCAACTTATCCTTAAGTCGAATTAGTCTTCACCATCGATTGATTGAATAAAGATCATGCTCATTCGTTTCTTGAATCTAACTCTCCCGATATAGATAAATGGATGAATTCACGAGATCCTCTCCCAATTCACTCGCAATCAAAATTAAGAACCAAGAATGAACAAAGTTTGAATTAAAATTGCAAACTCAAATACCTAAACAAATCTAATCGTTCTCACAACCACAAAAACACAAAAACACAATAACACAATAACACAAACCAATTAAATTTAGTTCATGGCTTGGTGCAAAAGAAACACAAGATATAATCTCCCTATCATGAATCTAATCGAAACAAAGAGGAAGAAGATGATGATGTCGAGCAACCCTCTATTTTTTTTCTCTCTCAAATCGCACCCCCTTGAAGTTGGCGGCTTGATCTTCTTTATATAGAGGATAGCTAGGTTGATGGCTTTCTTGAAGAGGAAGTTAATTTGGAATTAAATAGCATAAAAGAAATAAATCTCTTTTATTATTATATTTTTATTCCTCCAAAAACTTCTCATAAAACTCTTGAAATTTAATCTCCTTTTAATCTCTTCTTGGAACTCCAACTCTTCTAGGATTTATCCTTGCTTTTCGCAATTATCTCGAATTAAATGGATTTATCCTTCAAGAAATCGACAGCTCTCCTTCTTCTTATCCTCAATTGCTTCGGCAATTTTCCTAAAAAACACATCCGCAGTACCTTTTTCCACAAAAATCAACCAAATTATGAAATCAAGCATTACAGTGAAGGAAATCATTGAAAAATGCATGAATACCTAATAATGCAACTAATATGAGCCTAAGTCTAGCAATAATCATGAATAAAAAGGTGAGACATATAGAACTTTTGCACACTTAACAAGAGTCAACTCAAACTTAAAAATCGATCCACTAATTACTAAATATTCGAGCTTTGATTTATAGCTTGAACTTTATTTAAAAAATTTTGAGTCTGAATTACGGTTCAAGTAAAAAAAATTCAACTTTTTCACGTGTTTCACGAAAATGATATTCATGTCTATTAAAATTCTGATTATTATTATTATTATTATTATTTGAAAATGGATGTCAAAAGTGTTGAAGTTAGAAGTTGGAAGCTAAGCTTTCTTTGACTTGTCAACAATTTAAAGTTTACAAGCTAAAAGAAGAGATGGAAAGTAAGCAAGTGGTTAAAGATGCAGACCAGAGACAGAAGCAGTTGTGTCGGCACTGGGCTCTCAGCACATGTGGATTGGGTTTAGCTCGTGAAGACAACGGTAGTTTCCTTTATACAACATAGTCTAGGAATAAAACACGGAGGAATTATAAAATGTTACGAATTCCAACACTTGTAAATATGATGATGACATGTATCAACTGAATTAAATCATATGTTGAGGTTAAATGATAAAAATTTTCTAGGGAAACAAATGCCAATCCCACAAGGCTTCAACTAGTCTACAATATAGTTACACTAACCCCCACCGACAATCAAGCAAAACAAATAGTACCTCATTCATTGTAATCTTACACCACCAGCAGAGATGATATCAAAATTTCACAAACTTCAGTTTTGTACCAAGTTCAAAAAAATAGCTTCATCTTTAGCAGCTTTGAATGGTAAAAGGTTAGTCAAATCACTTTTGTCTGCGAAGTCGAGCTATATGATCAGTTTGCAAAGCTTCAGTTGAAAGTAGGACCCCAAACCTGTCATCATCGCATTACGGACTCTTTTACATAGGATCTGCCACCTGAACTGCAAGAGTGAAGATCAAAAAAGTTGATGAGCCACCAACAAATGGAAGGCTAAACCTTTAGGTTAGAAATAATATACTGCTGTTACCCACGAGTACTCAAGATGAATATTCATAAATCGACGGTTTTCTTTGCTTTGAGATAGTGTTAGGGAGCCTTCAATGATTTGGTCTTGCTCCACCTCTATTGGGTCATAAAAGTATATCAATGTCTGCAAAATTTACATGCTAAACATTAAAACGGTACATTATAGAATAAAACCAGTAGCTCCATGCAAGTTGTTAGCTATTAAAACGAACAAAGTCCATAGGTAAAAGTAAAGTTGACCATTCGGACTTTTATTATGCTCAAGCCAAAATTGTGTACTTCCTAACAAAATCAAACCACTCTTATGTGCAGTTGTGTAAATGTCTGCAAACTCGGAATGAGCAAACTAAAATTAGTATGGTACCTGTTGCCAATGGGTTGGAGGATCCTCTGGTGCTGTTGAGAGTACAAGTGCTTCGTTTGGATTGGCACGTTTCTTCCTTGGGATACCATCAACATGATTATTATTTGATGTGCCGATAAGTAAGGATTGGTTATGATTATTTGTAGGAGAATTTGCTGGCACACTGAATTCAACATCAAACCAAAATGCAAATCCATGCAGAGGAGCTGAGAATCAAGAAAGTATGAATACATTACAGCATGACATCTCAATTGTATGGTTAACAAAGGACCAATTCTGTAAATAGCATGAAACAATGGTGTGTAACAATAGTAACACGAGGAACTTGACAAGAGAAGATAAAATGATTACATTACAGCATGACATCTCAATTGTATGGTTAACAATATGTGCGTGATGGAAATCCTTGAACCAGCATGTGTGTGCACTATAGGTTAACACGTAAATAATAAGAGTTGTAAGTCTATCCTAACTAAGTAGTTTAGTTGTAATCTAACTCTATCTGTGTGAGGGATAAGAGTCCTAGCCTAGAGGATATCTACTCAATGTAAAACTCCTTGTAAAAGTCTATAAGTAGACTTATTTTCTGTAAATTGAAATAAGAGAGTAGAAAACTTCTCTAACCCTATTTTCTACATGGTATCAGATTAGGGCGATCCTACCTATCCAACAGCTTTTTTTCCTTTTTTTCTCTGTCGATCAAAACCCTCTATTTCAATGACTCATTCAGAACCCTCTACGTTAGAGATTAGTTCTCAAAATAATCCTCGTCCCTCTGAGTTCCAACTTTCAGATTCATCTCTTTCTCCAATTACATCCTACAAATTAAATGGAAACAACTATCTCCCTTGGTCTCAGTCAGTGAGGCTATATATTACAGGAAGAAGGAAAGCTTCCTATCTCTCAGATTCAATGCCTATTCCAGAAGAATCTGATCCAACCTATTCTAACTGGTTGAGTGAGAACAACATGATTCTGTCATGGCTAATTAATTCCATGGTTCCCGAAGTTGGGGAAAATTTCATACTCTACCAGACTGCAGCAGAGATATGGAGTGCAGCCAGGGATACATACTCCAGTGTGGATAATACACCGAAATTATTTGGCGTTGAAAATCAGATTAATGATCTCAGACAAGGAGATTTGTCCGTAGCACAGTATTTAGGACTTCTCACTAAGTGCTGGAAACAAATTGATTTGTATGAGGCAAATGAGTGGAAGTGTCCTGATGATATTAGCTTCTATAGTAAAATCAAAAATCAAAGGAGAATCTTTCAATTTCTTTCTGGACTTAATGGTGAGTTTGATTGGGCAAGGAGCAGAATTTTGGCTACTAAACCCCTTCCCTTGGTTCGGGAGGCCTTTTCAGAGATTAGGAGAGAAGAAAGCAGACTCTCCTTGATGGTACCAGCTGCTCAACAGACAGATGCTTCGGCACTCATTACTAACTCCAATTTTGGGAGTAAACAAAGGAGGGGGAGACCAAGGTGTGAGCACTGTAAAAAGGCTGGGCATTTGATGGACCAGTGCTGGAAGCTACATGGAAAACCAGCAGACTGGAAACCTTCTAGATCCAGATTTCAGAAGGAAGAAAATGTTGCATCTCCAAAAAAATTTTCCAGCAGCTTTAGTACACAGCAGATTGCGGAACTTCAACAGATATTCAGTCAACTATCGTCTAAGACTAATACTACTGCCCTAACAGCATCTGAAGGTAGAAATTCCTGTTTAGCAACAATTAATTCCTTACATTGGATAGTAGATTCGGGTGCCTCTGACCATATAACAAGAAATATTAGTCTGTTAAGAAAATATAGCAATCACAGATCTCCCTCCTCGATCAAGATAGTAGATGGTTCCCTCTCAACAGTGAAAGGAAGTGGTTCTATTGAATTAAGCAAAAACATAGTATTATCTGATGTACTTTATGTTCCTAAATTAGCCTGTAATTTATTATCAGTGAGTAAGTTGATTAAGGATGTTTACTGTAATGCTAATTTTGAGGCTGATGGTTGTATTTTTCAGGCACAGGGCTCGAAGATGGTGATTGGCAGTGCTAGGCTATCTAACGGCTTATATATCCTTGATGGAATATCCTACCAGAACTCCTCTATTCCCAGTTGCCTTCAGACATCAGTTTCCTCTACAAGTTTAGGTTCAGATAATATTATGCTCTGGCATCTTCGATTAGGACACCCCAGTTTTTATTACCTTGCAAAGTTGCTCCCAAATTTATTTATCAATAAAAATCCTTCTTTTACTTGTGAAGTGTGTCAAATGGCAAAACATACCAGAAAACCATATGTTTCTTCTCCTTTTAAACCTACTTCACCATTTGCTATTATACACAGTGATATTTGGGGCCCTTCTAAAGTTCAAAATATTTCTGGGTCTAGGTGGTTTGTGTCTTTTATTGATGATTTCTCTAGGATCACTTGGACATATTTAATGAGAGAAAAGTTTGAGGTTGAAGTAATTTTTAAAACTTTTTATCAAATGATAAAAACACAGTTCGATAGAAATATCAAAGTGGTCAGAAGTGATGATGGGAGTGAATATCTTAGCAAGTCTCTTAGGTGTTTCTTTCAAGAAAAGGGAATTGATCATCTCACCCCATGTGTCAACATCCCTCAACAAAATGGAGCGGCTGAAAGGAAAAATAGACATCTAATGGAAGTAACTAGGTCCCTTTTGTTTTAAGCTAGTGCACCTAAATATCTTTAGGGGGAAGTTCTTCTTACTGCAACTTATCTTATCAATAGGATGCCTAGCAAGACCCTAGGATTCAAAATACCCACTGAAATTCTATTTCAATATTTTCCACACTTTAAACCATTGTCCTCAGCTCTTCCTCTTCGAGTCTTTGGATGCACCAATCGTAGTAAACTAGATCCTAAGTCATTAAGGTGTGTGTTTATAGGCTACTCCTCGAGTCAGAAGGGTTACAAATGTTACTGCCCCACTAATAGAAAAACCTATATTTCTTTTGATGTTACCGTTTTTGAAAATCAACCTTACTTTGCAGGGTCTGATATTCAGGGGGAGAGACCTAAAGAATCTCAGTCCATATAGTCCATTATTCCTATGTCTATCCTTCCTGAGCCTGCCTTGGATATCATTGAAACTGCTGCCCCTAATCCAGTAGACACAACTTCTCCACAGTCCAATACACCTTCTCCACAGTCTAAACCTTCCAGTCCTTATACAACACCTCCTCCAACACTCAGAACTATATCACACTCTGTGACTCCACAACCACCAGAGAAACAACTTAATGTCTACACAAGGAGGAAAAGAAATCAAACTGAAGATGTTGGTCAGCTTAGCACTTGCCAGGAACCAATTTTGAGTTCTGATGCTATGGAGACAAGAGGTAATGTTATTCCACAAGATTCTACTGTGAACTTAGATGACTTTCCTATTGCTATTAGAAAAGGGGTAAGGAAATGTACTGCTCATCCTATCAATAAATTTGTTTCCTATGGGAAGTTATTATCTAGTTTCAAAGCTTTTACAGCCAGCACTGATAGTGTGAAGATCCCTAAGACAGTAAAAGAGGCGTTCGAAAGTCCTGAGTGGAGGAAGGTTGTTGAAGAAGAGGTCAAAGCACTACAAAAGAATAATACTTGGTGTTTGACTGATTTACCAGAAGGGAAAAAGGTTGTTGGGTGCAAATGGGTATTCACAGTCAAGTATCACTCAGATGTGAGAGATACAAAGCAAGGCCAGTGGCTAAAGGGTTTACTCAATCATATGGAGTAGATTATCAATAAACCTTTGCCCAATAGCTAAATTGAATATCATCAGTGTTATTATCAGTAGTTGTTAACAAGGATTGGAAGTTGCACCAATTAGACATCAAAAATGCTTTCCTTAATGGAAGCCTTGAGGAAGAAGTATACATGGAGGTTCCACCAGGTTTGGAGGAAAATACCACGAAGAGGACAGTGTGCAAACTAAACAAATCACTGTACGGATTAAAGCAAAGGTTCAGAATGGTTTGACAGCATGGTTTGACAAATTTGCTAAGGCTATGGTTCAGAATGGGTACAAGCAAAGTCAAGCAAAGGGGGAGTGTAGGTTAACACGTAAATAATAAGAGTTGTAAGTCTATCCTAACTAAGTAGTTTAGTTATAATCTAACTCTATGGGATAAGAGTCCTAGCCTAGAAGATATCTACTCAATGTAAAACTCCTTGTAAAAGTCTATAAGTAGACTTATTTTCTGTAAATTGAAATAAAAGAGTAGAAAACTTCTCTAACCCTATTTTCTACATGCACACAAACAGAAAGAAGACAACATATTGCATATATAAAAGGACAGATATCAATGGGAGGGTTTACCTCGCATCATTGACTGGAACCTATATCTTGTTGATGCAGATTCTAACTCATGGTGTTGGATAGTGTAGCAGTCCACATGCTTAACCTGTTAATGATAATAAATTTTAATGCCATTTGATGAACTGCTTTTAGAAATATATTGAAACAAACCATGTTTTAGAGCTCATAAACGGGTCTTATAACCTGGACAAATGCTGCTGGTAAAAAGAATGTCTCAAGCAACAGCCATATGGCATTAATGAGATATTGTTACATCAAAATGTCAATATATGAAGAAGCCATTAGGTTGCCACATAGAAACCATTGGTGCACTTGTGAGTTGTGACTAATGCCTTGGTGTTCTAAGGAGATCGTAGTTTCTTAGGTAAAGAAGCATAACTGCCGTGATAAACCCAACACTTGGTCAAGATTATTATTGCAGTGCTGCAATTTTGGGATGCACCAGAGACTGAAGGTAAATTTTTTATAAAAAAACCGTAGGCAGGAACCAAATGCGATAAGCTACTACCGAGAAATTTCCAAAAGTCGTGCATTTTTATTTACAGAAAATAAATTTTGGTCTTTCCAATTTTAGAAATTGATCGGGAAAGCCAGAGAGGAATAAAGCATAAGATCAGGGGCGAAGCCAGGATTTTTATATAGTGGGGTTAGAGTAAGGTATGAGATAAGAAAGATTTTTATACTACAACAATAAGCATCATTGACCCCATATCCCAACAAATCAAGTGGGGTACAATTCTAATATTTCTATATGGTAGGCATTTTTTAGTGGGGTCAAATGCACCCCTAATTTGCCATGTACATTCGCCCATGCAAGAGATCTAGAAGACTCACCACATGTGGCCATGTCATAACATTCTCCCCCGTTATGGTCTCCACACATGGCTCTTCAAATGCACACTGTTTTGCTAATTGCAACATTGCAGACACTGCAAGACAAAATGTCATAATTCACAGTTTCACACAATCAACAAAACAAGCAATGCGCAAAAGGCATGAGAGCTGCAAATTTTAAGCAGATTAGTAGAATTTAATTTCACATATATGCATAATTTAGCATCATACTCACTATCAATTCCTTAGACATTGCGCCAAAATTCAATGCTGTCTTTGTATCTGTCAGGATGTGTGATGGGTGCCATGTATAACTGCAAGCAGTAAAGAGTGAAATAAACAGTAAATAAAAAAAAATCATCGTGAGAAACAGATTCTGCAACACAATAAAACTTCATAGGACTCAAGATTCAAGACAACACGGAATATATTATCAGGCTCAGCTAGTAGAAAAATAAAATTAAGCTAGACTAGCATGAAAACAACACAAACTGTAGCATTGCAAGGAAGAATAAGTCCTCCACGTTTTAGCCATCGATCTCTAGCAGTAATAACACTTCCCAGCATGCTCTGCAAAAATGTAATGTGAATGATCACAAGATATATACTTGAAATGCAAGGAAGACAAAAGTAAAAAGAAGAGCCCATAACAGTCAATTGCATGAATAAAACATTGGTTCTCATCTCAAAACCTAAAAGAGTTCCTGGATATCTCTAAAACTTAATTTAGATATGATGCGTGGTTTTAACAAGCACCTCATAAAGCAACATGTAGCCCATCCACTCTGAGATAATTACATCAACCTCTTCATCAATTTCAACATCCTGTAAAAACAATAACTAATATAAGCTTCAGACATTCAAAAGGAAAAAAATCAGTCCAAGGGAAGTAAACACATTTACCAGAATAGTGTGAAGCACGTGGCGCCCCCCAAAATCCCACCATCAAGTATAAGTTTATTGGCAGATCTAGTTTCTAAAAATGAGTGCACAAAAGCCTATTGACCTACCTCGTACTTCTACATTAATGTAGTCTACAATAGCCACTGCTTTCTTGTCTCATCCAAACAAAAGATGCCAATAGCATAAATATGTCGTCATTGTTCGAGAACTAATCCATGAATTGATAGACCAGGGTGTTGAAACCAAGCCAATATGAAAGTTGAAAACCCAGCAAACATTATGTGGATCAGAGACCAATAGGTTCAAACTTTCACCAATTGTGATCTTATGATCACCATACTATGAATGGTGTGTATATCAAGCTTAGTTATAAAAAGCGCGCCTGAGGCGCAGGAAAAAACGCCTCCAAGGGCTGAGGCGGGGCGAGGTGCAGGAGGCACGCACCTCGGGCGCTTTTCGCCTGAGGCGAGAAGCGAGCGTTGTTGCTCTTTTTGTATTTAGAGAAAAAACGTGAAAAATAAAAACAAGATTTGAGTTGAAGAAGATGAACAGTAGAAGCTGAGTTGAAGAAGATGAACAGGAGATTGTTTTGAAGAAGAAGAAAAGTCGCGTTTGGGTGTTTATTTTTTTTAATTTATTTTATTTTCTTATTTTTGAACTTTGTGCTGGATGTTTATTTTTTTTAATTTATTTTATTTTTCTATTTTTGAACTTTGTGCTGGGTGTTTAATATTTTTAATTTATTTTACTTTCCTATTTTTGAACTTTGAGTGGTGGGTGGAAGGTATTTTAATTTTTTTCTTTAATATAATATAAAATTGAAAGAAAAAAACTAATTAGCTCTTTGTTCAAAAGAAATTAATTTTTTTTCATTATCTTTTTATTAAGATTTTGTTGTTGTTGTTGTCATTAATAATTTTGTTACCCAAATACTTATTCTAGATCAAGAAGTTAATATTAATTTTAATATAAATCAATATAATAAAATAAGATTTATTTTTAAATATTTATTTTTTTAAATAAAATATTAAAATTACATATTCAAAGAATATAATTTAGGGTAAACTACACCAGTAGTCACCGAACTATGGTTTCTTTCCTATTTTGGTCACCGAACTATTTTTTTTGACAAAAACATCACTAATGTTATGTTTTCTTCCTATTTTGGTCACTGAACTATTTTTTTGGCAAAAACATCACTAACGTTATATTCCCTTCCTATTTTGGTCACCGACTGTTAAAAACTTAACGGTTTTGCTGACGTGAAATTTTATTTTATTTTATTTTAATTTCTCATGTCATTTCTTCTCTATCCTCGTAAGCAATATATGCTATTTTATAATATTTTTATTCAAACTAACATGATGGTGACACGTGTCACTGCCTATTAGTGGAATAAAAGGAATGAAAAATCAAGCTCCTTATGCAGCCAGAGAGATGATGACACGTGTAACTGCCTAATAGGATGGTGACACGTGTAACTGCCTATTAGTCGAATTGGTTGCATAAGGGGCTTCATTTTTCATTCCTTTTATTCCACTAATAGACAGTGACAAGTGTCATCATCCTGTTAGTTTGAATAAAAATATTATAAAATAACATATATTGCTTACGAGGGGAGAGAAGAAATGATATGGAAAATTAAAAAAATAAAATAAAATTCAACATCAGCAAAACAGTTAACTTTAACAGCCGGTGACCAAAATAGAAAGGAAGCATAACATTAGTGATGTTTTTGTAAAAAAAAAATAATTCGTTGACCAAAATAGGAAGGAAACATAACGTTAGTGATGTTTTTGCCAAATAAAATAGTTCGGTGACCAAAATAGGAAAGAAACCATAGTTTGGTGACTACTATTGTAGTTTACCCAATTTATTAATATTTTAATATATTTATTTTTAATAGTTTTAAAATTTACATATAATTGAAAATTTTTAATCTTTTAGCATCTATAATATAATTATCATGTTTTTAAGTACAAAATATGCTATAGGGTTGATTTATAAATTTTTAGGATAAAAAAAGGGCCTCACCTACGAAAGGCTAGCGCCTTCGCCTCGCGCCTCGGCTCCAGGGACCTTTGTGCCTCAAAGCGCCTCGCGCCTTTTAAAACTAAGATATCAAGTATGAGAAACATGTGAATATCTAACCAAATATATCCACAAAGGCTACAATTGTAGTAATCTACAAATGCAAGCATCCAGAAGGTGCCATGGCAGTCACTTCATCCAAGATCTACATTTATAGAAAATTTTTCCTCATTTATAATGAGATTTAAACAATATCACTAGTGATAAGTGTGTAAAAATACTGTTTTTTCTACCTTTTTACTCATATTATTGTTAGACTTAAGCTCATTTTAGTTGTATTTGTAGCCATTTATGCATAATTTCGTAATTCCTCTGTTCATCGGGCTTAATTCGAGTTTTATTAGTCTTTATGGAGAAAACGCTGCCGTTTTGCTTGTTTTTGTGCAGGAGCGACTTGCCGGGATACTTGTCGAGCCTTGCCACGACAAGTCGGGATAATTTCCCTATTTTTCCAGGATAATTCAAAAAATTGCAAGGATAATTCTCCACAATTTAAATTCAATCTCCAGCTAGAAGGAGATAAATTTCGCACGCATTCTAATTACATCCCAACTCCTCTTCTTCATCTATTTAAAGAGAACTACAACAACACGAGGAGAGAGGGAGAGAGGGAAATCACAAAAGAAGGGATTCACGCACAAAGGAGTTCTTCTCCAATTTTATTTTCTATTTTGTAATCCCACCATGTCTGGGTTATTTTCCTTGTTATTTCTTCTTTACCCGGCCATCAACTAAATTTATTTGGCTTGAGATTATTGAGTTTTTGGTGTTGAGAGACAGATTGTTCTTGTTCTTGGATTTTAGTTTCAATATATATATATATCTTCTTTGTTTATCCATTCTTGGTATTTATTATTTCTTCAAGTGAGTTTGGGAAAGAATCTTGAATGCATCCATTTATCTAGGTTCGGGAGAGCTAGATTCACGAAACGAATTGGATAAGGTTTCCATTTAAACAACCGTTGGTGGGAACTAATTCGCCCTAGGGATAAGGAAAGGATTTCAACAGCTAAAAGGAATGAAGATCGATGTTGTCCACCGAAGGTTAACGCATGGATGTATCACCAAGGCATGCACAATTATCAGTTCTTCGGTTAAGGATAATTCGAAGGCATTGAAGAGCACTCCGCTGAACAGTGAAGGAGCAACTAACTGCAGCCCAGCTGCCACGGCAATTATTCTGCATTTACTTGCCACGACAAGTGTGGGTACTTACTAGTCACGGCATTTATCCATTTGCACTTGTTGACTGCAATTATCCACACCATACTTGCCATTGCAACTACAAGCGAAGGCAATTCATCCGGCAATCACACTAACACTCTCAATAACCCAGGCCATTCTCTCTCAATTCGATTACATCTTTCTTTACTTTATTTACTTAGTTTATTTTACTCTTTAATTATCACCATCTATCAATTCTATTACTCTTCTGTTTCAGTGCAAAAAGCTAAGAATCGGAGTTACACCAATCCCTGTGGAGACGATATCTAAACTATACTATTACTTACAACGTGTTCACTTGCACCGTTTGCGTAGCACTAAAAACACGCAGCAACTAGCACTAATGCAAAGCCATAAAATGGTCTTCAAAAAGCAAAGCACCACACTATGGTCCCCATCCTTTTTGCATACAGCAACACATAAAATTCAACCTCAATTTTTCTGTGCAGTTAGTGTTCTGTTGACCTTGAAAGTAAATGCAAAAGAATCACCTCTAATTCTACAATGTTGAAATAGATCTTTGCCACTTCAAAGATAAAGAAGTCATTCTCACTGACTTTAACAAGTTAAAGAAAGAAAATCTAACCCTAAGTTGGCTTACAGGTCGCTGGTTATCCCTCCAATGAAAACTCAAGTTCAATAATTCAACTCCTTGTCCCAAACATTTAAGGTCATAGAGTTCAATAAGCCTGAGAAGAATTATGTAAGTGGTAAAACATAGAGGTGCATGTTCTTGCAACCACTTAAGGAGCATAGACATCTACAAGTTGAGAGGAAAAGCCTACCTCAACTCATCCATGCAAAACAATGACCTTTTCAGCTAAGTTATTTGCTTTCACCACTTCATTGGCCTGCGATCAAACAGAAAATTTTATTAATAACCAAATAGCCAATTTCATTTCTAAACAAGAATACAGCCAAAGAAAGGTCTTGAGAAGTAAAGAATATATACCATTCCACAATATTGATTGAAAATTAGCATACATATTCTAATAGCTGTGTTAATCAGAACTCATTCATAATCTCATTGTTGAGACCAACACGGTAAGAAAATAAATATGCCGATGAGAAAACGAAAAGGAGCTAAACTTTATTATTCTCAAAAGACGAGGTAAAATGCCTCATATAAGCATTTAAGAACTAATGCAACAAAGTACCTGCACTGCAATATCACTGGCATCCACCGCATAAACCTGAAAATACATAATCACTTCCTATATTAGACAGTGGTATTTATTTGAATCCATAAACATTACAAGAATATAAATTTGAGGTAGCAAGAGAATTCTAAAAAATATACTAATGAACAAAATTGGAAGGTCTATCTGCAATTTATCTTGGTCCATAGATCAATAGAAGCCTATTGTCTTCTTTATGATAAAATTATAAAATTCACAAATAATGCTAGTTAGAGAAAACCTAGAGGAAAATAAAGTTAAAGATAATTTAACTTCTAGCAATACCATGCACTTATTAAATAATGCAATCTTTAGAAATCGGTTGAAACCAGTACCACATTATAAGAAAAAAAAACTGAGTTTTAATCAATCATAAAATATATGCGGCCATATAAAACTGTTATAAATATGTCAATCATGCAATAAGAAGGTCAAATATATACCCGCTTTGCACCAGCTTGAGCACAAAATATTGAAAGAATGCCTGTGCCACATCCAACATCCATTACAACCTGTAAGCATGGTCAAAAGCAATAATGAGGATGAGGAACAAACCAGCTAAATAGCATTTGGAAACAGTTCTTAAAGCAACTAGGTTGTTTGAGAGTCATCTGCTTTGCATGCATGTTTCAATCAAACACAAATGCATTTTACCTAGGCATGAGAGTATAATCTGTTTAGTATAACATTGTGACTGGTGAAATACGAATCTTACACAAAATGCAACCAAGTATGATAAAACCAGGCATTATAAAACAAAGTGATCAAACACAGTTTTATAACTAGGATAACAACGATGGTACTACCTTCCCCTCAATAAAACTCTCGTGTTGCATGATTGCTGCCCTGTAAGTTTCAGTCCGAACACGATCCTGTATGTTTCAGAGATAAACTATGATCAGTGGATTATCATGAATTTCTGTTGTTATTAGTTTGCCAACTTTGTCGAAAGTATATACAATTTACCATAACCTAGATAAAATGTTCAACCACAAAAAGAATAATGCAAAACTTTTGGTTACAAATACAAGATTCAACCTTGCTTAAACGAAGTCGGCAAAGAAAGCATTTCTACAACAAAGAGCGCGAGGACATTTAAAAAAAAACATAAAGTAAAAGAAATTCACACAGTCCATCTAGAAGTAATACCAAAACAAAATGAACCCAGTTAAGAACGAAAATGTAGAAAGAGAAATAACAAGAAAAAGAGAGACCTTGATCATTTCTTCATGGATGCCAGTAGGCCGTGTCGAAGTCCGTACAAGGGTGAGGTGATTTCTGTTCTTGCCGATCGTCATTGTCGGTGCTGTTCTGGTGGTGGCTGTATTCGGGAACACTAAACCCATGGAGGTCACGTGACCTACGACCTCCACCTCGCTTCTCTCCTGCGCCCGGCTGCTGCTGCTGCTGCTGCTGGTAAACATTACTGTATCCCGTGCTTCCGTACATGTTTTTCCTTCTCTTGCTGGGTCGCAGGAGAGCAGCAATTGACGGGCACGGTGTGAGAAGGGAGGCAACTGCAACGTTTTCGTTGGGATTTTTGTCAAAAACCCAAAATAGGGAAGCTGGTTTTCATTACTGTTTGTCGACGGACCAAATCAACATAAGGGTTACGGGCTTTTGCGGTGCGTTTGGAACAGTGAGCTGATCAGTAATTAATTAGGATTTAGGGCTAACCAAACTAATCAATTTTGACCCAAATCCAAAAATATATGGGTGAAGTTTAAAAATAATCGCCTACTGTCTTAAAATATTTATTTTGGTCATCTAATTTTTAAATATTATAAAATAAATATTAATTCTTAAATTTTGTTAGAAAATAAACATTGTATCGTTAAACGTCAGTTATCTTTAAAGGGATATCATGGCATACTAAATTGATGAGAAATATATCATTTGATCTTTTAATTGTAACTAGATTTTTATATTTTGTTTTTTAATATTCCTAAGCAATAATTTCAAAAAATAAAACATATTTTTAAAATATATTAGATTCATAATTTATTTTTAAAATGATAAAAGTATTTTTTAAAATTATAATTTTATGAATTTTAAAAAATAGTAATAATAGAAAATAATTCTTCTTATCCAATTAACCTCAAGTACCTCGAAATCTTCCCATTGGACAAATCTCTGATTGAATAAAAATATTAGTAATTAAAAGAACTTTAAAAGTATAAATAATACGCAAAACATTTGATCTCTATAGTATTTGTTAACTTTTGCTTCTTTATGTTTTTCTGTTATTGGTAATTCTAGATAGAAGTAGAGGAAATTAAAAATTTATAATGTGTATATTTTGATATAAGGGTAATTATTTTATACACTAGTAGTGGAAATTAAATTTTTTTACAAACGCTTTAATTTTAGGGTTTAGGGATTTAGTTTAAGGTATATGGTTTAGGGGTTTAAGTGTAGGGGTTTAGAATTTAGGAATGATGGCTAGAATTTAAGGTTTATAGGTTAAAACCTAAACCCTCTACACTAAAAACTAAACCCTAAATTTTAACCACCATCCATAAATTCTAAACCCCTACCCTTAAACCCTATACCTTGGATTAGATCCCTAAACTCTAAAACTAAAGCGCTTGTAAAAACTTTTAGTTTCCATCGCCAGTGTATTCAGAGACGAAGCTATACGGGGTGGGGGCAAGAATTTTTTTCTCACTTTGGTCCTCCCATATATTTTTTTAAAAAATTAGTTTATTTATAAATTTATCCCTATTTTTAATCATTTATGTTTTGCCATTAACCCCAAATCCTGGCTCCGTCGGTGTATTGAATATAAATCCTTGATATAATACTTAAATTACTCGTTATTCTCCACCCTTGAAGCATAAACGGATTTGCTAACATTTTGATTGAGATTCGTGGTTGTTTTATAATATTATTTGGGTAGCCTATAGCCCGTTTACCACAAATCAAGTGACAAGTAGAGGTTCTTAAAAAAAAGTGATAAGTAGAGGAATTCAGTGTAAAAATGGATGAAGGAGATAACTCTCCAAAAAATTATCTTTTATACCTTTTTACTTGAAAATTTTGATATTTTCAATAATTTGTTATCATATTTACATTAGTGTTATGAATAAATCAAGAGTTCAATTCAATTTATTCAGCATATTCGAGGATTTAAAACTAGAAGAAAAGGGAAAAAATAGTTGATTGGTTGAGAGTGATGAAGGAAGACAGTGAAGTTGAAGGAAGAATATATTTCTGAAGAACTGATTATTTACAGTATCTTGGTTATTGTCCGTATTTTTGTTGAAGCTGGTCATGGTTGGTTATGGTTAAGTGCTGTTACAGAATTGAACAAAAATACGAGACATATTTTTAGCATGAGGGTTTGTTGTAGCAATGGAGTCATGACAACAACATACAAGAGCAGAAAAGGACAAACTAGAAGCTTCTAGTCGCACCCAAAAGCTGTCCAGTCAGCAATTTTAGGATTTAATCAGATAATACAAAGAAAATAAAATCAAATGATTTGCTTAAGCTTTGATTTTGGAGTGAAAGGGGGCTAGAAAAAGGTGTTGAGATGAGAAATGTGATCGGAATCTAAGAAATTAGATATGTGACTCGAATTCAACGATAAGGGCATACCAGAAGAGCTTCCTCGATGGAGATCAAGCTCGGGAGCTGTAGCAAATCTCGGTGATCAGAGAGAAGTACCATCGGATTAGTTTCCTTTTCTCTTTTATTTTCAGTTCATTAGATGTTTCTTACATTTTATTTTGGGATGATGGTTGTTCGAGCCATGAGTTGAACTTGGATTGATTATGATTTATGTTAATGGATGCTTGATTAATTCATCGTTTATTCAATGTGTGCTCATAGCTAGGAAATCAACGTACCGCTAGTAGGTCATGGTTAGCTTAATGATCGAATTGGTTGGGCTAATCTTTGATAGTCTAATGATCGAAAGAGTTAGATTAATCTAGACCAACACTGGATAATTAATTTACTCTATATATAGATCTAGCTTAGAATAAAAGGATGGTTGTTAATATTAATTAGATTAAGGAATATAGACATATAGGCTTTAGTTAGAGATTCTTGTCATTCGAAAGAGGTTTGTTTAGAGGTGACAAACGGATAGTTCGGCTTGGGTCCATTTCGGTTCAATTAAAATTTGGGTCGGTTTCGATTCGGTTTATTTCAAGCCTCAGATCAAATTCGAGTCATCATATTCGGGCCTATTTTGGATAAATCGGTTTAATTCTCGGATCTCGGGTCAAATTTGTCAAGTCTAAGTCTATTTAGATTCTAGGAATTGTCGTAGCACTTCTGTTAGCAAAGCATTATAACTAATTCATGTCATTCTTCTTGCATCTCTGATTTATGTTTTTGCTATAACAATCCTTACTTTTACCTATTGTTGTTGCAATTCATACTTCACTTTTGTCGTGCAACTCTTAGTGACAATTCATATTTTAGTTAGTTTACACTTCAACACATCTATCGTGTACTCTTTAACTCAATTCGATAATCAAGCATTAATAGTGTCAACTCAATCTATGTGGAAACGATACTCGATACTTATCACTTTATTACCTGGCACGACTTGCACACTTACACATTGTTGTAATATGATTGCACGCAACAAAAGATAGGATCAAATATTATGAGGGGCTAAAGACCAATTAAGTATTTAAATTTAAAAAATAAGAGGGATAAAAAACTTATTTTACTGATATTTAAACTACAAAAGACCTAAAATACCATTATACCAAAACTTTTGAGAGTGGCTGTAACACTCTAGACCCAAACGGGGAGATTTAACAGATCCCAATAGTTGCAATCGAACCATAAGAACGACCCAAAATGATATTACAAAATTTCTTATTCAAATAAATCATTAAGCAAATAATAACCCTCGCCAATTAACAATAAATCAGTATTTAAACATTTACAAAAGCCGTAGACCCAAAATTTAACTTATACATCGAGATCAAAAATAAGTAAATCAAAGTTACTAACTCAATATAAAACAAGGTACTATATTATATATGCCCTCTAAAGAGATATATAGTACAATACTCTGCAAAAGAAAGTTGTCAGAACTTCTAAATACGATGTCGATGTCCCAAAATTGTTCAAAATCTATTAATATGCGATTAGGAAACAATCGAATGCTAAGCTTTAAAAGCCTAATAATACACGACTACCAAATAGAGGCTACATAAAATAGACAAATATGAAGATTAATCATAAAACATGGCATAACAATTCATGGTATGCATAACTGCATTCTAGATATAGTAATTTAGACAAACAAGCTTACCAAACAAATTCAATACAGCTCAAGAACGTACCATACAATATACTAGTTTTTTTTTAAAGCATTAGGGTATATGTGCAACCTCAATCGAAATTCATATACTAGTCGATCGACGCTAAGGTGTAAAGGTCATAATTTAGGTCTAAGCGCATACAAGTATTTAAGATTGCATAGACAAATCAAGTTCTCAATCGTAGTATAAACTTACCATTACCAAATCATCAAGCCAAAGTATGTCACTAACAAATGGTACCTAAATATGTTAACCCATATTGACTAATGCATACCAAGCTTTGTGAAGTATTTAGAAGCTTTTGAAATCAATTTGCGACTTTTAAAATTATCAATGTCGTTTGGCTTTAGAAGAGAAAATATAAAATTTTGGTCTTACAAAGATAAATTGGATGTTCTACAGGCTATAAAGGTTAGCAAAGGTATATCGGATTTTTCCAATGAGCTAAGAGATCAACGAGGTGACCTAAAGGTTTAAACGGATCAAAGTAGTCCAAAACAATTCACATTAAGCTGCTCAGTGCCCTAGGTATCGAAACCAAGGTTTGAGTTTCAAAACCTGTGGCTTGGTTTCTATACCCCATAAAAGGTAACGAAACCCAAACGTTACTGAAATTTCAGTTTTTTACTTTCCAGCTAAAGGTATCGAAGCCCTTATTTAAGGTATCGAAATCACTCTTGAAACTCTAAAAGTTCAACTCGAAAAATGATACTCTAGGCAATAAAAAAATAACTCCAATACTCTAAGGGGATTAAATTCACCTTCCAACAACCAAATGACGCATCCAAAAATAATTTACCATTTACAAACTCAAGCTTCCACACATGAATAGCAAAGAACATTTTACACTAATTCAACACATATACATGCTTCATTTAGCATCCAAATGGTAAGAGTGTATCCTTTACTCCACAACAACAAAATATGGTCTTCTCTAATTCCCTCAAAGCTTTCCTTTACCCTTTGTAATCAGGTTTTTTCCTCTCCTTTGAAAAATATAAAAGAAGACGCTTCTAGCAAAATACCGTAAGAATTTTGAAAAATGAAAATGGGAAGTGGTAGGTGGAAAATGGAAAATTAAAAAAATTGGAGGTAGAGTCGCCACCGGCCACTTTGGTAGGCCGCACCTTAAAAAAACCAGAGATTCTAAAACAATTGAGTTCGGGAGTCGGATAAGCACAGGGAAGGTTTAGCACCTCACAACGCCCAAAATTGGTACCGCGTTGATCAAGTGTTGTCATTGCAAGAAAACAAAATTCGAATTTTAATTTAAAATTTTAATCCCGAAAAGCGGTCTAAGGAGAACATTTCCTTATTTACAAAAACGAGAAAGATGACACCTGAATGAGTCAGGATGTCACTTCCTAGCAGGCATCCGAAATAAAGTGGAAAATATTCCCTTAAATGAACCGAGTTCCCCCTTTTTTTTGAAAAAAAATACATCTGAACTGAGATAAAAAGTATAATATAATATACATAAATAATATTTATTACAATACGTATGCATGAAAAATATGTACACTATAAAAAATAAGAAAATTTTACACATATATACTTATTACAATAACACACATATTTTATTTAAAATAATAATATACATACATATACATATGAAGTAATATAATATATAATAAAATATATATATGATACTGGTAGTAATATTAAACACGAAAATATTATTAATAATAATGAACATAAAAAACCTGTTAACAATAATAATAACCATATAATAGTAATACACATAATAAATTAGATATATATATATATATACTATGAATATCATATAAATATATATATATATTACATAATGAAAATAATAACATATACTTAATATATATATTCTATAATATATAATATAATTATAACATAATATACATAATGTTAATGTGTTAATATTCTAATAAATGTATGTACAAAATATATATTTATATATAATATACCTACTAATGATGAAAACATAATAATAACAATAAACATAAGTGACCAAATTAAAAAGCTTACAAAACAGGGGGACGAAAATTAAAGAAAAAATAAGCAGGAGCATTGTGGAGGCAATTAATTTCGGACGGAGGTCTTTATGTTGATATTTACCCATTTTCGTTTTTAAACATCGGGTTAAATTGAAAATGAAACAAAATTTGGAGATCGAATTATAAGGAAATTGGGACTAAAATGAAACAAAAAAAGAAAGAGGGTAACGGAGAGAAAAGATATGGGGCGGAATGGCTTATTGCATGATTTGTCCCTTTTTTAACAAGTATAAAACTTAAAAACGGGGTGAAATTTTATTCTTTCATTGTTCAGGGAAATGAAAGAGAGAGCCTCTGTTCGAGTGTTGGCATGCTGGACACCACGGGTCGCTAGCCGCTGGCGGCAGTCGCCGGCGTATACGACGGCCAAATACGCGAGAGGGACTACCTTTTCGGATCTCCTCGATGTGCTGAACTCGGATCTGCCCTCTGATTTCGCTAACAATGATCTCCGGTGAGTAGATCTACAAAGAAAAGAACTGAATCTTTTATTTATTTTTACCTTCTTTTTCTGTATTTTCTTGTTCGAACGACGACAATAGACCTGAAAGTATTTTATATTTATTTCAAATACTTTTTTTTGAATTGAATCATCTTTTTTTCAATTTCCCCAAAAAAACCTCCCATCGAATCTAAAAACTGTGGGGTTCTTATAACCCGTTTTAATACATGCATAAATATAAAAAAATTTACAACTTGATATGTTTTTTACAGGTTCTTGGGCGGTGGCCGGCAATGGTGGGCGGCCGCCGCCGCGCGTGGCCAATAGGGGCACGCGTGGCGGCCACGCGAGGTGTGATTGGGGTGTGGGGGCGGCGACGACGGCTGCAGAGGGCATTAGGGTTAGGTTTATATTTGTTTTTAGGGTTTTTTAGTTAGGGGTAAGGTATTGTATTGGGTAAATGGGTATTGCATTGGGTAAATGGGTATTTAATTATGGGCTGGTGATTGTAATGGATATTAAAAATAATAATAAAATGGGCCCAGTTTATGGATTTGGTTCTTGCCCGGAGTAAAAATGGGTACTACAGCTGCCCCTCTTTGTTCATTGTTGTGTAACAGAAATAGGGCAAAGACAAAAGAGTAACCATTTTTGTCCGGTCAATCTGGGTTCTTTCTCTGGCCACCGCTTCTTCTTCGGGATTCTCTTAATCTTCAAAATCTTCAAACGAGAGAATTCGTTGGGGAAGACAAAATTTGAGGTGATCTGTTGGAGGAGACAAAATAAGCTCGGCTTGCTATGACACTGACGACGACGCAATGCCTGAAGAAAATTTGACCTAGCTGCAACGCTGACAAAGAGGCCATGTATACAAAACTTGATCCAGTTGCTACCTTGACGAAGACACGGGATCGAAGGACGAAGGTTTGGTCCAACTACAACACCGAGGAGGCCGGACCGAAAGTTGGTAAATTTTTATATAGAGCTTGGCTCGTAGACTTCCTTTGTATTTTTCTCAAATGCACATGGATCAACAGTTTTGAGTTTGCCTTTACCGGTAGCCTTTTGCTCCGGGCTAGTTGTACCATTCCCTTGGGTACAATCAATTTGTACCAATCGTGATATTAGATTTTTCAAAGGATTTATTTTTCTTCGACCATTCGCGAAAATAGATTTCCGATGGACATTTGAATTGTCCATTATCTTAAACTTTACCATTTTTAAGCATGTTGTGCCAACATTTCTACTGGACTTGTCAAAAACTTTGATCAGCTGCATCAATGACGAAGAGACAAGATCAGAATTTGGTTCAGTCATTCTATCAGTGGAAGAATAGAATCAGATGACAGCAAATTAGGTCTTACTACGCCCTCAACGGCAGAGTAAGAATAGTCAGCAACTTGAACCCAGGCACACCATCAACGGAGGGACATGATCAAATATCAGCGACTTGGATTCTATCACACCATCAACGGAGAAGCAGAATCAAATAATAGCATCTCAAACCTTACTTCACCATCAACGGAGAAGCAAGGATGAACCACAACTTGGACCTTACTACGCCCTTAAAGACGGAGTAAGAACGATCAATAACTTGAGCCCAGCCACACCATCAACGGTGGGACATGATCTGATATCAACAGCTTGGATTCTGCAGCGCCATCAACGAAGAAACAAAATCTGGATAATAGCAACTCAAACCTTACTACACCATCAATGGAGAAACATGGATGAACCACAACTTGGACCTTATTACGCCCTCAAAGATGGAGTAAGAACGATCAATAACTTGAGCACAGCCACACCATCAACGAAGGGACATGATCTGATATTAGCAGCTTAGATTCTACTGCGCCATCAACGAAGAAGCAGAATCTGGATAACAACAACTCAAACCTTACTACACCATCAACAGAGAAGCAGGGATGAACCATAACTTGGACCTTGCTACGCCCTCAAAGACGGAGTAAGAACGATCAATAACTTGAGCCTAGCCACACCATCAACGAAAGAACAAGATCTGATATTAGCAGCTTAGATTCTACCGCGCCATCAACGAAAAAGTAGAATCTGGATAACAGCAACTCAAACCTTACTACACCATCAACGGAAAAGCAGGGATAAACCGTAACTTGGACCATACTACACCCTCAAAGACAGAGTAAGAATGATCAATAACTTGAACCCAACAACACCATCAACGGAGGGATAGGATCAGATAACTTGGATTCTACCACACCATCAACGGAGAAGCAGAATCAGGATAACATTAACTCAAACCTTACTACACCATCAACGGAGAAGCAAAAATGAACAGCAACTTAGACCTTACTACGCCCTCAAAGACGAAGTAAGAACGATCAATAACTTGAACCCAGCCACACCATCAACGGAGGGATATGATTGGATAACTTAGATTCTACCACACCATCAACAGAGAAGTAGAATCAGGATAACAGCAACTCAAACCTTACTACACCATCAACGGAGAAGCAGGGATGAACCACAACTTGGACCATACTACGCTCTTTAAAACAGAGTAAGAATGATCAATAACTTGAGCTCAGCCACACATTCAACGGAAGGACATGATCTAATATTAGCAGCTTGGATTCCACCGCGCCATCAACAGAGAAGCAGAATCTGGATAACAGCAATTTAAACCTTATTACACCATCAACGAAGGAGCAGGGATGAACCGTAACTTGGACCTTATTACGCCCTCAATGGCGGAGTAAGAACAAACGATAACGTGAACCCAGCCACACTATCAACGGAGGGACATGATCGAATATCAACAATTTAGACCTGGCTACACTATCAACAGGAGAACCAGATTGGATAATAGCTTGGACCTAACCACTTTCTCAAAGGAGGGGCAAGATCATATAGCAACAACTTGAACCTAACCACACCATCAACGGAGGGACATGATCAGGTAACAACAATTTAGAATCTTGTCATACCATCAATGGATAAACAAGATCGAATGAGAATATCTTAGATCTAGCTACGACATCAACGGAGGAACCAAATTGAATAACAATAACTTAGACCCAACCACTCTATCAACGGAGGGGCCAAATCGGATAACAATAACTCGAACCTTGTCACGCCATCAACAGAAGAACAAGATCGGATGAGAGCAACTTGGACCTGGCTACACCATCAACGGAAGAACCAGATTGGATGATAATAACTTGGACCTAACCACTCCATCAACGGAGGGGCGGGATCGGAGGATGAAGCTTTTATTTTTTTTATTATTCTTAATTTTTTTGATTTTTTGATTTTTAAGCTATAACTGTAAAAAATAAATAATATCCGAGGAAAAAGTTCGGTCTAGCTATGACACCGATGAAGAGGCAAGACCTGGACAGGGTTAGATCTGCTATACCACTAACGGAGAGACAATATCTAAAAAATATGGGATCTACTACACCACCGACAGAGAGATGGGATCCGAGGGAAATTTAATCTTGCAACACCACTGATAGAGAGATAAGATCGAGCAAATGTAGGATCTACTACATCACAACGGAGAGGCTGAATTTGGATTAAATTGGTCTACCACCACTAACGGAAGCAAAAACTGGAAAAAGTCAGCTCTGCCACTTTGTAGCGAGAATCATGACCTGAAAATGAAGAAAAACATTAATTAGTAATTGTGCAAAATTTTGTCGTTGTTATCTGGATGTTTGAGCTTTTTTGCATATTCGGCTTTCTTCGGGCTAGGAACTGATCATCATGTCGTTGCCCCCGCAATTGAGCTTCTTTGGTCACTTCCCTAGACCTATTTGTGTGTTTATGCCAAAAATAAATGCATCATGAATGCCCCTGATTTTATGCCTAATATGCTTGTTTAATCTAAATGCATGATAACTCATATAAATGTTTTATGCATGCATTTATTATTAAATGGTCCTAATAAATATGTGAATAATTTTTTTGTTGTCCCTCAAAGGGATGCCCTTGACTCTCTGTTAGTCGGATTGAGTTCTTGAACTTATTTCGTAGAGATGCCCCCAAACTTTCTTGGCTTTGACCATCTTCCTCTATCTTTCCGGGTGCATGCCCCAAAATTATTTTCATTGAACTTTGTCCAGAATAAAGTGAATTCGAAGCTTGGAGTACATTTTCGCCTTTTCATGAAGGTATTTCATTGTTTTCACGAACGAGTTATGTTGCCCTAGTCGGATCTATGAATTTGCTATGTTGGTTCATGTCAATTTATTACTTTTGGCTCCAGCGAAATACTACAGACGACAACTGATGTAGTTGTCTAGGGTACAAAAGTCTGACTCGGCATCGGAGGCTAACTTTTAGAACTCATCTAGAAATGCCCCTGGATGTGAGGCCTTGTAGAGGCATGGTATATGCGATGGTCATTCTTAAAAATTCCTCTGGACTGGGCTTTTGCATAGGTTCTGTAAAGTGTTGGATCGATCAACTTTCGCTTTACTTGGTATTACTGGCACGGGGCATCCTGGGTACCAGTTTCAAAATTGTGCATGTAAATGCAAGGTGTCTGTCCTAGATGCGGAGGTACTGATTCAAAAATGGTTCCCGCGGCTCAACTTCTAAATTTACGAGATTTATTCACAACTTTGAATGATGCATTGATATCTATTGTACTAGATTTTCTCCCCTTAATGAATATTTTCAAATTGGGAGCCAGCCGTAAATCAGTACTTCATGTTGGCAAAATGTAAAAATTAAAATGATGATTATCGTGCAATTAATGCAAAAATATGATGCGATCAAAATCAGGAAATGAGGTCAGTCCAGATAAAAATAATCAAATAAACAAAATAAAAATTAAAGCAGATAAAAAATTGTACATAAAAAACAAATAAAAGGCACCAAAGCCCTAAAAAGGGGACCGCTAGAGTTTCGCATGGCTTAAAACGTTAGCTCCTACGGCTCACTATATGAGGTTTGGATCTAAAGTAAAGGGTACCCGAACTGTCGCGAGAACATCGATTCGAGGGAATACGACTCTTATACCATACGAGGGTGAAAACCCTATGAAATATAAGGACCAGTACTCCAAGAGCACACTACAACACTATACGGGGGTAAAAACCCCACGAAGCGAAGTAATCTCTCCTAATTAAGGGTTGAGGAGCCCGAGTAAAAAGCTCATGCATGAATTCCAAGGGATTAAAAATTAAATCAAATCGAATTTTTTAATTTCTCGCAATACAACACAAAATCAACATTGGCCTGTAATCAGGGTTTTTTCCTCTCCTTTGAAAAATATAAAAGAATACGCTTCTAGCAGAATACTGTAAGAATTTTGAAAAATGAAAATGGGAAATGGTAAGTGGAAATAGAAAAATAAAAAAAAACTTGGAGGTGGAAGCGCCACCGGCCACTTTGGTAGGCCGGACATCGTAAAAAAATAACCAGAGATTCTAAAACAATTGGGTTCGGGAGTCGATTACGCGCGGGGAAGGATTAGCACCCCACAACGCCCAAAATTGGTACCGCGTTGATCAAGTGTTGTCATTGCAAGAAAACAAAATTCGAATTTTAATTTAAAATTTTAATCCCGAAAGCGGTCTAAGAAGAATATTTCTTTATTTACAAAATCAAGAAATATGACACCTGAATGAGTCAGGATGCCACTTCCTAGCCGGTATCTGAAATAAAGTGAAAAATATTCCCTTAAATGAACCGAGTTCCCTATTTTTTTGAAAAAAAATACATCTAAATTGAGATAAAAGTATAATATAATATACATAAATAATATTTATTACAATAAGTATGCATGAAAAATATGTACACTATAAAAAATAAGAAAATTTTACACATATATACTTATTACAATAACACACATATTATATTTAAAATAATAATATACATACATATACATATGAAGTAATATAATATATAATAAAATATATATATGATACTGGTAGTAATATTAAACATGGAAATATTATTAATAATAATGAACATAAAAAACTGTCAACAATAATAATAACCACATAATAGTAATACACACAATAAATTAGATATACATATATATATATGGATATCATATAAATATATATATATTACATAATGAAAATAATAACATATACTTAATATATATTCTATAATATATAATATAATTATAATATAATATAATATACATAATGTTAATGTATTAATATTCTAATAAATGTATGTACAAAATATACATTTATATATAATATACCTACTAATGATGAAAACATAATAATAACAATAAACATCAGTGACCAAATTATAAAGCTTACAAAAGAGGGGGGACGAAAATTAAAGAAAAAATAAGAAGGAGCACTGTGGAGGCGATTAATTTAGGACGAAGGTCCTTATGTTGATATTTACCCATTTTCGTTTTTAAACATTGGGTTAAATTGAAAATGAAACAAAATTTGGAGATCGAATTATAAGGAAATGGGGACTAAAATGAAACAAAAAAAGAAAGGGGATAACGGAGAGAAAATAAATGGGGCGGAATGGCTTATTGCATGATTTGTCCATTTTTTAACAAGTATAAAACTTAAAAACGGGGTGAAATTTCATTCTTTCATTGTTTAGGGAAATGAAAGAGAGAGTCTTTGTTCGAGTGTTGGCATGCCGGACGCCACGGGCCGCTGGCGGTGACCGCCATCTTATACGACAGCCAAATACGCGAAAGGGACTACCTTTTCGGATCTCTTCAACGTGTTGAACTCGAATTTGCCCTCCGATTTCGCTAACAACGATCTCCGGTGAGTAGATCTACAAAGAAAAAATCTGAATCTTTTATTTATTTTTTACCTTCTTTTCTGTATTTTTTTGTTCGAGCGACGACAATGGAGCTGAAAATATTTTATATTTATTTCAAATCCCTTTTTTTAATTGAATCCTCTTTTTTTCAATTTCCCCAAAAAAACCTCCCCTCGAATATGAAAATTTTGGGGTTCTTATAACTCGTTTTAATACATGCATAAATATAAAAAATTTACAACTTGATCTGTTTTTTTACAGGATCTTGGGCGGTGGCCGGCAATGCGTGGCGGCCACACGTGGTGTGATTGGGTGTGGGCGGCGACATCGGCAGAAGGCATTAGGGTTAGGTTTATATTTGTTTTTAGGGTTTTTTAGTTGGCGGTAATAGTGTAATTTTGGGTATTGTATTGGGTAAATGGGTATTGCATTGGGTAAATGGGTATTTAATTATGGGTTGGTGGTTGTAATGCATATTTAAAAAAATAATAATAAAATGGGCCCAGTTTATGGATTTGGGTCTGGCCCGGACTAAAAATGGGTACTACACCTTTCACATGGAAGGTCTCTTCAACCTCTTTGGAAGATAAAAACAAGTATAAAGATGTGTTAGTACCTGCGAACGTCCACTGCTAAGTGTCGAGGGATAACGACCCGAGAACAGCGATCCACCCCTGTGAAGGCGAACAGGAAGGAACAGTCCGCGAGATGCGAAGTTATCCAGGTGAATAGCTTTAGACAACTGAAAGGCTTGTTGCACGCTCGAATCGATCTCCGATTACCGTCAAGAGGGTTGTTTTTGATGTTTGGTTGAATTGGCTAAAACTAATAAAAGATTGGACAAAATGCACAAGGATTTTAGAGTAGTTCGACTTTCTAACCAAAGCCTACATCCACTACTTTAGCATACCACTAAGGATTTCCCAATTCGCTATAAATTCTTCCCCTTTTCAAGGCTTAGGAGGAAACATTTACAACCCTATCTTTTAACGGCTAAGATAGAACCAACTATAGTTTTTGTCTAAGGCTAAACTAGAACCTTCCTTTTACAAGGGATTTGATTGGTAAACTTAATACCTCACAAAGGTGGGTGTTTACAAAGATTAAGCTCACTAGAAAGAGTACACAAAATTTACAAAGAAGCACTCTCTAAAATATGTACAAGAGAAATGAAGAAATAAGAATTGGACTCAAATTCTCTTGATCAACATGCTTGGATATGTTCTCTCTACTTCTACTTCAAGTGTCTTTGGCTTGTATTTATAGTGTTGTAGCGATGTCTTTTTTCTTTCGCTAAATAAAAACGTGGCTTTTTCGAAGGTGTTTATGAATTTTTCGGATATAAAATATTTATTCCGTGGGGTTTTTTAAAAAACCACATTTTAAAAAAAATGGAGTCGCCACCGGCCACTTAGGTAGGCGGACACCATAAAACCGAGATTCAAAAGATTGGGTTCGGGAGTCGGTTACGGATGGGGAAGGATTAGCACCCCACACCGCCCAAAACTGGTACTTTAATAATTACCGCTTTATTAATATTGGATTTTCCGGATTAGAGTGACGATTATTTTAAAATTCGGTCGTAATTGCGAATAAATTTTAAGGGTCCCGTTATCCGAGAATAAACGCCCAACCACTATCACTACGCTTTGATATCGCCCGTTTACGTTCGGATAAAAGGACATCGCATTAACAAGTTATATATCGATATGCAATCTTAGTAGCAAAATATAAAACATGGCAAATAATTTAAATACAATACAAATAAATATTAACATAATAAAATACTAATCTAATAAAATATTAATCTAAAACATACATACATGAATATTAATCTAACTCATAAATAAAAACATATCTAGCATAAATAAAATACTAACATTCATAAATATTAATCTAACACATAAAAACATATTTAACATAAATAAAATATTAATATAAAACACAAATTTAAAACATATTAAATATTAACCTAAAACATAAACATACAAAATAAAAAATAAGACTACAATTTTAAGATAACTAATACTTCATTAAATTATAAAAATTACAACACTAATAAAAAGGGAAGAAAATATACCTAACTAGGAGCTCGAACGACGAACCCCGCCGAGATCTACCGCGACCCCTCCAAAAATTTAACTAGATCGGACCTAAAATAGGACCCCGATCGAATGTTGGATCGAACCAACTGGGGTCGTGGGCACTGCCCCCAACCCCGCCAGCCTTGCGGCCGGCCATGCCCCACAATTGGTGGCAATTCAATTGCCAATTTCATCCAAAATTGGGCGTCCTTTTTCTTGCAATTGGCAGCATATTTATAGGCAAATGGGATGGAAAATGGGTGATGTGGAGCACCCTGCTCCACGCAATTTTCCCTCTTTTTTTGATTTTTTTTATTTTTTTATATTAATTATTATTTTTTTATTTTTTTTGCCTTTTTTATATATATAATTTTACTATTATAATAATACTAATAACACTAAAACCCGGTCAAAAATGAGTGATTACAGTTGCCCCTCTTTGCTTGTTCTTGTGAAACGAGGACAAAGCAAAGATCAAAAGCAATCATTTTTGACCTACTTTCTTGTCTTTGGCTTCAGAATCACGTGTTCTTCTGGAACTATCCGCTCTTCCTTAGCTGAATCTTGGGCTCGTAAGTTCTTCCTATATAGAGCTTCGTCACCTTCGATCTTGGAGTTATAGGCTCTTTCGACATAGAACCCTTCACTGAAGCCTCGAGTTATGAGTCCTCATATATAGAACCTTTCATTACGAGACAGTATGGCTCTGAGTCCTTCCTATATAGAACTCTTCGCCTTCAACGCTGGTTTCTCTTATATAAAACCTTTTGTACCGCTGATGGATTCTTCCGACTGGGAGTTCCTCATATATAGAATTGCTAGTCTTCAAACCCTGGAGTTGTCAGTCCTTCCTATATAGAACTTTTCATTTTGAGACGGTGCAGCTTGGAGTCCTTCCTATATAGAACTCTTCATTTGAGACGGTGCAGCTTGGAGTCCTTCCTATATAGAACTCTTCACCTTCAATGCTGGTTTCTCCTATATAAAACCTTCCGCGTCACTGATGGATTCTTCCGACTGGGAGTTCCTCCTATATAGAACTGCTAGTCTTCAAACCCTGGAGCCGCAGTCCTTCCTATATAGAACTTTTGGCGTCTGAAATCTCAGAGCTACAGGTTCTTCCTATATAGAACCTTTCACCCTAAGACATTGAAGCTCGGAGCCCTTCCTATATAGAACTCTTCGCTTTCGACACAACAGATTTCCTATATAATCTTGTGTGTCATGGGTGAATTCCTTCGATCGGGAGTCCTTCCTATATAGAATCTGCTAGTCTTCACCTCGAGCTGTCGGTCCTTCCTATATAGAACTTTCAGCTTGAGACGGTGCAGCTTGGAGTCCTTCCTATATAGAACTCTTCGCCTTCAACGCTGGTTTCTCCTATATAAAACCTTCGCGTCGCTGATGGATTCTTCCGATCGGGAGTTCCTCCTATATAGAATCTGTTAGTCTTCAAACCACGGAGCCGCCTTGATCCTTCCTATATAGAACTTTTGGCGTCTCGAAATCTCGAGAGCTACAGGTTCTTCCTATATAGAAACCTTTCACCACGAGACGGTGCAGCTCGGAGCCCTTCCTATATAGAACTCTTTCGCTTTCGACACAACATGATTTCCTATATAATCTTGTGTGTCATGGGTGAATTCCTTCGACTGGGAGTCCTTCCTATATAGAACTGCTAGTCTTCACCCTGGAGCTGTCAGTCCTTCCTATATAGAACCTTCAGCTTCTGAAGCCTCGGAGCGGAGGATTCCTCCTATATAGAACCTCTCTCTAGAGCTTGGAAACATATGTCTTTTGTATATGAAAACACTGTCTTCTCATTTGGGATTCACACCAAGATGGCCATCGATGTCTCTTCAGATTCAGGGATTCACACCGAAAATGGCTACCAATCTTCAAATTTTAGGGACTCACGGCGAAGGTGGCTGCCGAAACCTCTTCAAATTTAGGGACTCAGGCCGAAAATGGCCGCCAAAACTTCTTCAAATTTAGGGACTCACGCCAAAAATGGCCGCCAAAACTTCTTCAAATTTAGGGACTTACGCTGAAAATGGCCGCCAAAACTTCTTCAGATTTAGGGACTCACGCCGAAAATGGCCGGAACTTCTTCAGATTTTAGGGACTCGCCGAAAATGGCCGCCAAAACTTTTTCAGATTTAGAGACTCACGCCGAAAATGGCCGCCAAACTTTTCAATGAAATCCACTTCTTAATGTTCTTTGATAATTCTTCAGGTACCTGTCCAAAATAAGCAAAAATTGACATGCCCCTATCCATATGATACATGCAATGTAATGTTTTTTTTTAAGTCTTACACCCTGAAAGGTCGCTCCTCAGATTTCTTCATCTCTTTCTCGCTTTTCGTATGCTCTTAAATCCTCATTTGAACATGCTTTTAAACATTTTTTGTGCGGAAGGCTTTCTTGTCTTTAGGGTTATCACCCGCCTTCATAAATGATCTTTTGGTTCTTATATTATTCTTATAAGAACCCTTGTCATCTTTTTGGCTTGGCGTTGCCCTATTCAACCACGGGCTCCACTGCTTTGAATTTTCTGGCCCATCATATAGAGCCTTGATCTATTTCTAGTCATCAGGGTGAGCCAAAATGCTTCAATCCCTTGAGCTCTTCCTTGATCTTCTCGCAGCATTTCGATGGGAACTAACTTTCGGTCCCTATGCTTTAAATCTCATCATCATTCATTTTTAAAGTAAAGCAAAAGGCAATTTACTTGCGTATATTTCAACAAATAAAGATTGTTTGAAAAGATAACAGTCATTTTGAAAATCACAACTTGTAGAGGATACCAAACATTTTGAAAACATTGTTTGGAACAAATGGTAAACATCTTTTTCTTTTCTTCTTCTTTTTCTAAGGACCAAACATTTTTTATAAAACAATGCTTGGGAAACAAGACTCGACGTGTATTGCCAAACATTTTTAAAAACTAATGTTTGGGGGAAATGGTAAACATCAAAACTTTGGGAGAAAATGTCAAACCTTTTAAAACATGTTTGCCCGAAATATCAAACACCATAGCGCATATGTTTCAAGTTGCTGAGACCAACTCTAATGAAGCGCATATTTAGAAGATCTTGACCATTGTGGAGATATATGTCAATGTATAGTTTCTTCGGTCTAATAGGCTTTTGAGAGGAACAACCCTACCTAGTTTCTACCCGTTTAAGGTGGCTCTCTTAATCTCACTATCTCACCATGCCCCATCATTCCCTCATTTGGGTGTCGATCAAGCACTTCAAGTTTGACGTTCCTTGAAGAAAAGTTAACCCTTATAGGCGGAATGAAATCAAGACATTCTCATTCAACTTGGATATCTATGGATGACCATAATGGTCTTTGAGGCTTGTAATGTAGGCCTTTGGTTTATGGTTAAGTGAAACAAAGTATTTACATACTTGTGTAACTTGGATATGCCCATTATTCCTTCTTTTTTTTGGATCACTCTAGATCGCCCGTTTTGGGTTTTCACCCTAGAGTTCATTTCCTTTCTTTTTATTGTATCTTTGCATTGCACTGGCTATATCTTCTTTGTTCGTTTTTCTGTTCAAGAATGTTTGATCCTCCAAAACTCATCAGAACTGAGATTTCTTGAATGAAGGACTATGAATACATTTCTAGGAATTCTTGTGATTGACACGCCAAGATGAAATGTTATTCTTTTTTTTCTTTTCTCTTTTTTTTCTTTTTTCTTTCTCTTGGATCGCTCTAGACTGCCCATTTTTGGGTTTTCACCCTAGAGGTCGCTTCCTTCTTCAAAATTGGCAATCTTCGGGCCAATGTATTTTGGCTGGATATTGATGCCAGCAGGCTCATGTAGACTACTCTTTTTCTTCATTTTCAGGATCACTCTAGACTGCCCATTTTTGGGTTTTCACCCTAGAGGTCATTTCCTTCTTCAAAATTGGCAATCTTCAGGCCGACTTGTCTTGACTTGGCTTCAATTTGAGCTTCTATACTAATTTTCAAAACTGATGTTTACTTGAAATGTGGATTCCTTACATCTCTTGCACATAGTCAAGTCTCGTTCTTGTATTGTTTGATCTGTGTGTGAAGCATAGATTTGTATTCTTCATTTTCTCTTTTTTAGACTTATTCATTCGGGTTTTTAGCATTGAATCTCTTTCTTCTTATTCGAGTCTATGAATGTATCCTCGAATCAACACGAATCTATATTGGGTATTGATGCGATCTTCCGCTCGGAGTTAATTGCCTCTCTACAGCTCTTCTAATATTTACTCGATCTGGATTGCTTCGGCCTTCTGATTTTTTTTTTGGTTTTTCGTTTGGACATATCCATGTTTTCAACCACGTTCTTCTGGTGATTTCTGATCTTCGTATCCAATCTGTATAGTCTCATCTGTGTCTTCTGGTAAAGTAAAAGAACAACATCCATTGTTATATTCACAAATGTCCTGAGAATGCCTTCAGGGGGTAGAGGTTTAGGGTCAACTTTCGTTTCAAGGATCTTAAACGACAAGTGCCTGAGAAGATAAATTCTTAAAATGGGAACTGCCCATTGTCTAAACACTCGCTTTTGTTCCTCTGTTGGCCTAAGTAAACTAGCAGATACTCACATTTACTGATATCACCACAACATTCAATCTCTTTTAAATATATGCAACTTAGAGTTGATCTTTGGATCTGAAGCAAATATACTGTTGCATTCAAAATTCGAGGACCTGGTATAGAAATAATATATACATATGTCCATTCAAAAATGTGTGTATATACATATGGGAAAACTACCCCATAAAAATGTTTAAAGAATCAAGAATGTAAAAATGTTTTTCTAAATGGAAATGTGATTTTTTAATTCTAATAAACAATGATTTTTTTTGTTGCTGAGAATTTCTTTGTGAAATGATGAGAAAACCGTAGGGACCTTTGGATTATCTCCAGGGTACTAACTCATTCTGCCCCTTCTAAGGTAGTGTAGGCTTGCCTCTTCTCTTGTTTTTCCATCGCTTGATGACTATCTTGTCACGACTCCCTTATTGACCAGCTTCTTAATTTTTTAACGACTCCAAATTTCTTAGTATCATGCCCCAGTGTCTCAATGTTTTGAAAGTGATACACATTTATCTCTCTGTTTCCTTTTGCTCCTAGGCATGTCTGGTCTTTAAACTAAGGTCCTGGAGTGTATGTTCGATTCTCTATCTAGCTGTCATAAAGTCCCCAAAGCTGGTATTCATTTTCCCGAGCACCTTATCAAAGAAGAAATAAGAAAGATGGCATGGAATTCACTTTTCTCTTCATCTACGAGAGGCTGCACTTGGGTCGCTAAACACATACACCTCAAAGCACATTCTTTGAAGCTTTCATCAGGTTTCATCTTCGTACCCTGGAGATACCGACGACTTAGTGCTAGGTCTAAAGCACATCATACCACGGTAAGTCCTGCTAGACTGTCGGGGAAGTAGTGGATCGGTAATTTTTCAATGTAGCCCTCCATTTTTTTGTGTGCAGAATATGGTCACGTGAATCTTGGGGCATCTTGTTCCGTTATCATGATCAAATCAAGTCTTTGAAACTGTAGGAACGACCAAGTCGGGGTTCAAACAGAGTTTTCTTATATTAAAGGCATCAAACTTCTTTTTCTCTTTTTTCTCGAGTCCATCTTTTAACCGCTTCGAATCTTGATTTTTGAGTGTGTTCAATTCTTTTATTCACGATAAAACTCTAATTGTTCTTTGGATTACCCCCCCAAAATTTTTATGCAAGGTGTAAAATATGTCATGATTGTACAATGCAATGTAATGTAATGCAATGCATGAATGCAAATGCGGTGTTGATTCTCGAACAGTCCTTAAAAGACTTTCAATCAGTAGAAAAATGTCTGGTTGCAAGAAGCTAATAATGAATTACAGGTGACAGTTAGTTTCCTTCTGGAGATCTTAACTTCAGGAAGCAAAACCTGTGCTCCACGTCTCGACGTCATCTTCAGGACGATGGATGACTTCGTCTTCTCTTCTTATTCTATGGACTCGTGACGTCATGATCTTTATTTTTTTTGTGGCTTCTAAAAATAACATCAACAAGTGCAGACATAATGCATATAAGATCTTTTCTGGGTGCAAACGAATAATACGTCTAAAACAGGATGGATTCTATCGGTCCTAAGGGAGTACTTTAAAAATTTTAGGGTTTAAATTAAAATTCTCAAAGATCATTTGGTTTAAAAATTTCCCCATTTTTATTATCAAAAATTTTAACTTACTTAAAAATGAAACTTTTAGGTTTCTTTTTGTTATTATTATTCTTCTGAAAGTTTTATGAGAGAAGAAGTTTCAAAGCAAAATAATAATATTTTTAATTTTTTCTTTTTTTGAGTTAAATTAAAATCTAAGAATTTAAAAATGGTCAAATGTGAATATTTAAAATTGGGGTTCTCATGCCCTGATGAATCTTTCGTCGCACGTGCCTTATTGTCGTACCGTCTTCTTTCGCAATTGGTCTTTGCTCGACCTAACTTGATACTGTAATATTATCATTCCCGGCAAAGCAGACTTTTTCTATTTTGAAAGCATTTTAATGAACTGTTCTTGAATCAACACCATGTCATGATATGCAACATGAATGCAAATAAAGGCGTTGATTCCGCTGGTAATCACCCTTTCGAACGACTTTCATGGGAATTAAAGGGTCCAAATTACAAAAAAGATCCATATTACAAAAGGAGTCTCTATTACAAAAAGAGTCTATTACAAAGTCTTTAATTACAAAATAAAGTTCTACACATAATCCCTAGCTCTACCTCCTAGCTCCTTGACAGCTCTGAGCAACTTGATAAACCTTGGTGCTTCTTCCATGTCCGGGTTACGAAAGGTCGAGAGTCGGCTTCGATAGCTAAGTCATTCACACACCTTGTAGCTCGTTGTATGTCCACCATCGTGGTCTCGTGTGTATACTTTGGCACTACACGCTTGTTCGGCAAATTGTTACTCGGATCTGTTGATTAATCTCGACCAATGTCATGCGATTGGATTGATCTTTGTCCTTCCTAAGACACCTTTTTCCATGATGAAAGATTTTCTAATCGGGCAAACCACTTGAATCAACGCCTCTATGTAATGTGGATGCAATGATAATGCAACAAAAATATGTGTAAAAATAAAATAAAACACAAAAAGAAATGAGTTAGTACGGAGGATAAAAATAATAAATACATAAATAAAAGGACAAATTAAATAAGGTAAATAAACAAAACGACCCTATTTATCTAGTCCAAAACACCTAAGGTTATCCGTATGCCTCTAACAGGGTGGGTTTCTATGTTCTCTACATGCAGTGTTGGTGCTAGGAGGTACCCGAATTGTCCTTGCTGTCCTCTACTAAGAGTAGCAAGGCCCCGATCATCACCCATTATAGGCTCCTTTCAACGGGTTCAATCAGGGGGACCCATTCGCTTATGCCCGCATTTGAAGGAACGATATCCTTACGAAAGCATAAGGTACTCGAGCCCCGAAGGTACTTGCTAGGCCCATACGGAGAACGATATCTCCACGAAAGCATTAGCGTTTCCCCCAAAAAAAGACGGGTTTATATGCCATATTTTAAATGCGTTAAAATAAACGCACAATTATGACCGAATGTTAATTTAATAGTCACTTTAATCCGGAACTTCCAATATTAGTAAAGCGGTAATTATTTTAAAAGCTTGACTCTCATTTGTTTTTTTTATAAAAAAAAAACAAAAACAAAAATTGTCCCCAGCGGAGTCGCCATCTGTAGCGATGTCTTTTTTCTTTCGCTAAATAAAAACGTGGCTTTTTCGAAGGTGTTTATGAATTTTTCGGATATAAAATATTTATTCCGTGGGGTTTTTTAAAAAACCGCATTTTAAAAAAAATGGAGTCGTCACCGGCCACTTAGGTAGGCCGGACACCATAAAACCAGAGATTCAAAAAGATTGGGTTCGGGAGTCGGTTACGGATGGGGAAGGACCACACCGCCCAAAACTGGTACTTTAATAATTACCGCTTTATTAATATTGGATTTTCCGGATTAGAGTGACGATTATTTTAAAATTCGGTCGTAATTGCGAATAAATTTTAAGGGTCCCGTTATCCGAGAATAAACGCCCAACCACTATCACTACGCTTGATACTGGCCCCGTTTACGTTCGGATAAAAGGACATCGCATTAACAAGTTATATATCGATATGCAATCTTAGTAGCAAAATATAAAACATGGCAAATAATTTAAATACAATACAAATAAATATTAACATAATAAAATACTAATCTAATAAAATATTAATCTGAAACATACATACATGAATATTAATCTAACTCATAAATAAAAACATATCTAGCATAAATAAAATACTAACATTCATAAATATTAATCTAACACATAAAAACATATTTAACATAAATAAAATATTAATATAAAACACAAATTTAAAACATATTAAATATTAACCTAAAACATAAACATACAAAATAAAAAATAAGACTACAATTTTAAGATAACTAATACTTCATTAAATTATAAAAATTACAACACTAATAAAAAGGGAAGAAAATATACCTAACTAGGAGCTCGAACGACGAACCCCGCCGAGATCTACCGCGACCCCTCCAAAAATTTAACTAGATCGGACCTAAAATAGGACCCCGATCGAATGTTGGATCGAACCAACTGGGGTCGTGGGCACTGCCCCCAACCCCGCCAGCCTTGCGGCCGGCCATGCCCAACAATTGGTGGCAATTCAATTGCCAATTTCATCCAAAATTGGACGTCCTTTTTCTTGCAATTGGCAGCATATTTATAGGCAAATGGGATGGAAAATGGGTGACGTGGAGCACCCTGCTCCACGCAATTTTCCCTCTTTTTTTGATTTTTTTGATTTTTTTATATTAATTATTATTTTTTTATTTTTTTTGTCTTTTTTATATATATAATTTTACTATTATAATAATACTAATAACACTAAAACCCGGTCAAAAATGAGTGATTACAGTTGCCCCTCTTTGCTTGTTCTTGTGAAACGAGGACAAAGCAAAGATCAAAAGCAATCATTTTTGACCTACTTTCTTGTCTTTGGCTTCAGAATCACGTGTTCTTCTGGAACTATCCGCTCTTCCTTAGCTGAATCTTCAGGCTCGTAAGTTCTTCCTATATAGAGCTTCGTCACCTTCTGATCTTGGAGTTATAGGCTCTTTCGACATAGAACCCTTCACTCTGAAGCCTCGAGTTATGAGTCCCTCATATATAGAACCTTTCATTCTGAGACGGTACAGCTCGGAGTCCTTCCTATATAGAACTCTTCGCCTTCAACGCTGGTTTCTCCTATATAAAACCTTTTGTACCGCTGATGGATTCTTCCGACTGGGAGTTCCTCCTATATAGAATTGCTAGTCTTCAAACCCTGGAGTTGTCAGTCCTTCCTATATAGAACTTTTCATTTTGAGACGGTGCAGCTTGGAGTCCTTCCTATATAGAACTCTTCATTTGAGACGGTGCAGCTTGGAGTCCTTCCTATATAGAACTCTTCACCTTCAATGCTAGTTTCTCCTATATAAAACCTTCCGCGTCACTGATGGATTCTTCCGACTGGGAGTTCCTCCTATATAGAACTGCTAGTCTTCAAACCCTGGAGCCGCAGTCCTTCCTATATAGAACTTTTTGGCGTCTCGAAATCTCAGAGCTACAGGTTCTTCCTATATAGAACCTTTCACCCTAAGACATTGAAGCTCGGAGCCCTTCCTATATAGAACTCTTCGCTTTCGACACAACAGGATTTCCTATATAATCTTGTGTGTCATGGGTGAATTCCTTCGACTGGGAGTCCTTCCTATATAGAACTGCTAGTCTTCACCCCGAGTGTCGGTCCTTCCTATATAGAACTTTCAGCTTGAGACGGTGCAGCTTGGAGTCCTTCCTATATAGAACTCTTCGCCTTCAACGCTGGTTTCTCCTATATAAAACCTTCTGCGTCGCTGATGGATTCTTCCGACTGGGAGTTCCTCCTATATAGAACTGCTAGTCTTCAAACCCTGGAGCCGCCAGTCCTTCCTATATAGAACTTTTGGCGTCTGAAATCTCAGAGCTACAGGTTCTTCCTATATAGAACCTTTCACCTTGAGACGGTGCAGCTCGGAGCCCTTCCTATATAGAACTCTTCGCTTTCGACACAACATGATTTCCTATATAATCTTGTGTGTCATGGGTGAATTCCTTCGACTGGGAGTCCTTCCTATATAGAACTGCTAGTCTTCACCCTGGAGCTGTCAGTCCTTCCTATATAGAACCTTCAGCTTCTGAAGCCTCGGAGCGGAGGATTCCTCCTATATAGAACCTCTCTCTAGAGCTTGGAAACATATGTCTTTTGTATATGAAAACACTGTCTTCTCATTTGGGATTCACACCAAGATGGCCATCGATGTCTCTTCAGATTCAGGGATTCACACCGAAAATGGCTACCAATCTTCAAATTTTAGGGACTCACGGCGAAGGTGGCTGCCGAAACCTCTTCAAATTTAGGGACTCAGGCCGAAAATGGCCGCCAAAACTTCTTCAAATTTAGGGACTCACGCCAAAAATGGCCGCCAAAACTTCTTCAAATTTAGGGACTTACGCTGAAAATGGCCGCCAAAACTTCTTCAGATTTAGGGACTCACGCCGAAAATGGCCGCCGGAACTTCTTCAGATTTTAGGGACTCGCGCCGAAAATGGCCGCCAAAACTTTTTCAGATTTAGAGACTCACGCCGAAAATGGCCGCCAAACTTTTCAATGAAATCCACTTCTTAATGTTCTTTGATAATTCTTCAGGTACCTGTCCAAAATAAGCAAAAATTGACATGCCCCTATCCATATGATACATGCAATGTAATGTTTTTTTAAGTCTTACACCCTGAAAGGTCGCTCCTCAGATTTCTTCATCTCTTTACTGCTTTCTGTATGCTCTTAAATCCTCATTTGAACATGCTTTTAAACATTTTTGTGCGGAAGGCTTTCTTGTCTTTAGGGTTATCACCCGCCTTCATAAATGATCTTTTGGTTCTTATATTATTCTTATAAGAACCCTTGTCATCTTTTTGGCTTGGCGTTGCCCTATTCAACCCACGGGCCCTTTGCTTTGAATTTTCTGGCCCATCATATAGAGCCTTGATCTATTTCTAGTCATCAGGGTGAGCCAAAATGCTTCAATCCCTTGAGCTCTTCCTTGATCTTCTCGCAGCATTTCGATGGGAACTAACTTTCGGTCCCTATGCTTTAAATCTCATCATCATTCATTTTTAAAGTAAAGCAAAAGGCAATTTACTTGCGTATATTTCAACAAATAAAGATTGTTTGAAAAGATAACAGTCATTTTGAAAATCACAACTTGTAGAGGATACCAAACATTTTGAAAACATTGTTTGGAACAAATGGTAAACATCTTTTTCTTTTCTTCTTCTTTTTCTAAGGACCAAACATTTTTTATAAAACAATGCTTGGGAAACAAGACTCGACGTGTATTGCCAAACATTTTTAAAAACTAATGTTTGGGGGAAATGGTAAACATCAAAACTTTGGGAGAAAATGTCAAACCTTTTAAAACATGTTTGCCCCCGAAATATCAAACACCATAGCGCATATGTTTCAAGTTGCCAGAGACCAACTCTAATGAAGCGCATATTTAGAAGATCTTGACCATTGTGGAGATATATGCCAATGTATAGTTTCTTCTGGTCTAATAGGCTTTTGAGAGGAACAACCCTACCTAGTTTCTACCCCGTTTAAGGTGGCTCTCTTAATCTCACTATCTCACCATGCCCCATCATTCCCTCATTTGGGTGTCGATCAAGCACTTCGAAGTTTGACGTTCCTTGAAGAAAAGTTAACCCTTATAGGCGGAATGAAATCTGAAGACATTCTCATTCAACTTGGATATCTATGGATGACCATAATGGTCTTTGAGGCTTGTAATGTAGGCCTTTGGTTTATGGTTAAGTGAAACAGTATTTCTGTACTTGTGTAACTTGGATATGCCCATTATTCCTTCTCTTTTTTTGGATCACTCTAGACTGCCCGTTTTCGGGTTTTCACCCTAGAGTTCATTTCCTTTCTTTTTATTGTATGCTGCATTGCACTCTGGCTATATACTGATGTTCGTTTTCTGTTCAAGAATGTTTGATCCTCCAAAACTCATCAGAACTGAGATTTCTTGAATGAAGGACTATGAATACATTTCTAGGAATTCTTGTGATTGACACGCCAAGATGAAATGTTATTCTTTTTTTTCTTTTCTCTTTTTTTTTCTTTTTCCTTTCTCTTGGATCGCTCTAGACTGCCCATTTTTGGGTTTTCACCCTAGAGGTCGCTTCCTTCTTCAAAATTGGCAATCTTCGGGCCAATGTATTTTGGCTGGATATTGATGCCAGCAGGCTCTTGTAGACTACTCTTTTTCTTCATTTTCAGGATCACTCTAGACTGCCCATTTTTGGGTTTTCACCCTAGAGGTCATTTCCTTCTTCAAAATTGGCAATCTTCAGGCCGACTTGTCTTGACTTGGCTTCAATTTGAGCTTCTATACTAATTTTCAAAACTGATGTTTACTTGAAATGTGGATTCCTTCTGTCTCTTGCACATAGTCGAAGTCTCGTTCTTGTATTGTTTGATCTGTGTGTGAAGCATAGACTGTATTCTTCATTTCTCTCTTTTTTTAGACTGTTCATTCTGGGTTTTTAGCATTGAATCTCTTTCTTCTTATTCGAGTCTATGAATGTATCCTCGAATCAACACGGATCTATATTGGGTATTGATGCGATCTTCCGCTCGGAGTTAATTGCCTCTCTACAGCTCTTCTAATATTTACTCGATCTGGATTGCTTCGGCCTTCTGTTTTTTTTTTTGGTTTTTCGTTTGGACATATCCATGTTTTCAACCACGTTCTTCTGGTGATTTCTGATCTTCGTATCCAATCTGTATAGTCTCATCGTGTCTTACGGTAAAGTAAAAGAACAACATCCATTGTTATATTCACAAATGTCCTGAGATGCCTTTCAGGGGGTAGAGGTTTAGGGTCAACTTTCGTTTCAAGGATCTTAAACGACAAGTGCCTGAGAAGATAAATTCTTAAAATGGGAATTGCCCATTGTCTAAACACTCGCTTTTGTTCCTCTGTTGGCCTAAGTAAACTAGCAGATACTCACATTTACAGTATCACCACAACATTCAATCTCTTTTAAATATATGCAACTTAGAGTTGATCTTTGGATCTGAAGCAAATATACTGTTGCATTCAAAATTCGAGGACCTGGTATAGAAATAATATATACATATGTCCATTCAAAAATGTGTGTATATACATATGGGAAAACTACCCCATAAAAATGTTTAAAGAATCAAGAATGTAAAAATGTTTTTCTAAATGGAAATGTGATTTTTTAATTCTAATAAACAATGATTTTTTTTGTTGTTGAGAATTTCTTTGTGAAATGATGAGAAAACCGTAGGGACCTTTGGATTATCTCCAGGGTACTAACTCATTCTGCCCCTTCTAAAGTAGTGTAGGCTTGCCTCTTCTCTTGTTTTTCCATCGCTTGATGACTATCTTGTCACGACTCCCTTATTGACCAGCTTCTTAATTTTTTAACGACTCCAAATTTCTTAGTATCATGCCCCAGTGCCTCAATGTTTTGAAAGTGATACACATTTATCTCTCTGTTTCCTTTTGCTCCTAGGCAGGTCTGGTCTTTAAACTAAGGTCCTGGAGTGTATGTTCGATTCTCTATCTAGCTGTCATAAAGTCCCCAAAGCTGGTATTCATTTTACCGAGCACCTTATCAAAGAAGAAATAAGAAAGATGGCATGGAATTCACTTTTCTCTTCATCTATGAGAGGCTGCACTTGGGTCGCTAAACACATACACCTCAAAGCACATTCTTTGAAGCTTTCATCAGGTTTCATCTTCGTACCCTGGAGATACCGACGACTTAGTGCTAGGTCTAAAGCACATCATACCACGGTAAGTCCTGCTAGACTGTCGGGGAAGTAGTGGATCGGTAATTTTTCAATGTAGCCCTCCATTTTTTTGTGTGCAGAATATGGTCACGTGAATCTTGGGGCATCTTGTTCCGTTATCATGATCAAATCTGAAGTCTTTGAAATCCGTAGGAACGACCAAGTCAGGGTTCAAACAGAGTTTTCTTATATTAAAGGCATCAAACTTCTTTTTCTCTCTTTTTCTCTCGAGTCCATCTTTTAACTGCTCGAATCTTGATTTTTGAGTGTGTTCAATTCTTTTATTCACGATAAAACTCTAATTGTTCTTTGGATTACCCCCCCAAAATTTTTATGCAAGGTGTAAAATATGTCATGATTGTACAATGCAATGTAATGTAATGCAATGCAATGCATGAATGCAAATGCGGTGTTGATTCTCGAACAGTCCTTAAAAGACTTTCAATCAGTAGAAAAATGTCTGGTTGCAAGAAGCTAATAATGAATTACAGGTGACAGTTAGTTTCCTTCTGGAGATCTTAACTTCAGGAAGCAAAACCTGTGCTCCACGTCTCGACGTCATCTTCAGGACGATGGATGACTTCGTCTTCTCTTCTTATTCTATGGACTCGTGACGTCATGATCTTTATTTTTTTTGTGGCTTCTAAAAATAACATCAACAAGTGCAGACATAATGCATATAAGATCTTTTCTGGGTGCAAACGAATAATACGTCTAAACAGGGATGGATTCTATCGGTCCTAAGGGAGTACTTTAAAAATTTTAGGGTTTAAATTAAAATTCTCAAAGATCATTTGGTTTAAAAATTTCCCCATTTTTATTATCAAAAATTTTAACTTACTTAAAAATGAAACTTTTAGGTTTCTTTTTGTTATTATTATTCTTCTGAAAGTTTTATGAGAGAAGAAGTTTCAAAGCAAAATAATAATATTTTTAATTTTTTCTTTTTTTGAGTTAAATTAAAATCTAAGAATTTAAAAATGGTCAAATGTGAATATTTAAAATTGGGGTTCTGCGGCCCTGACTGAATCTTCTGCGTCGCACGTGCCTTATTGTCGTACCGTCTTCTTTCGCAATTGGTCTTTGCTCGACCTAACTTGATACTGTAATATTATCATTCCCGGCAAAGCAGACTTTTTCTATTTTGAAAGCATTTTAATGAACTGTTCTTGAATCAACACCATGTCATGATATGCAACATGAATGCAAATAAAGGCGTTGATTCCGCTGGTAATCACCCTTTCGAACGACTTTCATGGGAATTAAAGGGTCCAAATTACAAAAAAGATCCATATTACAAAAGGAGTCTCTATTACAAAAAGAGTCTATTACAAAGTCTTTAATTACAAAATAAAGTTCTACACATAATCCCTAGCTCTACCTCCTAGCTCCTTGACAGCTCTGAGCAACTTGATAAACCTTGGTGCTTCTTCCATGTCCGGGGTTACGAAAGGTCAGAGAGTCGCGGCTTCAGTAGCTAAGTCATTCACACACCTTGTAGCTCGTTGTATGTCCACCATCAGGGTCTCGTGTGTATACTTTGGCACTACACGCTTGTTCGGCAAATTGTTACCTCGGATCTGTTGATTAATCTCTGACCAATGTCATGCGACTGGATTGATGCTGTCCTTCCTAAGACACCTTTTTTCCATGATGAAAGATTTTCTAATCGGGCAAACCACTTGAATCAACGCCTCTATGTAATGTGGATGCAATGATAATGCAACAAAAATATGTGTAAAAATAAAATAAAACACAAAAAGAAATGAGTTAGTACCGGATAAAAATAATAAATACATAAATAAAAGGACAAATTAAATAAGGTAAATAAACAAAACGACCCTATTTATCTAGTCCAAAACACCTAAGGTTATCCGTATGCCTCTAACAGGGTGGGTTTCTATGTTCTCTACATGCAGTGTTGGTGCTAGGAGGTACCCGAATTGTCCTTGCTGTCCTCTACTAAGAGTAGCAAGGCCCCCGATCATCACCCATTATAGGCTCCTTTCAACCGGGTTCAATTCAGGGGGACCCATTCGCTTATGCCCGTACGAAGGAACGATATCCTTACGAAAGCATAAGGTACTCGAGCCCCGAAGGTACTTGCTAGGCCCATACGGGAGAACGATATCTCCACGAAAGCATTAGCGTTTCCCCCCCACTTAAAAAGACGGGTTTATATGCCATATTTTAAATGCGTTAAAATAAACGCACAATTATGACCGAATGTTAATTTAATAGTCACTTTAATCCGGAACTTCCAATATTAGTAAAGCGGTAATTATTTTAAAAGCTTGACTCTCATTTGTTTTTTTTATAAAAAAAAAAAACAAAAACAAAAATTGTCCCCAGCGGAGTCGCCATCTGTAGCGATGTCTTTTTTCTTTCGCTAAATAAAAACGTGGCTTTTTCGAAGGTGTTTATGAATTTTTCGGATATAAAATATTTATTCCGTGGGGTTTTTTAAAAAACCGCATTTTAAAAAAATGGAGTAAATCACCGCCACTTAGGTAGGCCGGACACCATAAAACCAGAGATTCAAAAAGATTGGGTTCGGGAGTCGGTTACGGATGGGGAAGGACCACACCGCCCAAAACTGGTACTTTAATAATTACCGCTTTATTAATATTGGATTTTCCGGATTAGAGTGACGATTATTTTAAAATTCGGTCGTAATTGCGAATAAATTTTAAGGGTCCCGTTATCCGAGAATAAACGCCCAACCACTATCACTACGCTTGATACTGGCCCCGTTTACGTTCGGATAAAAGGACATCGCATTAACAAGTTATATATCGATATGCAATCTTAGTAGCAAAATATAAAACATGGCAAATAATTTAAATACAATACAAATAAATATTAACATAATAAAATACTAATCTAATAAAAATATTAATCAAAACATACATACATGAATATTAATCTAACTCATAAATAAAAACATATCTAGCATAAATAAAATACTAACATTCATAAATATTAATCTAACACATAAAAACATATTTAACATAAATAAAATATTAATATAAAACACAAATTTAAAACATATTAAATATTAACCTAAAACATAAACATACAAAATAAAAAATAAGACTACAATTTTAAGATAACTAATACTTCATTAAATTATAAAAATTACAACACTAATAAAAAGGGAAGAAAATATACCTAACTAGGAGCTCGAACGACGAACCCCGCCGAGATCTACCGCGACCCCTCCAAAAATTTAACTAGATCGGACCTAAAATAGGACCCCGATCGAATGTTGGATCGAACCAACTGGGGTCGTGGGCACTGCCCCCAACCCCGCCAGCCTTGCGGCCGGCCATGCCCCACAATTGGTGGCAATTCAATTGCCAATTTCATCCAAAATTGGGCGTCCTTTTTCTTGCAATTGGCAGCATATTTATAGGCAAATGGGATGGAAAATGGGTGATGTGGAGCACCCTGCTCCACGCAATTTTCCCTCTTTTTTTGATTTTTTTGATTTTTTTATATTAATTATTATTTTTTTATTTTTTTTGCCTTTTATATATATATAATTTTACTATTATAATAATACTAATAACACTAAAACCCGGTCAAAAATGAGTGATTACAAGTGTGAAATGAAAAACTAGCCGTTAAAGACTAGCCGTTGGGGACATTTAAATTACTTGAAAATATATGTTTTAGTCAAAAACACTTTTAAAAGCTTTCAAACATATTTTTCAAATTAAATGGACTTTAAATTGTTTTTTGCAATATTTGTTCAAGTCCAAAAATATTTTTCATTTTGTTATGTCAAAATAAATATCTCAACAATATCCCCCTTTTTGATATAACGAAAACATTTAAAAAATTATTTTTGAGATTGCTCCACTTAGGAAAATAATTTTAGAAAAAAAGAATACTTGTGAAAAATGTTTACGACACCCCCTTTTTCTTTGTCAAATTGATTTTTTTAAACCTATCTCTCCCCCTTTTTGTTATATCAAAAATAATTTCAATTTTTTTTTTGAAATCTCATTAAGTTCAAAACACCAAATGTTGAAAAATTGAAGTACCAATTGATAAACATACCAATTGTTGGTGTAAAATAAAAATGGAGATAAGATTTTTTTTTAAATCAAAAGCTCCCCCTTAAACAAAGCATTCCGTTTTAATAAATATAGCTCAAATGCTTGACACTTAAAAGACATTGAATTTCAAGATAAAATCAAATTAAGAGCATATGAAATTCATTTTATCCAAGACTTTAAAAATAAAAGAATAGATAACCAAATAAATAAAGAATTAGTATAGAGGTTATCTTCTTAATTTGTGTGACTAGAGCATTTCCATATCTTTGCTTTTCTTGCCATTGCTCCAAACACACCTACAAAAGACATTTACTTGATTTTTGGTATCCAAATTGCTTTGGATCCATTTAAATTAGTCACAATGTCTTTAGTTCCCTTAGGAACCCATACTTGTCTAATCCTATAAGTTTTTCTTTTCTTTATAGGACAAGTATGCAAAGAATGACCATGATAATGACAATGTGAGCATTTTGTCATTATGTGACAAGATGAATTATTAAAAATTATTTCTTTTTCTTTTGTTCAGCTTTCAAGCTTAACTTTCAAATCAAGATTTTCTTTTTCTAAAACTTCATTGCTTGTTTTTGAAAACTCTAAATCATTTTCAAAATTTCATTTTGGTTTTCAAAATCCAATTTTGTTTTCAAAAGAAAATCATTTTCAAATTCAAGTTTAGAAATCATTTTCTTAAATTCGAAATTCATGGTCTCAAATTCCAAAAATAATTCATCAAAAGCATATTGTAACTCGTCAAATGTATATGAATTTAATTCACTTGAGTTAGAAGATACCTTGGGCTCATCGAGAGCAAAAACACCATCCACCTTTGGATTTGAGAGAAGGTTTGCACATGATTGATCATCATTTTTCTTTTCTCCCTTCTTGTTGCCATATAGCTCCTCAAGCTTCTCCCAAATTTCTTTTGCACTTTTGCATGTGGAGACTTTCTTGGAAACTTCTTCATTGAGGCCATAAAGAAGAGTGTGCATCGCCTTTTGCGTTTAGCTTCACCTTCGTGTCATTTGTACTCATTTGCTTCTTCTTCTTCTTAGGAGCTTCCAAGTATCCATCTTCAATGAAATCCCAAACCTCAAGATCGAGAGATTTGATAAAATACTTCATGATGTTGCTCCATTGGAAGTATGCTTCTCCTTTAAAGACCAGAGGACACGAGATATAGTGGCCTTCTTCAAATCTTGCCATTTTCTTGAACGGTGGAATTCGAGCAAATGATTTTTACTCCCGGATGTTAGCCCTTTGATGGAGACGAGGCTCTGATACAAATAAAAAGGTTTGTTGCACGCTCGAATAATCTCCAATTATCGTCAAGAGGGTTGTCTTTTATGTTTGGTTGAATTGGCTAAAATCGATAAAAGATTGGACAAAATGCACAAGGATTTTAGAGTGGTTCGACTTTCTAACTAAAACCTACATCCACTACCTTAGCAAACCGCTAAGGATTTCCCAATTCACTATGAATTCTTCCCCTTTTCAAGGTTTAGGAGGAAACTTTTACAACCCTATCTTTTAACGGCTAAGATAGAACCAACTCTAGTTTTTGTCTAAGGCTAAACTAGAACCTCTCATTTTACAAGGGATTTGATTGGTAAACTTAATACCTCACAAAGTTTGGTGTTTACAAAGATTAAGCTCACTAGAAAGAGTACAAAAAATTACAATGAAGCACTCTCCAAAATATGTACAAGAGAAATGAAGAAATAAGAATTGGACTCAAATTCTCTTGACCAACATGCTTGGATATGCTCTACTTCTACTTCAAGTGTCTTTGGCTTGTATTTATAGTGTGGAATGAAAAACTACCCGTTAAAAACTAGCCGTTAGAAAACTAGCCGTCGGAAAACTAGTCGTTGGAAAACTAGCCGTTGTAGACTTTTAAATTACTTGAAAATATATGTTTGAGTCAAAAACACTTTTAAAATCTTTCAAACATATTTTTCAAATTAAATGGACTTTAAATTATTTTTGCAATATTTGTTCAAGTCCAAAAAAATTTTCACTTTGTTATATCAAAATAAATACCTCAACAACAACCACGTGTCAGTACGAGCAAACGGTATTGATGACTGTGCAAACATAGAACGTCAAATCATAGTCAATCTTATCATAACATCACGACTCTCTTGTTACGACACCAGTCCAGATGATATAAAGCACGCATGCAACTAAAAACCAAGGACAAGCAACAGATCAGACCCAAAAAAATAGAGAGTAGACAACACACTCTAGGGGAGAACAGGGAGCAACCGTCAAGGTCACCACCGGACCGTCGTCTACGGGCCTTGTTAACTTTATCAGTACAAGATGGATTAAAGATGCGATATTAATTAGAAAATAAGAATCAAACACATAACATATCAATGAATGGTTAGAGCTTACTAAAATCCAACTTTACTTACAACCCAAACTAAAAGATTTGACCTCAAAAGATGACCAAAAGATGAAGGTGAAGGGCAAAAAGATGGCTTCAACAAACTTCAAAAATATGCCATGAAACAGGAAATGAGAAATGTATAAAAAAGATGAAGGAAATGGAGAAAATGGAAAAGGACAATGAATAAAATAGAGAAAATAGAGGAGAGGAATGATTGTAAAGAATTAATTGTCTTTCGATTTTCTATGCGATAGTTGGCTTGACCCGATCTTTTGATTTGGTGTAGTTTATATTTGTGTCGAGAGTTCGAAATGGAAAGGTAGATCTTCTAGCGAAGTAAGTTTTGTTTCGATAATCGATGCATTATTGTTTGGTGATTAAAGTTTTCGAGTTAGAGTAGACGCAGTGTGTTTTAGGTGTAGACGTTTTTGTTTGCATAATAAGATTGTTACTATTTTTTATGGTTTTTTTGGTTTCCTTAGATTCTAGTCTCGTACCTAGTTGTGGTGTACTCTTTTCTTCCATTTAAGATTAAGGAGGTTTTTAACGAGGCACTCAACTTAGATTTCAGTTGTATTTTCAACCTTTTAATTAAAATTATATTTGTCAATAAATTTTTTTCTCTTTCTTTGTCCTCAAAATAATTGAATAAGGGTTGAGAATCCACTTGGAGAGAGAGAAAAGTAAAATTGTTGAAAGGCACTAAAATTTTCAAGACTTAATAAAATATAGATTTAATAGTCAAAAAGATGCTCAATTATACTTTTTTTTAGTTTGGTGTCGAACGATTTTTTCGGGCCACTTTGGTGCTTAGCGTTTCATTTCGTAATTTAAATCAGGTTTTTTCATGACAAATGTTAAAAAATTTCCGTTATCCAATAAAAACACGACACATGACATATTTTTGGTTTTTTAATTTTTAATTTTTTTTAAAAAATAGAAAATATTTAATTTTATAAAAAACTAAAATCTTTAATTTCTCTAAAACCCCTAAACTCAAACCCTAAATCCCTAATTTCCTCCCCTCCCACCACTGATTCAACCATCGCCAGCCACTCTTGCCTTCGTCTGGAAACCCCATCACCCTGTCGTCGAAAATCGGTGAATGAACCGTCGATTGTTCTTTTGACGAACATCCAAAAATAAAGAAAAAAGAGATCGATTGAGCTTCTAACCGACGACTAGAGGGTGAGGATGTTGAACGTTAAGGTACCGGACGCTCAGGTGGTGAACGGTGAACCATCGACGTGTGGGGATGTTAGACGGTGAGGGAGATGTAATTTGAGAGTTTGATTGAAAGAAATAAAAATTTTGGGGTTTTTCAAGAAGTTCATATTTTTAAAGAAATTCAAAAATTAAATAAATAAAAACATGGCAATGTCATATTATAATTGGATAACGGAAATTTTTTAAAGGTTGTTGCCAAAAAAACCTGATTTGAATTACAAAATAAAACATTAGGCGCCAAAGTGGCCCGAAAAAATGTTAAATACCAAACTAGAAAAAAAAAAAAGGTTGGACACCTTTTTGACTGTTAAGCCTAACATATACACCATTATCATTTATTAGATCAAACCCAACAAATTAAAGAGCCTAAAACACTTAAATCAAAAGGCTAAAGTTCCATACTCTAACTACCCAAAATCAATTGTAAAACTTGAACCTCTAACCTAAAATTTGGACTGTTACAACTATCTCATTTCAAGAGAAATTTTTTCCTCGGTATATATCTTTTTCCAAACAAATGTGGACATTGAAGTTTTATCTTGTCTTTCGATTCTCACGTGGCTTCCATGACACTACGATGTTTCAACAAGACTTTAACTAACACTATTTGTTTGGTTCTCAACACTTTAGTCTTTCTAATTAAATCTAAATCAGTTTTTTCTCATAAGTCAAGTTATCCTCCAACTCAATGAGCTAAATGGAAAGAATATGAAATTGATCCAAACGATATATCCTCAATATCGACACATAAAATTCGTTGTAGATACATTCTAACTCAGGTGGTAAAGCCAAACAATAAGCTATCAATCCTACTTTCTCCAATACATCGTAAAAGAAAATTTTAACTTGCCCTTGCATCCAAATGATAATGCTTTCTTCCAGTTGGATACTTTGAGAAACACCTTATCTCAAATAGAATTCTCGATTTCTTTGCGTTTAAATCGGCGTAGAACTTCTACCTATCATGTGTTTCTCTCAAACTATCCTAAATCATTCTGACTTTGTCTCTTGTCTCTCGAATCAACTCTGGGCTAATTAACATGTCCCCGTTAAGCTCTATCCAACACAAAGATATTCAGCACTTGGAACCATAAATTACCTTAAATGGAGCCATCTGAATGCTCGACTAACATTTTTTGTTGTATGTGAATTCTACCAATATGAGATGCTTCTCGCAACTACCCTCGAAGTCGATAATGCAACAACAAAGTATTCCCTTAAAAATTTGAATGACTCGTTCAAATTGACTACCCGTTTAAGGGTGAAAAGATATATTGAAGTGGAGTCTGGTACCCAAAACCTTCTAAAAAGCTTTCCAAAACCTTGAACTGAATCTATGATCTCGATCCGAAATAATGCATGTGGGCACGATGTGGAAATGCAAAATCTCGACAATATACTATTTAGTTAGTCTCTCCAACATGGAATCCATCTACACTAATAAGAAATGTACAGTTTTCGTTAACCGATCTACTATCACCTAGACCACATCATAATGACGTTGTGTCCTCGATAACCCTGTGACAAAGTCTATAGTCGCTCTATCCTATTTCCACCGAGGAATATGAATTAGCTGAAATAATCCGAAAAGAACTTGATGCTCGACTTAAACTAAAATATATTTTTAACAAAACTTGAATAGTAGCAAAAATTTTAAATTGAGGTTTCATTTCATAACTTTTAAATTATAAAAAATAAAATATAAAAGTAAACTTTTTTTAAAATTAAATTAACTAGAATAGTAGATTAAAGATTTCAAATTAGATTTCATTTCATTACTATTCAATCATGAGCAAATTGAACTTTTATAGGAGTATATTAAGTTCTCATTCCATAACTATTCAATCATAACCAAACTGATATGTTTTCCGAAAATTGAATGGAATCGTCTTCAAATACTAGATTAAAAAATCTAAATTGATTTTCATTATTCAATCATAATAAAACTGAATTAATATACTATAGTTTTATTTAAATATTTTTAATTCAATTTTTTTGGATTGGATTTTATTCTATAACTATTCATTGAACCGTAACAAACTGAACTAAAATAGGAATAAAACTAAACTCAACAAGTGATTTTAGTGAAAAAGAGAATAATGTTTATCTTATAAGATTAAGTTCGAATAAATATATCTACAATATATATATATATATCTTATCAAAAAATTTAAAAATATATATATTATCGAATAACCACTTAATGAAAAATACGAATAAATTGTGCGAGAAAAAGTGGAACACAATAATTAAAAGCGTGGGCCAGGGAGCATGTGGTTTGTTAAACTCGTGAACATTGACCTATTGCTTACGTGGCAATAGATGGTAGGCTCATAATTTCCATTATTACATGACAACTTACCCATTGCATCTAGACACTCACACATTTGTTTATGGGATAAAGTCCCTGAATTTCATAACATTTTTAATTTAATCCACGGGCGTCTTTTTGTCCACACAACTTCCTGAATTGTCAACTTTTTTAATTTAATCCTTTAATTTTTTTGGTCCGTATTAATTTTAGAATTTGACAATTTGTTCACTGATTTTTCTAAACTTGAATTTAACTTAAAAAATTGAAATGTGTGACAAAATTCAAATTTAATCATTATATGAAAAGAATTTCCAAATTTAGAGACTAAATATTATTTTGTTTCCTTATTTTGTATACACTTTATTTCCTTACTTTGTTAAGGCAAAAAGCAAAACCATCTGTTTACAGCGTTGGTTTTTCAAAATAAGCTTCTCAAGAGGTCCATTTCAATTTTTTTGAATGGTTAATTCAAATTAAATATTATAAAAATTTATTATAAAATCAATCATTATCAATTTAAATAATTATATTTATAATATCAAAATTCAAATACATGACCTTAGCGTAACTATGGTCCAATGGAAGGATATAATATTATAATTTTATTTGAAAGATATAATATCTCTTCATGTTAGATTTTTGGTAGGTCCACTTCAGCCTTAATATTAAAATGAAAAAATCCCTATAATAATATATGGAAAAAAACTTTGATACACAAGCCGTGTAAATTTTAGTTTACACGTGCCTTTTAGTTTTAGGGGTTAGGGTTTTAGTTTAGGGTTTAAGGTTTAGGCTATAGGGTTTAGAATTCAAGGTTAATGTTTAGAATTTAGGGTTTAGAATGTGGGTTTAGTTTTTAGGGTTAGGGTTAGGAATTTAGGATTTGAGTTTTTATAGTGTAAATACACAAGCTTGTGTAAAATTAATTTTACACAGCATGTGTATCAAAGTTTTACCCATAATATATATATATATATATATATGAGATTAAAAACTAAAATAAGGTGAAAAAACCATGCTTTGTTTGGTAAATAGTAGTTTGAGTCAAAATTAGATGTTTGATCGAGTAAATTCTCTATTTTGGATATTTGGTGAATAGCGGATTAAAATAGCATATTGAGATAAAATCTCTAATTTTGAAAAAGCTACTAATATAAGATTTTTGAAATTAAAAATTTTGACATAAGAGTTATACATATCTTTTACCCTCAACAACTAAAAAAAACTCCAAATAATCTAAATTTAACATTTTATATTTTAATTCTTCACTCTTACGCATTTAAATTGTAACATTTGTAAACTAATATTTTTTTTTTATTCTCAAACATTTATATTTGTATTTAAACTAATAATTAATTAAATTATATTAAAATAATTATATAAATAATAAATTAAAATATAAATTATTCACATATGCTTAGTAATGTTATATTATATTATTTTTTTCATAATCTAATTAATAAGATATAAAATATTTATAATTAATAAACTATTCAAATAAGTATCGAATATAATCATCTCATTATATTTGTTTTACTTGTTTAAATAATCAAACAACTATCAATTATCAATTAATTTTATTAAATATTTTTATATAATTAACTAATACAATACGTTAATTAAATTAACTAATATCACCAATTAATATAATTTATTATTAACTAATATAATTCCATATCGGTTACCCTCTAAGGATGAATGAGGTCCCATGTAAAAGAAGAACAAGACAAAGAGCAACCTTGTCGAAAAGTTAAATACTGAAACTTTTCTTTGCTTTTGATAAAAAAGAACCTTTGCTTTCAGTTTATTTTTCACTTCTTTTTCCATCTTTGCAACAAGCAGCACCAGGAAAGGGAAAAAAAAGAGAGAAAGGTAATGATTTATAGTCAATCATTACGGATGGCTATAATATTAGTATCCCATCTCCTACTCATATCTAAATTTGTTGTTGTTTGCTTTTTTCTCTGCAAAAAAAGTGTTTTTTTATAGTTTTTTTAATAAAATGTTTTAGTTTCTCTTTGTTCGTGTATGTTATCATCTCGTCAGACGCTAATGGCTGATTCCAGTGTGTGAGCAACCTTTTGGGTTTTCTTCTTCTTCTTCCCTTGCGAATTCTATGCACACTATCTGTTTGTTGTTATTTTTCTGTACATGTATGTACTTCAAATGTGTAAACTTTACACCAGAAATGTTCACCAAGAATTTTACTTTTTGAAAAAGGAAAAGAAAAAGTTTTGAAAAGGGTGATGCTGGAGTAGGATTTGGAACCATCAAAGGTTAGATTCTTATGTTTTGATTGGTTGAGAAAAAGCTTCCCTGGTGCTTGTATAATTCGGAAGAAAAAGTTAATCCGTTCAAGTGTCAGAATCTTGATATTAATTGTGGGTGGTCTTTCAATTTATGGCGATTTCTACAGTAAATGTGAACTGCTTTTTAGGGTTGTATAGTGAGACAGCAAGGAATCTGAGGTTAGCTGTTTTTTTTCTTTCTTGTTTGGTCCTATTTCTAGACTTAATTGTCAAATTATTGATTACTGAGTAGGAATCTTCAATGAGAATTATAAAAGAAAAAAACCATATTTCTTCTGAAGAAACCCTTTGAATTGATTTATTTTGGTGTCATTAAAAGTTCTTTTAGGAGGTTTGCTTCCCATTTATGTTAGTATTCCAAAAATTTCTTTTGCTTATTGTTTAAAGTTTGTTTTTTTTTTATAAAAATATAAAACAGTGAAATGAAACTTCAAGTAACCTCATAAATGCAACTTGTACTTTTTTGTTCTGATTTCAACTTGAGAGGGATACCATTTGAATTTGCTGCAATTTTTTAAGAGTTTTGTATTTATTGAACTTTGTTTGAATCAACAACCTGTGTTCTCCATGGATTTCTGGGTTTTCATTTTTTTGCATTGTCTCTTTCATTAATGCATTTCTCAGTTAGAAACCCTGATTCCTTACCACTGAATTGACAATGCACCAATCTCAAGTTTTTAATGTTTTGAATGGCATTTATTATCTTTGATTTTATGATTTTCAGAAATTTCTTTATTGCCTTTTCATTCATCAAGAACTCAGCAAGTCTCAGGAGTCCAAATTTTGTATGGTGAACCAAATCACTATTCAATTCTTCACATACTCCATAGGGGATTACCGAATTTTATTGGAATTGATCCATGGTTAAGCTCACTTGGCATTTTCTGGCCTATTTTCGCTTTCTTGCATGCCTTTTGCTTGAAATGTCTTCTTCCCCATAATTTAAATATTCCATCAGACCTGTTAGTGAAATCTACTACTGAAATAATCGTAGGACTATTCTTTAAAATCCATGATTTTGGAAATACATTACAAGCTTAGTGAATTCCGTTCATTCTTCCCGCAGGTGATATTCTAGACAGTGAATTGAGACAAGCCTACATGTCTGCGGATGAGCCTGGCAATAGCTCGGGGTGGAGTAGAGAGCAAGATAAGGCATTTGAGAATGCCCTTGCAACTTATCCCGAGGACTGTTCTGATCGGTGGGAGAAAATTGCTGCTGCTGTACCCGGTAAAACTTTGGAAGAAATTAAAGAACACTATGAGCTTCTAGTGGAAGACATTAACCGGATTGAATCTGGCCTCGTGCCTCTCCCTCCTTATGATTCTTCTGACAGTTCAGTAGGTCATGCCGGTGGTGAAGGAACTGGTAAGAAAGGAAATAGCAATTTAGGGCATAATAACAGCGAGTCAAACAACGGGGGTAAGAATTCGAGGTCCGATCAGGAACGCCGCAAGGGAACTGCTTGGACGGAGGAGGAGCACAGGTGAATTAGTGCTTCTGGTTTAGATTTTTTATTTTCTGTTCTTATTTTGATTGACATATGCTCCTTTTGTTTTGCCCTTTGGAACTTTAATACTTAGTATTCTTCATACTTTGTATTTCGTAACTACTTGCATTTATCATATTTTTGGAATCTCATATCCTATCCGTATTTAGAATCTTTATTTGACAAAAATGTTTGCTGAAATTGCTTTCCACCTTTTGATCATTCTGTTTGTCGCTTATTGTTAGTTAGTTGTTAGGAAGATTAGATCTTCAACGGCTTTCCTACTTCTGTGCGTTATTCTGAAGCTTTTGATGTCTGTCGGTCAGTAGATGGCCAGTAGATGATTAACATACCCTGAAATGATGTGAAATAATTGAAGTAAAAACCGAATTTCAATGTTACCATGTGGAAGATATATAGTTTTCTATCTTCCACAAAATTATATCCCCAAAGAATGATTATGCTATCATCACATCTTACCAGTGTGACACTTGTGGCCGTTATAGGTTAACTAAACAACAATATAGCCTAAATTTCGACTTAAACCGGTATTCTTGGTTTTTATTGGTTTCTGCTGGCATGTCTATCGTGTTCAATATGCTGCTTTGGTATAACAGTTTTTGGTTCTATTATTGAAGTGCTTGCCAAAATTTGGTTCTAATATGGAAGGGAAGGGACAACTTGAGAATGTTTATGTTAGAAAATTAACTTTCACCAGGCTACCGTATAGGAAAAGAATATATGAAAATATTAATAACATATAAGATTAGGTTATATAGCCACGTAGGCTTTGCTGGGCGATTTGATTCACATATCACTTGCATTATGGTGGAAAACTATGCCTTTCTGAGTAAGAACTATTTATGATACATTTCTGATATATTATATACCTGTACTCTACTGTGATGATTTCATTCTATGGTTCCTATGTAAGTTATACATGCTGTGTCTGTGCTTAAGGTTTAATCCTGCACTTTCTTTGTAATTTAATGGTGGTGAATTTTGTATGCACTACAAATAAATTTGGTGTAAAACATCGCTATCTGATACCATTGAAGAGGCGTGGTTTCTTTTTGACCCGTAACTTACAGAACATATTATTCAGCTTTAGTTGGTCTATAATGCCTGATTCTAGTCCATAGGAAATGTTCATAAGCCAGGATAACTTGCACTTAAGAAATTGTTTATTGTTTTATGAATGGTCTTTATTGTTATTCTATGGATTCTAAGATGTATTTTGATATTTCCTTTGACCATTAGGCTTTCATATTGTAATTGTAATGATTTTATCTTTAAAAACAGGTTATTTCTTCTTGGTTTAGCTAAATATGGGAAAGGTGACTGGCGAAGCATATCTCGGAACTATGTGGTCTCAAGAACACCAACACAAGTGGCAAGTCATGCACAAAAGTATTTCATTCGATTGAACTCCATGAACAAAGATAGGAGGCGATCTAGCATCCACGATATCACCAGTGTTGGAAATGGGGATATTTCAGCACCCCAAGGACCGATCACCGGTCAATCGACTGGTGCTGCAGCTGGAGATTTGTCTGGAAACCCAGCGATACGGCCTCCTCAACATCCTGCTGCACCAGCTGGTGTTGGTGTGTATGGTGCCCCAACTATAGGGCAACCGATTGGAGGCCCCCTTGTCTCAGCGGTTGGCACGCCAGTGAATCTTCCCGGCCCTGCACATATGGCTTACGGAGTGAGAGCTCCTGTACCGGGAGCAGTGGTTCCTGGAGCTCCGGTTAACATGGGTCCTGTGACATACCCGATGCCACATGCATCTTCTCATAGGTAATGCGCTGTTGTTTAGCTGCCAAATGTACAAAGGACAGAAGACAACTAGCTTGTGCAGATATCGGGTTACCGGCTTTTCCAATTTAGCCTGAATAAGATTTGCTCATTTGCAAGCACAAACAAGTTTGTCTGTCATTTGTTTAATCTAATAAGCCATAGGGATAGTGTTTACATGTATTTGTATAGGCAACTGTGGAAAAAGGAAAATGTTAAATATGGCAGAAGCAGAAACAGCATTTCAACACCTTCTTGTTTCCTCATCCATTTTCTGATGCATACATTTGCACTGGAATTATTCAATGCTCAGAACTTTCATGGAAATCGTGTTTATAAAAAAAACAGAAAGATGACAGTTGATCTCACATGCAAACAAAAAAGTTGGATTCAACAGCCCTTTAAATACCATAAGCCAAATACAAGGTTCACCAATCGTCACAAAAACACATCTCTTCCTTGATCATACAAGCTGAGAGAGGAGATTTCCATCTTATTCATAAAAAAAATGAAGAATCAGATACTTGAAGAAGTCATTGGAGTTCCAATGAAATCAACAATGTATTGAGTCGAGAGAACGCCAAGACTATACTTACCAGACGCTGCTGGCCAGTACCCCATTCCTTCATCTGCTGAAGGGTCTAACAAATTTTGAAAAAGTGCTCCCTTTTAGTCTGTGATGGGTTTAGATGTTCATAATGAAGATGTTTTTCGAACTTATGAGAGTTTTGATATTCACAGGCAAAGGAAATTTGATGAACAAATTTGGAAAGAAAGCTGATACCTTCGCACATGGAGTCCGGGAACATGGTACGAGACACTCTAAACACATATATGTAATATATATATGTGTGTGTATCTGCATGTGTATGCATGTATCTATGTATCAAGACCAAAATGAAATGAAATGAAAACTAAAGATATTTTTGAAACTGCAGTATAACTGGGGCCAAAGATCACTGAAACACGCTATTGTCTAAACAGACACACACGTACACACACATATACATATGAAACACTCTAAAGTCTAGAAAAATGTCTTTAAGTAGTGAAATGAAAACTGGAGTTATTTTTGAAACTGCAGTGAAACTGGACCAAAGATCACTGAAACTGTGAAGAGAAAGTTGAGTTTGGGGGCAAGAAATGTTCAAGTTGGAGGTGTGGAAAAGATATTCAAAGAATTATTCAATGTCAAAGGAGGGGAAAAGCTGATGAAGGCATGACAATGCTATTTATCAACAACAGCAGGGCCTGTAGCTGGTTTACTTTTCATCGCATCTCAAAAGGTTGTGTTTTGCAGTGACAGATCAATCAAAATCCCTTCTCCTAATGGAGAATTCCTCAGATTCCATTACAAGGTTCGTATATTTCATCTGTTTTTTTTCTCCCTCACAGACCGAATAATATTGCACATAATTTCAATTCCCTGTAAATGGGGTCTCATGTTGTATTTCAAATGTGATGCAGGTTCTGATTCTAGTAGAGAAAATAAAGGAAGTTAATGAGAGCGAAAACATGAAGAAACCATCACAAAAGTACATGAAAATAGTGACAGTAGATGATTTTGAGTTCTGGTTTATGGGGTTCTTGAATCACAAGAAAGCTTTCAAGCACCTTGAGCAAGTAATCTCCCGAAGACTACTGAATGATGTACTACGAGTCACCACTTTCTAGGTGGCTTACAATTACGTTGCCCTCTGTTTCATCTGATTGTTTTTGTTGATGGAATGTGGAGAAGAAAACCATCAGTTTTACGAATGTAAAAAGATTTTCATTCGATTGACATTGTCGATGGTACAACATGTAAGAGAATGTAGTAGTGAGCTTAAACGCTCAATATGTTTCGATTTATGAGCAAAGAGGATCTAAGATAGTACAAGTATTGAGGAAGTCCATTTGATTAGTTGACCAAGTTACTCATATTTGCTCCATCATACTCCCTTAGTTTATGAGTTATAGACTCACTTAGAGTATCTTTTCTTTTTGTAGACTTCTTCATCTAGGTAGGATTAAGATTGGAATTGAAATTTTTCAAAAAAAATAATTATTGCACTTCAAAAAATAAATAAATATACAATTCAAAAAGAGTCGAATTCTTATCGTAATACCCACAAATTGTTGGGTTTTCTTTAAACGCCCAATATTAATTATTGGCTATCAGCCCATTAAATAGTTACGCCCAATAGTAGTAAAAAGTGGGTTTTAGAAGGAAGAGTTTATTTTGCGTATATTTTTCTCACAATGTGATTTTCATGATTTGGGAAAAACTTACCCTAGACAAGGAGGAAGGCAAGTTGGTCGTGGAGTTTAGAAATTAAGATGTGTTTTTGCTCTCTTTTTTTCTTGTTATGTTCAACAAAATTCATGAATTTATTTGAGAAATCTTTATCTTCTAAATTTTTCCATTGATTTTTCGATAATTTTTTCGGCAACATATTTGGTATCAATTGAAAGGTCTCTTCAAGATCTTTCAAGGCTACTTCAAGGCACTAGAAATCTATTATCGAGTTTGTGTCGAAAATTCGATGATTTATGTAGTATGAAGTATTTAATTTCGTGCGGTATAGTTATCTTGTCGAATGAGTCCCATGTGTAACACTTCTTATCGGTATAATCGTAAATTGAACTCAAGGTGTTCCTAACAGAGATCGAAACAAGACTAATTTAATCGAAAAAATAAATCAGACATTCAAGCATACTAAAAACAAACAATGTAAAAAATTAAGAGACTAAATTATAAAACAAAAACAATTATAAGATCTAAAATATAATACAGAGCATTTTGGAGGACCTGAAAGCTTCTTATAGTAAAAAAAAAAGGGCTACGTAGGAAAATTCTCAAATTTTAGAATTCTAGCAGGAGAATTCTACCTGGCCGTTTAAATATCTAAAAAGACTTAAATAAAGGGAAAAAAATGTCTATACGCATGAGTTTACACGTGTCTTTTAGTTTTAGGGTTAGAGTTTTAGTTTAAAGTTTAGGGGTTTAGGTTGTACGGTTTAGAATTTAAGGTTAGTGTTTAGAACTTAGGGTATAAAATTTAAGGTTTAGGTTTAGTTTTTTAGGGTTAGGGTTTAAAATTTAAGATTTAAATTTTATAATGTAAATATGTAGGCTTGTGTAAAAACCTGTGCATCAAAGTTTTACCCTAATAAAAAGTAAATTAATCTTTTTTTCCTCACTAAACTTTTTAACTCCATTTTAATCATCTATTTTTAATTATTAAACTTAAAAAATTTAATTTAATCAATGAAGTTTCGAATTACTTTTATTTTAATCACTTTATTATTAAAATAGTTAACGACAAAAGCTACGAAAGATGACACCAAAATAACACCATTTTCAGATGTTAAAATTACACAAAAAACATTATTTTAAATTTCTTCAACAAAAAGTTATTTTAAACCGTATAAAACTCAAATTCCCCTTATTTTCTTCATTTTTCTATTTCTTTTTATTTGCCCAGATTTTGACTATCGCCTCTCCCGTCATCAACGACGGCAAATGAGTCTCAAAGGTTTAGTGATGAAAAAAGTAATTTACTCTAAATAAAATTGAAAAACTATAGGTGGCGTCAAAGAAAATTGCTCAAATTTTAGAATTCTAACGGGAGAATTCTGTGGCACATCTTTTCTTCTTCGCAATGAAAAAAGTTGGAAAAAGGTCGTTAATAATAGATTAACAAGAGAAATGAGTGGAAGAAATTTTCATCTAAAATTTAATAATTGGTCTATTTAAACTTAGGTAAAATCCATCGTGTTACGATAAAAATAAAAAAATAAGTTTTAGTTAATATAACAAAGATATCAATTGTAGTGTCAAAGATTCTATTTATTATATTTATTTCAAATAATTTAGGGACGAATATGTACAGAATGAAAATATTTCAAACTCTAAGTAAAGAATAGTTACAAATAATGAAGAAAGTAATAAGAAACAACGTAAAATAAACTAAATTTGATACATGAATATTCAATTTGATACCCCATTACTAATTCTTTGTCGACTTCTAATAGATCAAAAGGTAATCTCTCATATTATACTAGAGAAGAAATTAGAAAAACAATAAACCCTATTGGCCGATTAAAATAAGTGGACTAATTTCTCCACAGTCTACGTAAAGTTGAGGGACTGTTCATGTTATTTTACCCAAATACTTTAATGTACCCACGTTTTTGCCGCCACCCTATCCCCATGAACCAAAATATGTGGGGAATGGTACTGATATGGCCATGAATCGGCCATTTATACTATACTGTAATTCATGAATATCATAAAACAAGCATGCATGATAATATAATTAAGACTGCACAGAAAGGCTTCTCAACATCTAAGGATCATCATCTAGCCTAACCTAGCTAGAGCTTATAACTGTCTCAAGATACCACTGTTATGTAAGAAGACCACCAAGCCATTCCAAGCTTACCATACACGAGGTCCCACCGATCATCGAGTTACGTCTCATACCTTGATCACATAACCCAATGGTTATTTAGCCCATACTCGAGATCACACAGCCCATCGAGTTACTTGAGCTCACACAGCCCGTCGAGTAACAACCCTACCCTGATCACATAGCCTAAGGGTAAAATAGCCAACATCTATTATCCATACAAGAACGTAAATAACATACATTCCCTAATGGCCAACGAAGCCTTACTATTTTTCGGTGCTCACACAGCTGTCAGGTTTGAATCATATCCAGATCACTATAGCCACAGATACGTCCTAGACATACTTGGATCACAATAGCCACAAGTAGTCTTTTTCTGAGGTCACTTAGCCATCAGGTTACTCGAGATCACATAGCCCTTCGATTTACTCAAGCTTACACAGCCCCCGAGTTGTATTTCCATATCCTGATCACATAGCCCAATGATAGGTTTCTAACCGCATCCAGATCACATAGCCCGTGGATACGTCAAATATACTTGATCACTTAGCCCGGAGTACTCATCCCCTTATTTAAGTGCCCTTGCACTGACTCTAGGACATCCGGATTCCTAACCAAGACACATACATTAACACATGCTCCCCCAAGAATCAATATATCTCGTCGAGAGATAAAAGACATCCCACCAACCATTACCAATGCCCCACGACATAACTCGTTTGTTACAATAATTAATATATGTCTTTAAGATTCATTTACGTTTTTCTCGTTAGGTTATCTTATTATTCACGGCAACCAACCTATATGGGCGTCCCTTCAGCACACAGCAAGGACTTCGGTCTTTCACGTAGCATTAACTGATCCACCATGGATCTCTATGGGTGATTAAACAAGCGATCCACTCGTTAATTACCAAGCCATTAACCATTTATTCCATACGCGGGGTTTAACTTTACATTTCTCAGTTGTAGTATTCATTTTACACCTTAATAGACCCCTAGGGCCCTTTACCTCGAATTATAGAACCCTCGCGCGAACTCAACTTTCTTGGACAGATTGCCCAGCGAGTATCGATACTCCAAGGTGAGTATCGGTACTGCCCTCTGGGTATCGATACTCCCCCATGAGTACCTATACGCTAATTGGGTTCGAAAGAATTAGACCCCAAGCCGTACCGATACGCTTGTGTCGTACCAATAATCATCATCGGTACTAGGATCGCCCACCACCGTACCGATACTCCCACATACGTGTACTGGTACACTAAGCCTCTCCTAGGCAATGCAACAGTGCATGCCGATAAGCCCCCAATGTACCGGTACGCCAAAGCATTACTGGAATTCACTATAGGCGAGGGGTACCGATACATGAGAAGGCATATCGATACGCCCCTCACAATTTGTCTTCCACAATACAAAGGAGTATCGATACGCAACCATCCCGTACCGGTACTCGAGCCCAGATTTCGAAACCTAAAGCTCAAGATTTCCTCAATCCCTCCCTTAACCTCCATGGTTAGGTCCCAAATCGATCCTACAAGTTATTTAGAGTATAATATGTGGTTTTCTATCCATTTTACGCCTTATCAACATCTCATCTTTGATTTACCATTAATGGGGGTTTAAAAGCTCTAAAGACCTATCTCACACCCACAATCATAACACCAAGCAAGGCATACATTTTATGAGGTTCACGAAATGTAGGAGTCAGAAATGTATTGACCTTAAGCATGCAAAACCCGAAATGAAGCTCCCACCAAGCTCTTACCACCTCCCTTATTAGTCCAAGCTTCCAAACTCAACCTCCACCAATTCCAAATATGCTTAGCTCGAAATGGAGATCCTTTGATGTTGATAAACTCTTCATTGATGACCAATCCGAGATTCACACTTCACCACAACAAGTTTTCTCCTTTAACCTTGAGTTGGATGGGTGTTTTTAAAGAGAGAGAGATGAGAATAGTTGGGGAACAATGGGTGACCTCACCCCCTATTCCATCTGTAGAAAAAGTAAACAAGGGCATCAACCCTTGTCTCCCTTGAGGGGATATGGCCATTTACCCTTCATTAAACCCCCTACATCCAAACTCAAGCTCAACACTCAAGCCCAACAACACATAGAGGCCCACAAAGCCCAACATCCCAGCCCAACATAACCTGCACATTTGACCTAATGTGTTGGTCCAAGACCCGAGTCAACGCCCATAGTTGACTTGAAAATTTGGGTCGTTACATCTTTAGTCCATCTTTTAGAGATGTACCGCTCAGGAATTTTCTTGACATTTTTAACACTGAGAATTCGCAAGGCATGAGAGCAAAGATATTGACAAAAACCAAACTTCTTACAAGTGCAATTAATCTCCATAGTAGATGCGTTAAATTTGACTGTTCGTATTCTTGAAATATTTTCCTCCATCATCACTTCAAATGAATAAATTATGTCATCTTGAGCAATTTCTTTCCATGTTAATGAGATTCCATCAAGAAATTCTTTTTGAAAGCGCTTGAATATTTTATGAGTTTACACTTTCAATGCATGAATCAAAATACCACAATTTTTAATTGTACACGTAACTGATCCATTTTTGCATTGAAAATCTATCTCACCTTCAGAAGAATGCCATCTTGCAACCAAGTTCTCGAACTCTAAAATAAATTCTGTAAGAGAAGTAATGGCCTTCGAAATACCATGTAAAACATTATTCGTGACTTCAGCCCTCTGAGAAGATTTGATTTAGGAAGTAAATATATCAATGCTAAAAGCAGTACTCCATTTTTCACGACATTTATACAAACCTTTCAACCATCTATGGTCATGAAGCTTATAGTCATTCATCATTTTTGCCCAAGTTTCCTCAAATTCTATCTTTGATTCACAACCTTGCATGCATTTATGAAACAAAGCATAAAATTCTGCATTTGTATTAAGACTACCAAGATGTGAAGGTGCATTCTTAGAAATATGCCATAGACATAATCTATGACGTGAATCAGGAAACACTTATTCAATCGCTTTGCTAATTGCATGATCTTGATCTGTCATTATGATCTTCGGGGATTGATTTCTCATTGATCGCAAGAAGGACCTGAACAACCATACAAAAGAAGCGGCCGTCTCGTATAATAAAAAAGCACAAGCAAACATTATAGTTTGTCGGTGATGATTAATCCCTATAAAGGGAGAACAAATCAAGTTATATCTATTGGTACGATAAGTTGTATCGAAAACCACAATATTACCAAAATTGTCATAATCAATTCTTGATCTACCATATCTCCAAAAATAAAATTTCATTCGATTTTCTTGATCTACTTGAATTGTGTAAAAAAACATTGGATCTTCACTTGCTCTCACCTTGAAGTGGTTAAGTAAGCTTTGACCATCTCCTGCTTCAATCATCATCATCTTTTGTTTATTCTGATAATTATAGCAATCTCGCTTTGTAAACCCAATATTTTAAGATCCATATGCTTCCTTCAACATGTAAGAATAAACATCATAGGACGTATCCCAACACTAACCATTGAACTAAGGACATTAGCTTTGGTTGTCGGAAGAGATCTCGCAGATCTAAGTAAATATCTTTTAGAAGGAGTTGCCAACTCATAATTATGCTCAGGAATAAAACGAGTGACTATCCAAATATTGTCTTCCACCGTAAAACGAATCATCGCTTGACATCCAGTTCTAGTTTCCAATTTATTATATTGTTTCACATTGATATCACCTTCAAATTCTTTGAAACCTTCCTTAGAACAAAAAAAAAAAAATCTTTGCAACGAATAAAATTGGTGCCAGAACATACATGTTTCTTCCTTTTCGAACACTAAAACCCATACCATGACCATAATCTTTATATAAATTGTAAGCTGCTTCTTCACTATCCACCGCAACTCACATCAAATTCACACTTTCGTTTTTTTCTTCCTACGAAATTCAAATTATTTGATTTTTCTTTCTCGTTGTTATGAAGCATCTCTGCAACAAAATTATCAGATCAATGTTTAACATTAGTTCTATATTAAAAATATGAAAAAAATATCTATTAATATAAATATCATAATTTATCATCCAAATTACCATAGTTAAATTATTTTTTCTGAAAGGTTATCGAAAACGGTTGTTAAATAAAATTAATAGCTTGTTGAAAACTACTGCTAAATTCAATTTGAGAGTATATATGCATAATGCTTACTTCAAATTTGTTGAAAACTTAAAGTTGACTTGAAAGCTTATATATAGATATATACTCACTTCAATTTGGACAGAGACGATGTTTCGACTTTTCTTATTTTTTTTAATTTTCTAATATTTGGGGATAAGAAAAATTAAATATGACTTGAAAGCATATAAATAAATAAATAAATAAATATATAATACTTACTTGAAACTGGTTAAAACTCTCGCTAGATCCAATTTTGAAGCTTGTTGAAAAAATGGAGAATTGATACAGAGACGACTGGGAAACCATGGGGAATTGAGAGAGACAGAGATGATGGGGGCATTTTTTTTTCTTTTACTTTTTACTATTTTATGTTTAATGATTAGGGTTAAAAATTTAAAGGTGACTTGGATTATGGAAGATGACATGTAAAAAATTTAATTACATGTATAATTTTAATTGGTTGGTCCCATATCCTATATGGTAAAAAAGACCTATAATATAATTTCTCGTCTACAAGGTGTATGCATATTGTTAAAGGGTTAAGAATATGTAAGAAAACAATTACTCAAGGTGAAAAATAAATTATTATATATTTATAATATGTGGAATTCGTGTATATAACTTTAAACCGTTTTTAAATTAATAAAATGTAACATTTTTTTTTTACCAATTTTAATTATCAATAATAATTTTATTTTTCTTTTTAATTTCATAACTGAATGTGCAAATCCGTGTCTGTATAAAAATATGGTAATGTAAAAGAAATTTAAGGGAAAAAGATCAAACAAGGAAAAGACAGTAAAATATATTATTTTTTTGAGTTAAAAGACAGTAAAATAAAAATCTAAATTTAAGAATGAAATCCAATTTTTCCATATATAATTTTTGTATTTTCAATCAACTTTGGGCTATAAATACTCAAAACACAGTAGCAGTGAAACATAGAGAGGAAATAAAATAACAGAGTTTAATTATTCTACAATGGCCTCCTTTCTCCACTTCTTCTTTGCAGCTCTCTTCCTTGCTCTCATTGCTCAAGGTAAACTACAATGTATATATCATATGCACATATAATTAATTGAACCATTTTGAACAGGTGGAATTTGTTTTAGTTTATTTACACTCATATTTTACCCTCCACATTTTGAAGGATATTGCCAATGCTCGATAGCCGACGTGAAGATCAGCCAAAAACAAACTGGAAAAACAGTGGAAAACAAGCCAGAATGGCAAGTGACAATCAACAACGATTGCCCCTGCACTCAGTCCGATTTGAAACTGAGTTGCGATGGATTTCAGACTGTGGAAGCCGTTGATTCGTCGGTAATGTCGAAATCGGGTGGAGAATGCTTGATCAACGGTGGCCAGCCAGTGGCTCCCAAAAGTGACTTGAGTTTCAATTATGCTTGGGATACTGCATTTTCATTCAAGCCCCTTTCTTCTCAACCCAATTGTTCTTAAATCTTGAAACTATAATTATGATTTCAATAATAAAATGTATTTCACATATTTGATGTGGCCATTTGACAAGAATATATACACAGAATATAAGTGAACTGATAGCAAATCTTAACTAATGTAATCCTAACAACTATACCAATATTACAAAATCTAAACAAATGATTGTTGTCTTCTACGCTCCATATGCCATATGTGTCGGGACAGGAAGATTTACCGGCGTTGAGACAAGTGGGCCTCATATAGGCTGCCCTATAGTTGGAGCACCATACATGCCAAAAACAGCAGGAGCAGCAGGATGTTGAGGGGTCTGTTTGGTTGGTTTCCTGAACCAGCCTCCGGCAGCTGTACCATTTGAAATATATCCATTGCGACACGATATCGTGGATGCTAGGTCGCCTACTATCTTTATCCATGGAGTTCGATCAAATGAATATCTTTTTACATTTGTAAAACTGGTTGTTTTCTCCACATTCTTCAACACAATCTGATGAAACAGAGAGGACAACACATTTGTAAGTCACCTAGAAGATGACTGTAGTACATCATCTAGGAACCTTCGAGAAAGTGCTTGCTGAAGGCATTTGAAAGCTTTATGGTAATTCAAGAACCCCATAAACCAGAACTCAAAATCATCATCCGTCACAATTTCCATGTACTTCTGTGATGGTTTCTTCACGTTTTCACTCTCATTAGCTTCCTTTATTTTCTCAAGTGGAATCGAAACCTGCATCCAAATTAATATTCAACATCAGAATTGAAGGGTGCAAAATTATTCAGTCTGAGGGGGAGAAAAGAAACAGATGAAGTATACGGACCTTGTAATGGAGTCTGAGGAATTCTCCATTAGGAGATGGGATTTTGATTGATCTGTCACTGCAAAAGGCTACCTTTTGAGATGAGATGAAAAGTAAACCAGCTATGGGACCTGCTGTTGTTGATAAATAGCATTGCCATGCCTTCATCAGCTTTTCTCCTCCTTTGACATTGAATAATTCTTTGAATATCTTTTCCACACCTCCTACATGGAGAATTCTTGCCCCCAAACTCAACTTTCCCTTCACAGTTTCAGTGATCTTTGGCCCTACCCTCACTGCAGATTCAAAGATAACTTCAGTTTTCACATGCATATATACATGCATGCATACACACAGGCTTTAGTATCATACCATGTTCTCGGACTCCATGTGCGAAAGTATCAGCCTTCTTCCCAAGCTTGTTCATCCTTTTAAGTACAAAGTTCCCTTTGCCTGCAATTCCAAAACTTTCTCATTAGTACTATAATACATCTTTATTATGAACTTCTAAATCCTTCACAGTTTAAAAAGGAGCCACCTACTTTTTCTAACTATGTTAGACCTTTCAGCAGAGGATGGAATCTGATAGTGGCCATTAGCATCTGGTAAGTATCGTCCAGGCATTCTCTCAACTCGATATATTGTTGATTTCATGGGAACTCCAATGACTTGTTCAGGTATCTGGTTCTTCATTTTTTCTTCTTCTTTTTGATGAATGAAATTGAAATATTTTTCTCTTTCAGCTTCTATGATCAAGGAAGAGATGAGTTTTTTTTGGTTATGATTGATGAGTCTTTGAATTTGGGGAATGGTATTTAAAGAGGTATAATATGGTGGTTGAATCCAACTTCTTTGTTTGCATGCTACTGGTCATAAAAAAAAAAGATTAAAGGTAGTGAGCATAGGCTTGTAAAAGATACTAATATTTAAAGAAAAGATGATGAGTAGATTTCAAGCTTTCTGAGTTGGCATGGTAGCTTTCTGATGTCTGCCACTGCTTTAATACAAACATAAGAAAGGAAAGATGAGATTTGGGAAACAAATTGGATGGTGAAAAGATATGATAATTCAGTGAGTGATGATGGAACATTTTTTGAGATATGTCAGCCATGTGAGATCAATTATCATCTTTCGTTTTAAAAAAGACAGGATATAAACTAATTAGTGTTGAGTGTAATGGCAAAGCGCATTGCACTCTCAAGGAGAGAATTAGTTTGAACTCTGTTGAAAAAGAGAGCCACGAATCCCGAACATCAACTATAAAATGAACATGTACTGTACAAAAAAAAATGACAGGTTATAGGTAGCTCCACTAGCAGCTGTATCCAATGTTATTCAGAACTCTTTCAAGTTTGAAAGGAGTAAATCTTGGAATTCCATATCCTTTTACAATGGGGTTGTTTTATAACACACAAAGGCAGAGGCGGATCCATAAATTTTAGTTTGGTAGTTCACCGACAAATAACACATACAATCGATATAAGCCAAGAGTAAATTGAACAACACATCAAAAAATATATTTAAAAGTCATAGAAAAATTAAATTATAAATTAACAGTTCATAAAAATAATTGCAAGTAAACTTAATTTTTGGAAAAAAAAAATACACAAGAAACACACCCCGAATTCGAGGTTGGAAGTTTCAAGCATAAAGGGATGAATTTTTAAATTAGGATTATTTTGAATTATTTGCAAAGACTTGGAAGTCATTTTATAATTTTTCAGAGTTTCAAGGTAAAATAGTAATCTTTAAAAGTCTAGTAGTATTTCTGAAAAATTCTAATAAATCTAGTGACTCGCTTCACAATTTACCTATCAAGATGGATATATTTTGACTTTTCAGCTAACAAACAAAATCTATTTCATTTCTATAATCCGACAGTCTTTTCATCTGTATTCTTTTTTTCTTTGATAAATAGCATTTGTTTTATCTCAAAAATTCAATCACTCCATAGGAAATCTTTGTTTCCTTACTGTCTTTTTTCCAGATTGGAAATCTCCATATAAATTGACATTTTGTTTTGTGAATCATTTTCTGTCGTTTGAAGCTGCATTGTTAAACTTCTCAACCTTAAAAATAATGGTAGGTCACTTGACCTAAGAGGCACAAAGGTAGATCCGCCCCTGGCTGCAGGCAGTTTGGAGTTCAATGTTAATAGTAAGTCTGTCTTTAGATTGTAAACAGCTGAAAGGAGTTTGAAGTTTCTAAATTCATTAGGTAGGTAAATTCCCAGAAACTTTGTGTGTAATCTCTTTGGCCTCTTTCTTATTTCTTCACCATTTGATCATTCAAAAGTCAAGGACTGCAGTGCAGGCAGATCTTCATTTTCTTTTGCCTTTTATTTTGTCCCCTTCCATCAGTGAAAGGAT